>CM070540.1:21449663-21499818 GCA_036346415.1 Raddia guianensis | reverse complement strand
ATCATCCACCAAGCCCGATCACCTTGTGTATCTTCTCGTCCTCGTATGTAAATCGCGTCCGGCATACCATCATATATCACTTCCTCTTCATCGGCTTCTTCTTCGTCTTCTATCTTTGGTATGCTCTACTTCGTCGTGGTGAGTCCAACATGTATAGTTGACATGAAACCTCTCATCAACAAGTGGCCTGTATCCGTCCTCGCATTGAGTGCTCTTTCTCGTTCACGCAATCTCATACGGACACGTCTGAAGCTTCCTAGAGCAAGTCTCAAATCGACTTCAAGAAAAGCATTCACGCCATCGATGAACTCCCTTGTCCGGCGATCCGCATACATCCATTGCGGTTCATCGCACCAATTAAATTAATAAGAACACTTATTATATTTTCAAATTGAAATATTTAACTTTCGAAATAACTAATTGCTATATTTTTAATTACCTCTAAATTTTCTTGATTTTTATAGCTAAACCAACTAAATCTCACAAATTAAAAACTTTTTTCAAAAATATTTTTAATTACATTTCATACCTCCCATAAAGTATTACCTACCTAGCAAAAAACCTACATCTATTTAGCTCTATAGCAATTGAAATAATCACCCTACCTACTATTTTAAACTAATGTGAAGCTAAAACCATCCAATAGATCACCACATTGCCTCAAAAGATCTAGAAGGGAGAGCTAGCTAAGGCACCAAGCTAGATCTTGCTCTCTAAAACAAATAATCCCCCCTACCAACTAATTTCAACATCTTATACATCATCAAAAAAGGATACAAAACTAATATGAGACTTAAAACCCCCAATAGATCTACATCTTGCCTCAAATTATGAAGAGAGAGAGCTATAGCAAAACAAACACCCTTCAATTCAAACAAGATTATTTAATATTTCTCCACATCAATGTAAAAAGATAAGCAATGTCTACATGAAAATGATGTTGAGACCATGTTTACTACCTTGGAAACCTTAATTTGGAGCTATTAGCCAATTAAAAATTTTGCGACACCTCCCTGCAAAACATTTCGGCCGTCGATTACTCTCTTGTGAGCTACTGCTTTCGAGGAGGAAGAAAGGGTTAAATCTGTTGGGCGGGAAGGAAAAAGCATATACAAGCGGTTCGTGATACAAACCGCTTGCAGATCTTACATTATAAGCGGTTCGTATTACTAACGCTTACGAGAATTACAAGCGGTTGGTGATCTGAACGCTTGTATTGTGATATATCATAGCGGTTTCTATCACGAACGCTTGCATATGCCCTTCCGCCACCCTCCACTGTTGGCCACGAACGCTTGTGGCGTCAGATTATAAGCGGAGTTAAGCGAGCCGCTTGTGATGGGCGCTTGTGAAGCCCGATCCATGATGAGTGTGTGGAGCACATGAATGTATATATACAAACATAATATGAAATCGTATTATAAAAGCCATGTATAAAATTCAATGTTTCCAAACAAAGCCCGGCCGTTAGAATTCAAACTAGAATTAAAAGAAGATAACACTCCACATGGAGCTAAGGGCATTCTGACAGCGTCTCTAAATTTTAAACTCTATTTGCCATCTTGAGGCGCACTATTCATTTTTATATTTTAATCTCTCCAATAAAGTCTATCCTTAAAAGATATAGAGATTGGAGAGAGTCTCTAAATATAGAGATTTAGAAAGAAAGTTTCTAAATTTTAAGTCCGACATAGATTGGTTCATAAAAGTAAAATATAGAAACCTTGCTTATAGAAGCATCTCTTTTTAACTATTTATCTACGTTCTTATCTTTTCTCGATTAAGACTACTGTTATTTTCAGATTAACGACTTAACAATTAATAGCTTATCTCGTTTTGAAAAAAAAATGCTTTGGGTTTTTTGAGTTTGTGTTTATTTGTTTGAAGGTGGGTATTAATGCTTTAAAAACAAGTAAAATGAAATGGACTCAAATCTCAAAACTATTTAGAAGCTCTCAAAGATGTTTATCATTCATTTGTCCATATCAATTCACAAGAACAAAACCTAAGTTAAGCTCAACAAACGTCGACTTTTGGATCTAGAAGCCAAAAGTCTCCAAAAAAACTCAAATCGTCTGTGATCTCATAAACAAGTTTTTTTTGTCTTTTCCCAACAATTTTCTTGCGGCTGTGGATAAAAGTTGCAGCAGCAGATGGTGTGTGACAGTGTATAAACATGGTACTAGCCACTATATACGGGCATGCAAAGTCGGAAGCTCTCAACATATATGGAGGCCGCGGACACGTAGATGGATGCGTAGGGTGACAAGACGGGGAGGTGGACGGCCGGGATTGGCCGGGAGGTTGCTCGAGGCGCAAGTACAGGATTCGCCTGCCTCCCTTGTCTCCAGGAACCCAGCACACTCGACATGCAGGGACACATATTCTTTTGATGCGCGGGAGTCGGGAGCGCGCGCTACGAGCCACCGCCGACGTGATCGGCGATGCGACGCCATGGCAGCTCAAATGGACATGCAAGCAGCGCTGTTTTTGATAGGAACTTGCATTGCGCGCACGGATGGAGAAACGAGATATGAGACGAGGAGAAACTTGCATTGCTTCAAACTTTTCCATTCGGTGCTTATTCGGCTTTTCTATTGAAACGGAACGTTCCGGTACCGGTCTATTCCGGTGTACTGTTTCGTACCCTTTAATATAATAAAATAAATGTTAGAAATATGAATATCTTTACCAAAATTTATATTGACATGCATAAATCATTCATATAACACTCAAACATAGCTTATAGTTCATCGTATTTCATAGTTTAAAACTAGGGGGATATTAACCGAAATTGGTAAATCTGGCCGGAATGGGCAAATCCAGCCCGGAATAAGTAAATCCGGCCGTTCTGGCCGGTATTGATCGGAATGTTGACCGGTACTGAAAATATCTCTTTCCGTTCCGTTTTACGGGCGGGCAAGCGTTCCACCCGTTCGGCGAAGCGGAGCGGAATCAATAAAATCTGCATTGCGGCGCCCTTAGAGGTGGTGGACTTGGCGACTCCCGTCGCCGCCTCCGGCCCGTCTGCTGTGGCTCGTGCTCTCTTCTTGCTTGCGCACCTGCTGTCATGTACAGATCTGTGTTTTCTTTTAGCTAGTTTTCTTTCCTTGGGTTGATTGGGGAGCATGAGAGGGTGGGGGCCTATGATTTTATGTAGCTGTCGATTGGGTTGCGTTCTTGGGTGTTCTTGATTCCGATTGCTTGCTGCTATCAATTGTACTTAGCACTGGCTAGCGATGAAAGTATTCGTGGTTGTAATAATATGGTTTAACTCAGTAGGATGACACCATTTTCATGGTCAGGATCGTTCTTCATAGATATTTTTACTTTCAGTTGGTTAGCGATATGATGTGGAGCTCCTATAGTTACCTAATATCTGGTCTACTAATTAAGTTTTAGCCAAGTAGTGGATCAAGAATTCTCCTAGTTAGGGGTTCTGTTTTGAGAAAAAAAAAACTTACCTGAAGGCAATATTGGTTTTATTCATGCTTTACCTGAAGGCAAATCATATAGTCTCAAAGAGATGAACAACGAGCAATATTTGCCACAAATTTTAAAAGTTACTCCTGTTGTTGGAGACTGGAGACCCTATTTCTTGATATGAAATAGCTGGCTCCAGTTATGTTATTGATGTAGTTGAAATTATTGCCCATCTGTCTAAAATGAAAATCGAAATGGAAATTTTGCCTACAGTATTGCATTGGTCAATATATATATGCCCTATGACCTCTACCTGTCTTGATTAAAGATCAATTGTTACATTAGTTCAACATTTCTAATCTAGTAGTTTGTTGAAACAGTGTTCCTCAAAGGGAGTCTAGACAGATCAACCTTATGTTATTTACTGATTCTTGAATTTTTTTCGTTTGACCTTAGTATATGTGGTCTACATTTAGCAGGGATGGTTATGCTCAATGTTCTAAAGAAGTGCTCTCTCCCAGTTGCCAAAAGGATTCAAACAGAAATATCAAGTTATATAAAACTGTCGGCACCCACAACAATTGTTTCAGAAAATAGCAGCATAGTTTGCTACCTCAATGAAGTATATCATGATCCTCCTGAGAACTCCTTGGGAAATATTAAGAAACAACACACTGATGGCAAAATAGATTGCAACGAACATACTGAACTATCAAGCATGTGCTTTGAACATGGTGGCATAGTAAACATGGAGACATCAACTTCTGGAAGAAATGTTCAGCAAAACAATTTAGCTAAACAATATTAAGGTGAGATAGTAATTCCCAATTTTCAGCAAAACAATCTAGCTAAACAATATAATGGTGAGATAGCAATGTCCTTTGAGATAGCAATTGTTTTCTTGTGTAATACACATGTAAAATTAGGTTCTATGCAATTTGAGCATTGCTTTCTGGTGTAAAATTGGCTTATGTGTAATTTGAGTAAGTAGCAGGTCATGAATGATGTAGCAGCAGCCAGGGTTTACAAAACCGGCCAGGAGCTTCGAGCCGTGAGCTACGCAGAGCCGGTTAACGGCGGTTAGCCGGCGTTTTTTGCCGGTCTTGGATGCAAATGGGGAAATCGCGTTTGACAAATTTTGAGACGGCTAACCGCGGTTGGACGCGGTTAACCGTGGTTTTATACGGCTAGCCGCGGTTTGTATAAAATTTGCTGGTGAACAAGGGAAAAAATTAGGAAAAAATTATAAATTTTGTAATGACATATGCTATATAATTAGAATTATTTAAGAGACATACATGATATATAGAAACATAATCAAGACGAAAAATCATATTCCCAATTGAATTAAAAGACAATCATGCTCATAAATTCATATTTCATCATTTCATGCTAGCATAGATTAAACTAATAAAATAACAAGTTCACAAATCACAAGTTGTCCATTATTACATTCACAAATTCACAAATCACAAGTTCAGAACCGTATGCATCAAATAACAAGTTCATGCCATAATCGCATTACGCATGATAACTTGATGATTGATGGCGCCCTAGCGATCTGCACTCTGCTTTGCACTCTTACATCGACATGACAATTAACAATGGGTAATATGCAATATGCAAATGCAATGACCAATGAAAGTAGGTAAAAAGCGAAAGATGTGAAGTGTCAAATGGTAAGTCCACACATTACCGTTATTTCGATATGTGAAGTGTCAAATGGAAAGTCACTTTGCCGATGATGTTCTTTGGGAGTATTGATCTTCATTTGAAATAATTATGACCCCCTTCCGTTGCCCTCAAAATGGCCCTGAACTCATCCCAACTTTGTCCTATCGTCCAGCTATTTGTTTGCCAGCGTGCATATAACATGTCATATTGGTCAGGCTCTTGACTTTCGTACAAATACCTTAATGGTTGGGATCTTTGCGGGGGTAAGTTGCCACTCTAAAGGGGTATCTGTGGGAGGGTATCCGTATACTCTGGAGGTAAGGGCGGGATGATCATAAGCTCCTAGGGGTAGTAAGCTCCTAGGGGTAGTAAGCTCCATATTGTCCACTGTGACCGAGTGGCGTCCTTTGCTTGAGCTAGAGATGTACTCATGTGGGCCATAACCATGCTTTTTTCCCTTGGCCCTATCGATGCTAGATCGAGGAGGCATTCTCTGCGGGCTTGCTTCATGTGATTCATGACCACCCTGTCTAAACTGAGTAGGCGAGGTAGCAACAGGCTGGGATGAAGTTTTTTGAAAGTTGCCACCGCCAACATCAGCACCGTCACTACCATCAGCACCATGATCGTCGTCGTCGTCATCATCAGAGGCTGACGAACTCAAGTTAAATTCTTGGTATGGAGGGCTCCACGGGACAAGTTCGTTGGAGGATTCATCACTGTCCATCTCCTCTTCTTAGTCCAGCACTTGTCCCTTGTATTTCTTTGGTTTTGGTGGATTTTTCTGCTTCCTCTTACCCACATGTGTTTTTCTAATATGTTTGGCTACCCACCCATAATTGTTGACACCCTGACTTCTTTCTCCTTATCACCCATGTCAGTGAGATCGGTCACAACCACGATTAGGGCCTAGGGCCTCGGCATCATAAGTCCTCATCTAATTTCGGATCGAGCATTTGACACGTAAGTGTATAAGAGCAAACACCGATGAGTGAAGACTTAAGGATACTTACATTCATAGAAAAAATAATAGTTACATTCTTACCGTCAGTTCGCATCCACTCAACGATTGGGTTCATGTCATCTGTGAGTGAAAGCTCAAGTAAGCAGAGAGTGGATCCATATCTCGTGATTAGCCTTGTATTCCATGTCTTTCAAGTCTTAGGCGGAGGTTGTAGTGGACATACACCAAGTCGTGGAGCTTTTGATACAACAACTTTGTTGCATATCTTGAGTGGATGAAAGCAAAGGTACTTGATTCTTTCGCATCCACTAGATGAGCAAACTGCGACACCACGCTTTGCAAGTTTCTATAGTTTTGGTGTATCTGAGCCCATCATGTTGCACCACATCATTGCCATGAAAACATCATTGCATACGATCGAGATCATTCAACACATGCGGCATCATTGCATTTGCATATGAAATTTCGATTACCTTTATTTTGATCATTGGAAACACTAGGAAGCGAAACTTTTGTGGTCGGCCAAAACACCGGCGACAATGTTTTTAAGCTCTATGTCGACGGCAAAAAAAAGTCCGACCACACAAGTAGCCAAAGTGGTCGACCAAAAAACCGACCACAATAGTCCGGCTAGTCTCCGCCACCATGAAAATTTGAAATTTGGACCGCTCCTCTAAACATTATCGGCGACACGGTTTATGCCGTCGACACGAGAGCACCAGTCACGGCGACAACGGACAAAGCGAAACCACGTCAAAGCGGGCCCTAGCGCGAGCGTCGAGATGGTCCTACCAGCGTCGTCGGCCTTTTAAAATACCGACCACAAAAGTACCTTTTGTGGTTGGCCTAAAATTAACCGACCACAATACTCCATACGTGGTCGGCCTCGCCGGAGCCGACCACAATACTCAACATTTGTGGTCGGTAATTGTTAAACCGACCACAAAGACCCCTCCACCCCGCCTCTAATTTCCGGCCGTCTAGCCCTAAGATCGACAACTTTGTCCTATTAGTCATCTAATGTTTTAGGTCATCGACGACGCATTGTAATTTCTTTTCAAGCGTCTACATTGGCATCGTCGCATTTTCGTAACTTTGAGTTCGACCTTCAGCGTTAAATGGACGAAAGATGGCGCTAAAGTCTCGACAGCGGGGAGAATCGCCCGACCGTGCAACTCATGACGATATAGCCCGTGGATCGACTTTGGATGTGTTAGGAATGCCCTAGAACCTCGCGTGGCGCATAGGATGACATAGATCGGTGGCGTGTGTGGCGGTGGCGGCGATGGGGGTCGGGGGTATCGTGGTCGCACTGAGGTGAAGCCGACCATAAAAGTAACTTTGTGGTCGGCCTATAGTTAACCGACCACAATACTCAACTTTTGTGGTCGGCCTCACTTCAGGCCGACCACAATACTCAACCTTTGTGGTCGGCAATTGTTAAGGCCGACCACAAAGACCCCCTCCCCCGGGCTCTAATTTTCGGCCGTCCTGCCCCTCGATCGACACTGTCCTATTCGTCGTCTAATGTTTTAGGTCATCGACGACACATTGTAATTTCTTCTCAAGCGTCTACATTGGCCTGCGTCGCATTTTCGTAACTTTGAGTTCGACCTTAAACGTTCGTGGACCGAAAGATGACGCTAAAGTCTCGGCAAGCAGGGAGAATGCGCCGACCGTGTAACTCATGACGATATAGCCCCGTGGATCGACTTTGGATGTGTTGGGAATGCCCTAGAACCACGTGTAGCGCATAGGACAGCGTAGATCGGCGGCGGGTGTGGCGGTGGCTGACGATGGGAGCCGGGTATTGTGGTCGGCTGATGTGAAGCCGACCACAAAAGTAACTTTGTGGTCGGCCTAGAATTTGGCCGACCACAATACTCACTTTTGTGGTCGGCCTCGCCGGGCCGACCACAAAACTCAACCTTTGTGATCGGCAATTTACGAGGCCGACCACAAAACCCCTCCACCCGGCTCTAATTTCGGCCGTCCGCCCTCGATCGACAACTTTGTCCTATTCGTCATCTAATGTTTTAGGTCATCGACGACACATTGTAATTTCTTTCCAAGCATCTACATTGGCCTACGTCGCATTTCCGTCACTTTGAGTTCGAACTTAAACGTTCGTGGACCGAAAGATTACGCTAAAGTCTCGGCAAGAAGGGAGAATGCGCCGACCGTGCAACTCATGACGATATAGCCCCGTGGATCGACTTTGGATGTGTTGTGAATGCCCTAGAACCACGCGTAGCGCATAGGACAGCGTAGCTCGAGGGGCGGCCGGGTGTGGCCGGTGAGCGGCCGATGGGAGCCAGGGGGTATTGTGGTCGGCCTGATGTGAAGCCGACCACAAAAGTAACTTCTGTGGTCGGCCTAGAATTTGGCCGACCACAATACTCTACTTTTGTGGTCGGCGACTTGGTGACCACAAAACTCAACCTTTGTGGTGGCAATTTACGAGGCCGACCACAAAGACCCTCACCCGACTCTAATTTTCGACCGTCCCGCCCCTCGGTCGACACTGTCCTATTCGTCATCTAATGTTTTAGGTCATCGACGACACATTGTAATTTCTTTCCAAGCATCTACATTGGCCAACGTCGCATTTCCGTCACTTTGAGTTCGAACTTAAGCGTTAAGTGGACGAAAGATTACGGTAAAGTCTCGGCAAGCAGGGAGAATGTGCCGACCGTGCAACTCATGACGATATTGCCCCGTGGATCGACTTTGGATGTGTTGTGAATGCCCTAGAACCACGCGTAGCGCATAGGACAGCGTAGATCGAGGCGGCGGGTGTGGCGGTGGCGGCGATGGGGGCGGGGGTATTGTGGTCGGCGATGTGAAGCCGACCACAAAAGTAACTTTTGTGGTCGGCCTAGAATTTGGTGACCACAATCTTTACTTGTGGTCGACCTCACATCGGGCCGACCACAATCTCAACCTTTGTGATCGGCAATTGTTAAGGCCGACCACAAGACCCTCCCGGCTCTAATTTTTGTGATCGTCACGCCCCTCGATCGACCTTTGTCCTATTCGTCATCTAATGTTTTAAGTCATCGGCGACACATTGTAATTTTTCTCAAGTGTCTACATTGGCTGCGTCGTATTTTTCGTAACTTTGAGTTCGACCTTAAGCGTTCGTGGACGAAAGATGGCAGCTAAAGTCTCGACAGCGAGGGAGAATCGCCGACCGTGCAACTCATGATGATATAGCCCGTGGATCGACTTTGGATGTGTTGGGAATGCCCTAGAACCACGCGTAGCGCATAGGACAGCGTAGATCGAGGGGCGGCCGGGTGTGGCCGGTGAGCGGCCGATGGGGGCCAGGGGGTATTGTGGTCGGCGATGTGAAGCCGACCACAAAAGTAACTCGTGGTCGGCCTAGAATTTGGCCGACCACAATCTCACTTTGTGGTCGGCCACGCTTGGCCGACCACAAAACTCAACCTTGTGGTGCGGCAATTTACGGGCCGACCACAAAAACCCTCACCCGGCTCTAATTTCGGTAGTCCGCCCTCGGTCGACCTTTGTCCTATTCGTCATCTAATGTTTTAGGTCATCGACGACACATTGTAATTTCTTTCCAAGCATCTACATTGGCCTACGTCGCATTTCCGTCACTTTGAGTTCGAACTTAAACGTTCGTGGACCGAAAGATTACGCTAAAGTCTCGGCAAGAAGGGAGAATGCGCCGACCGTGCAACTCATGACGATATAGCCCCGTGGATCGACTTTGGATGTGTTGTGAATGCCCTAGAACCCAGCGTGGGCATAGAACAAGCGTGGCTCGGTGACGGGTGTGGCGGTGGTGACGATGGGAGCCAGGGGTATTGTGGTCGGCTGATGTGAAGCCGACCACAAAAGTAACACGTAGTCGGCCTAGAATTTGGCCGACCACAATCTCTACTTTGTGGTCGGCGACTTGGTGACCACAAAACTCAACCTTGTGATGCGGCAATTTAAGGCCGACCACAAAGACCCCCCCGACTCTAATTTTGGTAGTCCGCCCTCGGTCGACCTTTGTCTATTCGTCATCTAATGTTTTAGGTCATCGACGACACATTGTAATTTCTTTCCAAGCATCTACATTGGCCAACGTCGCATTTCCGTCACTTTGAGTTCGAACTTAAACGTTCGTGGACCGAAAGATTACGGTAAAGTCTCGGCAAGCAGGGAGAATGTGCCGACCGTGCAACTCATGACGATATTGCCCCGTGGATCGACTTTGGATGTGTTGTGAATGCCCTAGAACCACGCGTAGCGCATAGGACAGCGTAGATCGAGGGGCAGCCGGGTGTGGCCGGTGAGCGGCCGATGGGGGCCGGGGGGTATTGTGGTCGGCCTGATGTGAAGCCGACCACAAAAGTAACTTTTGTGGTCGGCCTAGAATTTGGTGACCACAATCTTACACTAATGGTCGACCTCATCGGGCCGACCACAATACTCAACCTTTAATGGTGAAGCAATTGTTAAGGCCGACCACAAAGATCTCCCGGCTCTAATTTTTGGCCGTCACGCCCTCGATCGACCTTTGTCCTATTCGTCATCTAATGTTTTAAGTCATCGGCGACACATTGTAATTTTTTCTCAAGTGTCTACATTGGCTGCGTCGTATTTTACGTAACTTTGAGTTCGACCTTAAGCGTTAAGTGGACGAAGATGGCGCTAAAGTCTCGACAGCGGGGAGAATCGCCGACCGTGCAACTCATGATGATATAACCCGTGGATCGACTTTGGATGTGTTGGGAATGCCCTAGAACCCGCAGCGTGGCGCATAGAGACGGCGTAGATCGAGGGGCGGCGGGTGTGGCGGTGGCGGCGATGGGGGCGAGGGGTATTGTGGTCGGCGATGTGAAGCCGACCACAAAAGTAACTACGTGGTCGGCCTAGAATTTGGCCGACCACAATACTCACTTTGTGGTCGGCCACGCTTGGGCCGACCACAAAACTCAACCTTTAATGATGGTGGCAATTTACGAGGCCGACCACAAAACCCCCTCCACCCGGCTCTAATTTCCGGCCGTCCGCCCTCGGTCGACCTGTCCTATTCGTCATCTAATGTTTTAGGTCATCGGCGACACATTGTAATTTCTTTCCAAGCATCTACATTGGCCTCGTCGCATTTCCGTCACTTTGAGTTACGGCATGTTCACGCTCAACCCACTGCGGATCACACACTGGTGATTTCTATCCTGCTAGCCTATCGGCCAGCGCCTTCGATTCGATTGAGCTTTGGGGCCTGACAAGGAGCAACACCGGGGATTACCTAGGTTGGACCCCCTGCGGGTAATAGTCCTACTCTGCTGAGCCTTAGCTCTCTTGTTGTTGTGGTTGAATGGAATGTGTTTCTGAGAATGTTTGAATGCCGTATGCTAGTGCGGCGTACCCTCTTCCTCTCTCTCCTCTCCTTTTATACAAGCTTTGAGCTGGCGGAGAGGCAGGGGTAAGCGATCTGATACTCTCGGTACCAGCCGAGACCACGAGCGGAGAGGCAAAACATGCAGCTGCCTCTCGCCCGGCGGCTCGCGCCTCGCGTGCCGCCAAGTGGCCACCCACCCCTTGATCCACCGGTGAGGCTGCGGGTGGGGCCAACCTGCTCCTCTGGCAGCGGGCGGCCATCTCAAGCAAACCTTCTCTCTGCCGGTCAATTCTTGCGCCACAGTGTGACCCTTTCGGACTGCGTGGGGTCCATGGCGGTAATCATTTCTTGTTGTCTATCCCGCGTGATGTCGCATTAAATCGCTCGTCCTTTGCAACACGGAGAGCCGCCCGAAGACTCCTTCCATAGCGCTCCACTGCCACGAGGGCCCGCAGCGATGGGGGGCCCTATCGCGCCGAGGGCTCGCCCGCGCCGCTTTGGTGCGTGGGGCCCTCGCCCGGTGATGGGCTCGCCCGCGCAGCTGGGACACAGTCGCCCGCTGGCGTGTGGGACCCTCGCCTAGTCTTCAGGGCTCGCCAGCATGGCTGGGGCCTTGTCGCGCTTTGTGGCGTGGGGCCCGCTTGATCGCCGTGGGCTTCGCCCGCGTGGGGCCCGCTTGATCGCCGTGGGGCTCGCCCCTGAGGGGAGGCTTTGTTGGCGCCTTGTCGAGGTCGTGGGGCCAGCCTCGTGTGGGGCCCTCTGTTGGTCGATCGCCCCACTGGCGTGCGGGGCCCTCGCCTGTATTTGGGGCCTTGTCGCCCGCTGGCGTGTGGGGCCAGCTTGATCGCCGTGGGGCTCGCCCGCCTGTTGGGGTCGATCGCCCACGGCGTGTGGGGCCCTCGCTCGGCGCCTGAGGGCTTCGCCCAGCGCTAGAGCCTTATCGCCCGCCCAGCGTGGGGCCAGCTTGATCTTCACGGGACTCTTTGCACCTCGATATTTATTACACGGCGGTAGCCGGGTCCACCATGATCTGCGAACCGTCGCCTGAGACACTTTTTCATTTCTTGTGCGGCGGGAGGCGAATCGTGGGAGCCCGCCTCTCTGTTGCCGTCGCTGATTCTCCATCTGCGCATGATCTTGGTAGGTAACGCGCCCGCTTTTAGCGGGAAATCAGCGGGACAATGATGGGCAGCGCGCGGGGTCGGAATCAAGCCGTCGCCCTCGCGCGCCTTGCCTCATCTCCCCTTGGCGCGCGATAACCCTTCCGCCGCTAAGTCCTCAAGCGCCTTTCACCTTCTTCTCCGCGCCCACGAGCCCTCTTCGCCGCCGCCACCTTCTTTTTCGCCAACTCTTCCACCGTTTTCCATGGCGTCCAAAGCGCGGCAAAGGGTCACCGGGGGACACGCCATCATCTGGGCGGCCTTGCGCCGCCGCCGCCAAGCGAACATGGTGGCAGCGGCTTCAAGTGTTCGTGCCACCAACCTCCTCCGGTTCGCTGCGGCACCATTGCACCATGCCCTCGTGGCGGAGATCGTGACCTTCACTGGCGGTCTTTGGCGGGGCTCGTCCGCCATACTCAGTTCTTCTTGGAGTGCTCGCCTTCTACGAGATCCAGGCGGCGCACCTTCCCCCCAATTCTATCGTGGCCCTAACCATCTTCGTCCACCTCTGCGAGATGTTCGTGGGGGCGATGCGAACCTCCGCTCTGGCGCCCGGCTCTTCCGCGGCGCATGCGGCTTGGCGCTCGGCGGGAGCCGATGAAAAGCTGCTACTTGGCGCTCGCAGCGCCCGCCTTCATCCGGTCGCGGTCAAGTCAAGCTGGAAAATCTTGGCGGCGCTCTTGGTTGTCTGTGAAGACTCCGGTGGCTGCGGCGATCTTGTTCTCCCGAGGTCCGCGGAACCCCTCGCCGGTGAGATCTATGCGAAGCGACTTCGGCGGGCTGGAAGTGATCTTTGGGGAGCATCGGCGTACTCGCCCATAGCGGGCTCACCGGAACCCGTTGCGGCGGATTTTTGCGGCGCCACCTATGCCGCTCCGAATGAGGACCGTCCCTTTGGGCGTACTATGGCGGCAGCAGCGAGAGTCGCGTCGTCCACTGAGGTGAGTGCTCTTTCACTCTCTTTTGGGTCCTTGTCTTTACGATGCGCCTCTTGCTTGGCCCTTGTCTCTTTGCCAACTCGCGATTTTCTTTCTTGTTCATCCAGCCGCGAGAACGTGCGAGCGGCGTGCTCGGCGATGGTGGTGGGACTTCTATCCGCTCCGTCCGGCGACGCCGCCGCTGCGGCATCCGCCTCCTCTGTGGTTGGGATCACGGGGCTCAACGGCACTGCGCGCTGCCCCCATGGAGGTCTCGGTCCCGCGGTCCAAGTGGCGGGGACCACTCTGAATCGCGATCCACCTCGGCAACGCCCGCGATTCCTTGATGCGCGCCGCTCCTGCTTTGTGGCGGCCGACTCAACAGCGCTCTCGGGAAGCGCCGCCTCATCCTTGCCGATGGCGGCGGCGTCGAGGAGGGAGGGCGAGCAAAAACTTCGCCCGACCGATCTGAGCTTCGCCGCCTCCTCCGACCCCGCCCGGTGGGGAGCCTCTGCTTAACGCCGCGCGCTCGCCACCGGCGAAAGTCGCGGCGACTCGCCGAGCTGGCGCCGCTGCCGGTTTCTTCGCTCCTCTGCGCCGGCGCTTCCCTCGCCGGCACTTGCCGCGCGCGCTCCGCCGCCGCGCCATCCTCCGCCGTTCGCGTCGGCGCCACCAGCGCCGCGCTGCCGGCGGCGGCCCGACGCGGCTGCGCCGCCGGCGCCTCGCAACCAAGCGGCAGGCTGCCCCCGCCGGCCGCCGCTTTCGGTAGCGCTTCAGGTTAGCTTCCTCTGCGCCCGTACGCCGTGTTAGGGTTAGCATGCTACAGCGTTTTCGCATACGAACCTGCCTCTGTTCATCTTATTTGGATAGGCGGAGCTGGCGCCTCGAGCTCCATCCGCACAATCCGCCGACCCAGCTTCGCCGCGGCTCCTTTGTGAGCGAGGCCTCCGTCGCGGAGATCGCTCGGGGGCAGTGAGAACCTCGGCCGTTGCCGTTCTTGGCATAACGCCGTGGCGCCGTCGCCGTGACATCGGGCGCTCTGCTGGCGCTCGTGCCCTCGCCACACCACTGGCGGCGCGGAAAGTGCTCTCGGCCTCGGCGAACAAGCGCCCGGCGAGCTGCGGCGTCTTGAGGCGGCGCCCGCGAGGAAGCGGCGATCGCGAGCTGCGGCAGCATAGCTGCCGCCGCCTCGGTACCAGGGCGTCGAGACCTCGCGCGAGCATCTTGGCGTCTCCGGTGCTTTCGCCGACATCTTCTTGCGCCGCCTACCACGACTTCGGGATGTCTTGTACCGGCTGGCGTCACCCTATACTCCCATTGGAGAAGCGGCGGCCTTGATATCTTGGCGCCGTGGAAGCGAGCTACCGGCGCCTTGCGTGAGCTGCGGCCGATCTTGGGCGTGATCGATCGAAAGCAGTCGTCGCCCAGCGCTCTCGAAGCGGCGCGGTTCATCTGGGCAAGCTGCCTTGCCCGAGCGCCAGCGTTCGAACCTAAGCGCCGCCACGGGAACCTTCGCGCCCGGTGGATCGGATCGAAGAGTCCGGGTCGAGCTTCGCGCCCGGCCGTGTCTCGATGATGGGTATTTGCTCCAGCGAAGGCGGCGGAGATGATGGCGAGAGTAGATGAACTCCCTCATCTTGTTTTTGCCTGTATATATCCTGTTAATGCAGACTTTTTTGCCCTTTTGCCACGAGTCTCGATCAAACTTCGCGCAAACTCTTACTTGCGAAAAGAAATGGGGCACCTGAACACTAAAAGCTTTAGACAGAACGTTCTATTGAAAGTGAGCGCTTTTTCCTTAGGCATCAGGTTACTTCAACCCTTATGGCCTCTCGGCAAACCGACCTTAAACGTTGCGTGGCGAGTGCTTAGCTTCCGGAAGTGGTCTGAAGCGGTGCCGCCCGTTGGGGCATTGCCCGAACCGAGCCGATCACGGGCTAGAACCGCCTTCCATCCGCATCGCCTCGCCTAACCGCAAGTTAAAGCGTTCGCTCTTGCAACAAAGGGGCCTTCAGCCTTAAGTACTTTCGCTACCAGCTTTCGATAGAATGCCTTCTAACAGACTTTTAGCGGCTAAACAACTGATCGCCAAAAAGCTTTAGGCGAGCGTTACTGCTGCAAGTGGCGCTTTTCCTTAGGCATCGGTTACTTCAACCCTTACGGCCTCTCGGCAAACCGACCTTAAGCGTTGCGTGGCGAGAGCTTAGCTTCGGAAGTGGTCTGAGCGCGGTGCGCCGTTGGCGCATTGCCCGAACCGAGCCGACACACGAGGCTAGAACCGCCTTCCATCCGCATCGCCTCGCCCGGCCGCAAGTTCAGCGTTAGCTCTTGCAACTAAGGGCCTTGACCTTAAGTACTTTTTGCTACCGACTTTCAGCGAGCGTTTTCTAACGGACTTAAAGCGAAAAAACGAGCGCCCATGAGAGAGCAGAACTTATCTTTTTATTGAAGATGGCTTTGTACAATGCACCGGCCCGGCGGCGGGAAGGAGAAGACCTCGCCGCTCGGCTCCAAGGAAACCAAAAAGCAGGAGCAGCTACCTACGGGTAGAACTTCCTCGGTACTCGGCGTTCAAGTGTTAGCCAATTGCGACCATCCTCGGCGAAACTGGCCGAGCCTGGCGGAAGGCGAGACCACCTTGAAGGGTCCTCCACGGGGGAGCAGTTTGTTGCGCCCGGCTGCGCTTGGATTTTCTGCGGGGCAGTGCCATGCTTGCCGATGTCCTCTCACACCCGTCTTGCTTGATAACGGCGCGATGCTGCTGATACTGGCGGCGGATCACCGCCCATCTCTGATCTCCTCCGGAGATTTACTTCATCTGGCGCCCGGTCGGGGTCTACATCTTCGCTGACGCCGCCACCCTTGGGACCCAAAGCGAGCTACGATGGGAGCACCGCTTGAGCCATACACGGGAAGAAAGGGTCTCGCCGGTGGCTCTGTTGGGAGTTGTCGCGGCGCCCACAATATGGTGGGGACTTCTTCCGTCCAGCGCTTGCCGCTTTTCTCGAACAGTCGAAAGCCCTTGTCTTGAGTCCTCTGAGTACTTACGTGTTGCCGCTCCACTTGCCCATTGCTCTTGGATGGGCAGCGGAGGCAAAGCACAACAGTACCCAGCTCTTCGCACTAGTCTTGAAATCGGCGCTCTTGAGCTGCGCGCGTTGTCGGTGATGATCTGTTGGCGGCGCCAAGCGGACGAATGCTCTCCATGAACTTTATGGCGGCGGCGGGCGTGATCGCCGGGACGGCGATGCCTCCACCATTTGGTGAACTTGTCGATGGCGGCGAGCAGATGTGTGTAACCTCCGTGCGCCCGCGAGCGGGCGGGATGTCGGCCCCGGACGCGACGGCGGGGAGGCGGAATGGTTTGCGGCGCTGGGCGGTCGGTGGATCTGCTTAGCATGAAATTGCGCGCCGCATCTCCTCACCGGCTTCGAAGGCATCACGGAGGCGGTAGGCAATAGAAGCCGTGGCGAGCTTTCCCAACCAACGCGGCTTCTGAATGGCTCCGCACATGCCTCCATGGATCTCGAGAGAATTGTACTCCCCGCTTCGAGTGGCGCGCTTGTAGAACCCCATTTGCGCCACAGCGTCTGGTCCCCACCTACCAGGCGTGGCGCAGCGCTGCGCGCTATCTTCTCGGCCAAGCAGCGTCATCGTCGAGATCACTCCGTCCCGCGGTAGGCTGGATCGATCAATCCGCGACCTTCCGGACGAGCGTGGCGGCGTTACGTACATTATCGCCGGCGTACTCCGCTGGCTTTGGTGTTTCGCCTCAACCGCCTCGGCGGTTCTTCGCCTCCTCCCTCAACCGGGGCTATGGCGAGATCGGTGGCGTCTCCTCGAAGTGGGGCTGCGTCGGGAAAAGCGTCGTCCCCGCGAGTGGGGGCTGCGGCAGACGGCAGCGTGAGTCTTTCTTCAAAAACCCGGCGGAACGGTGCCTTTGGCGAGCAATGCAGGGGCGTTAAATCCGCCATATAGTTGTCGCGGCGAGGGCGTCTGTGGCCCAAACCGTCGAAGTGCCGCTCCAACGGCGCACCTCGGCGAGTAAGCCGCCATAGCGGGATCGGCGGGTGAAATCCTTTCTCGCTGGTTGATGACCGGAAAATCGCCCTTTAATTGCGGCCGCCCGAATGCCGGTGAAGCCACCACGAGCTCGGCGATAATCCTCATACTCGCGGCGTTGTTGGTAGCGCGGAACTCCGGCACCACCGGTGCGGATAATGTCGCCGGTGGGAGATACGAGCGACACTACCCGGCCCCTCAAGCGGAGCGAACGTCGAAGAAGAGTCCCGGCGAGGGGCTGGGGCGTCTTCGGCTTCGTGTCGCCCGGAGTCCACTCGTTGACGAACTCCGCGAGCTTGCCCTTTGATGGCCGTTCGGGGAGCAAATTTGGTCGAACTCCGCCAACTCCATGGCCCGGCAGCGTCTGACCCGTCGCCTCGCGGTTGAAGAGGATCTTCCGCAAAGTACTTGGTCAAGATGGTGATCTCGCCCCGAAAATAGTGGCCGACTTAGGGCGCCGTCAACACGGCGTAGAGCATCTTCTGGTCTGCGAGTACCTTGTCTCGGCGTCATGGAGGACTTTCTTGGCGTAGTAGATGGGGCGCTGAACACCTTCTCTTTCCGCCACCAGCACCACCTTGTGACCACTGAGGTTTGCGCGACATAAAGGATCAGTGGCTCGCCCGGATCCAGGCGACCAACGCAGGCGGGGAAGTGAGATACTTCTTGACCCGTCGAGCGCCTCCTGCGCTTCCGCCGTCCACTCGGCTGGTTGGTCTTCTTGGGAGCTTGAGTGGCGGAGACTTTTATCCCCAGGCGAGCTATAAAGCGGCCCGGGGAGGTCAAGCGACCCACTAAGCCTTTGCATCTGCGAAGTCGCGTCGGGGCTTCATGTTCTCGATCGCGCGATCTTGTCGGGTTCGCCTCAATCCCCTACGGGAGGCGAGGAAACCTAGCGGCTTGCGAAGCCAGACGGCGAATACACACTTCTCGGGGTTGAGCTTGATGTAGTACTTCCTTAAGTTGGCGAAGGTTTCTTCGGTCGTTGATCAACTCCTCGCCTTTTGGATTTCACCACTAGGTCGTCGGCGTACACCTCCGAGTTCCGCCCTATTTGGGGGCGGTGGCGATATCATGGCCCTCACGATAGGTTGGGCCGCATTCTTTAAACGAGCGCCATCGTTGTGTAGCGATGAAGCGCCCATGGGAGTCCGAAGGCGGTCTTGTCTTCATCTTCTTGACCATGCTAATCTGGTGGTACCGAATGCGCATCCGAAAACTGTTATTCGCACCCATTGTGGAATCGGCGATGAGATCAATGCGAGGGCGTGGTACCTATCGCCGAACACGCCTTGTTGAGTCGGTGAAGTCCGCACATCCTCCACGCCCGTTGGATTTCTTAGCGAGGCGGGGTTTCGCGAGCCACAGGATGGGCGGCAGCTGCGACGACCCGCCCTCAAGAGCTTGTCCACCTCTGGCGGATAATTTCTGGCGCTCCACCGGCGCCGGACCTTCGCATGACCGGTCGTGCGTCGAGAAACGTCGCCAATTGTGCTCAATCACCTCCCTAGGGACCCGGCCATGTCGGACGGTTGCCACGCAAACACGTCTGCGTTAAGCTGGAGGAAGGAGGCAGCGCGCCTTCCTATTTGGCGGCGAATGGCGCCCACCGAGCGGTCTTCGCGGGTCGACTCACTCGGGGAGACCGCCTTAACCTCCAGCAGACGAGCAGAAGTCACGGGTCTTCGCCGGAGGAGCTACGGTCGAAGCCTCGGCCTTCTAAGCCGATCGCCCCGCCAAAGCAAAGCGTCCTTGTCGCGGCGGGCGCCTCAGGCGATCCACTTTCGCCACGATGGGGCGGTTGGCCACAGGATCTTCACCACCATATGCGCATAGTGGCAAACCGCCATGAACTTGGTCGGCGCCGGCCGACCCGGTATGGCGTTATGCGGAGGTCGAAGTCCGCCACCTCGAACTCGAGCATCTCGGTGCGAAATTGCCGAACCTCGAGCGTCACGGGAGGTGGCGCCCAATGAGGCGGACTCGACCCTCGGCGCGATGCGAAAAGCGGGGCGTCGGCGAAGCTCTGCTGCTGGATCTGGGCGCCTTGGCGACTTCGGGCGGACGGGAGGTTAAGAGAACTCCCTCCGTCGACCGGCACCGCCCTAGCTTTACATTACGGACCGTGGGTGCCACCACGATCGGGAGATGTCGGGCGGCGATCTTGGTGGGTGATCGGCTTTGTTGAACAGCGATCGGTTGCTCCGACCACGCCCGGTGCCTTGCGACCCTCGCCGAACGCGGCGGCGCCTCCTCCTCGCGCGCTTAAAGCTGGCGTGGGGCGGATAGGTGGCGATCCGCCGTGGATGGCGGCAACGGCGCTCCGCTGCTGGAAATAAGCGGCCGCTTCCTTGCCCTTGCGCGCGGACGCTTACTCTTGCTCATGGGCGGCGCTTGTCCACCAACTTGTTGGCGACATGGCAATCCGCCAAGTCGTGGGGCTGATGCGGTGAATGGGACGATAAGCCCCCCGCTCCACTTCGCGGGGCTGGCGGTCTCGCCCGTCGTCGCGGCCGAGAACGCGCCGTGATCCGCAGCGGTCGCCTACAACCGCCCTGCGAGACCGTTCTGCCGCCCGCGCCGCCGCGCGGCCTCCATCGTGGCCTCCTCCTTTCTTACGCCCGCCCGCGCGCGCCCGCCGCCGTCTTCATCGTTCTTCGTCGTCGTCGTCGCTTTCGGCGACCATGACCTGTCCGGTCTCGGCCGCCTTCGCTTCTTCTTGTCCTTGCCGCGGGGTTTCTCGAAGTCCGGCCTCGCCCGCCATGGTGTCCCCCCCGTGCGCCCGGTGGCGAGCCTCCTTTGGTGGGCGCGCTTGTGCGCCGGGGTGAAAACTCTTCCGTCGTCTTGATCTTGCGGGTGGCCATCTTCTCCTTGACCCTAGAGTCTCGGGGTCTCTCACGAATGCCGTGACAAGCGGCGTCGATGGAAGATGTCGGGAATGATGTTGCGGACTGGTAGGCGTCCGGATGTAGTCGCGGCGACTCTCCCTTCTTCTGCTCACGTTGTGAAGGTCGTCCTCGACTCCGGGCTGCTCGAACGTGCCCTGGAAGTTGGTGATGAAGAGTTCGAGAGCTCTCTCCACGACCCCACGGACTCGAGGCGGGTTCATGAGCCAAGCGGGCTCGCCCGGTGAGGGCTGAGGGAAGTAGTTTGCAGAACCTTCCCGACCCTCGGCCGTTTGCATCACCGTAGTGTAGATCTGCAAGAACTTCGTCGGGGTTGGTGGAGCCGTCGTACTTCTCGATAGGGGTGGGCGAAACCTCTCCGGCCCTTTGGGCCTTGGCTTGACTCCTTGAAAAGCGGCGGCCGACACTGGAGCCTCTGCTCCGGATCGCCTCGGCTCGTTGAGCCCGTCGCCCGGATGGCGCGAAGAGCACCTCCTTCCTCGGCGGAGCGCAGCGTCGCGAGAACCCTCCTGGTCCCCCAGGCGGCGGCATCAGCGCGATCGCGCACCGGTCGTGCCGCTGCTTGAGCTTGTCATGTAGTCTTCTTCTTGTCGCGGATGGCGGTCCTCAAGTGGGGCCGGAGATCCCGCTCCCTTTGTCGCTGCTGGCGAACCCGTAGGAGTCGCCGGCTTCTGTCATCTGGCCCGCTCCCTCCGCCCGGTGATCTGCGAGAGGCAGCGGGGCAGAGGAATGGGAAGAAGCGAAGCGCCGGTTCCGCGCCTCCGAAACTTGCACCACCGCCGTGGCGGCATCGGCGTGCGGGCCAAACTAGCCGACCATTGAGCCGCAGAAGTCCGGATTAACCGGCACCGGTGGGTTGTCAGCGAGGCCACAGCGCATGGAGGTTACGTGCGAGTGCACTCCTCCAAGGCGAGCGCCGCCTAACTTGGCGGGGCAGTGCCGCCGGTGATCCACCGCCATCGCCCGCGCCCGGCCGCGGCGGCGGCTCTAGCGATCGCCTCGATCCATCATAAACTCTTGATCCGCCATTCGATGAGGTCGAAGCGAGGCGATGCTAGCGCTCCCCTACGGCGCGCCAGCGGCGGCGTGTTCACGGCTCAACCATTGCGGATCACACTCCTGGTGATTTCTATCACCTAGCTAGCCTATCGGCCTTTCGATTCGATTGAGCACAGGGGCCTTGACAGGAGCAACACAGGGGATTACCGAGTTCGGACCCCCTGCGGGTAATAGTCCTACTCTGCTGAGCCTTAGCTCTCTTGTTGTTGTGGTTGAATGGAATGTGTTCTGAGAATGTTTGAATGTGCGTATGCTAGTGCAGCGTACCCTCTTCCTCTCTCTCCTCTCCTTTTATACAAGCTTTGAGCTGGCGGAAGGCGGGGGTAAGCGATCTGATACTCTCGGTACAGCAGCGAGACACGACAGGAGAGGCAGCGTGCAGCTGCCTCGTCGGCGGCGCCGCCTCAGCGTGCCATGAGTAGCCACCCACCCATGATCACACCGGTGAGGCTGCGGGTGGGGCCAACACTGCTCCTCGGCAGGCGGCCATCTCAAGCAAACCGTCTCTCTGCCGGTCAATTCTTACGCGCCCACGTGTGGCCGCTTTCGGACTGCGGGGTCGCATGCGGTAATCATTTCTTGTTGTCTATCCGCGTGATGTCGCATTAAATCGCTCGTCCCCTTGACGAGAGGAGAGCCGCCTGAAGACTCCTTCCATAGCGCTCCACTGCCACGGGGCCCGGCAGCGATGGGGGGGCCCTATCTTGCGCCGAGGGCTCGCCCGCGCGCCCGCTTTGGTGCGTGGGGCCCTTGCGGCGTGTGATGGGCTCTCCCGCCTGTTGGGACACAGTCGCCCGCTGGCGTGTGGGACCCTCGCCTAGTCTTCTGAGGGCTCGCCAGCATGGCTGAGGCCTTGTCGCCCGCGCGTGGGGCCCGCTTGATCTGCCGTGGGGCTCGCCCACATCTTGGGGTATGATCGCCCGCCTCGTGTGGGGCCCTCGCCCGGCATACTGAGGGCTCGCCATGCCTGGCTGGGGCCTTGTCGCCCTCTGGCGTGGGGCCCGCTTGATCGCCGTGGGGCTCGCCCGCCTGTTGAGGTCTGATCGCCCACGACTTGTGGGGCCCTCGCTCGGCATGCAGCGTGTAGGGTGTGGCGGTGGCGGCGATGGGGGCGGGGGTATTGTGGTCGGCGATGTGAAGCCGACCACAAAGTAACTTTTGTGGTCGGCCTAGAATTTGGCCGACCACAATACTGCACTTTTGTGGTCGGCCTTACTTCTGGTCGACCACAATACTCAACCTTTGTGGTCGGCAATTGTTAAGGCCGACCACAAAGACCCCCTCCCCCCGGCTCTAATTTTCGGCCGTCCTGCCCCTCGATCGACACTGTCCTATTCGTCATCTAATGTTTTAGGTCATCGACGACACATTGTAATTTCTTCTTAAGTGTCTACATTGGCCTGTGTCGCATTTTCGTAACTTTGAGTTCGACCTTAAACGTTCGTGGACCGAAAGATGACGCTAAAGTCTTGACAAGCAGGGAGAATGCGCCGACCGTGTAACTCATGACGATATAGCCCCATGGATCGACTTTGGATGTGTTGGGAATGCCCTAGAACCACGCGTAGCGCATAGGACAGCGTAGATTGAGGGGCGGCCGGGTGTGGCCGGAGAGCGGCCAATGGGGGCCAGGGGGTATTGTGGTCGGCCTAGAATTTGGCCGACCACAATACTCCACTTTTGTGGTCGGTCTCATTTCAGGCCGACCACAAAACTCAACCTTTGTGGTCGGCAATTTCTGAGGCCGACCACAAAGACCCCCTCCACCCCCGGCTCTAATTTCCGGCCGTCCCGCCCCTCGGTCGACACTGTCCTATTCGTCATCTAATGTTTTATGTCATCGACGACACATTGTAATTTCTTTCCAAGCATCTTGTGGACTACATGGGCCCCGGGTATCCTCTAGAAGGCCCATAAGGGAGCGGATGAAGGCGACCAGTCGGTTGGCGAAGATGGAAAGCTTTTCGGATCGAGGCGGAACTTAAGCCGCAAGAAAGGGTTCGAGTTCACAGGACATTCCCATGAAATTAGCGAGATCAATGCATCGTTCCATGTAACATCATAGCGGAAATAGTTGCCATATACCCCGCAACTTCTTGTAAATTCTATCCCCACAGTACTATATAAAGGGAGGGGCGAGAGCGATGAATCATGGTTAAGAGCATCATCTTGCATCGATCCACCAAATAATCCCGAGCACGAAGTAGGGTATTACCTCCTCCGTTGAGGGCACGAACACATATAACCTGTCTTGTGCTAGCCATCTAACCTAGTTCTTGATTAAGCGTCCCCTCGTACAAATTCATTGCGGCGATGACCCCGATTAGTCATCCGTCGGCGGTTGGCAGCGCCCGGTAGGGAAGCGTCAAGATCGTTTTTTAGATCAGATGGCTTTTTCAAGATCGCCGTACGTCGACATGAGGCCGGGAGAGACCCTTCGCTTCGGCACCCTGGACTTCGTTGCTGACGGCATCGGCAATCTTCGTCTCTCTCCCCCACGGGAGATCGTTCAAACAGAAGGTACACGCAATCAATGGGACCCATTGCCTTTTGGCTTGGAGAATTCGCATGTACTTTCTTCGGAAGATCCGTCGCGACCTCACTTCTCCCCTCTCAGCGAGGAAAGCGAGGAAGAGCCCGATGAGATCGCTTACCCCGGTCTGGACGCCCTCCAACCCGGTGAGGTCTACACATCCCTGACTGGATTTCTCTCTGGACTTGGGAGTCTTGCCGCGGCTTCCGCGCAGACCGATCCTGAGACTTAGGCGAGGGATAACCACTCGGGAAACCAATCTGCTAATCCGGTCGGCTCAATCCAATCGGATCCTGCAGCGTTCGTGGGTGTCATCAACGGTGGCCAACCCATTGGACAAAGCGAACATGTCGACTTCTCGACTTCCGACTTCGAGTCGGGACGGAGTCTTTGAGATTCGCAACTATCGTGAGGTTTTCGTCCTTGGGGTGGAGGACCATCACTCTACCTCTCCCGGGTCGGACCGAGACAAGCTGCTTTGTTGTTATGGAAGGCCGAGACCGTCGCGTCAACCGGCGCTTTCGGCGCGACGTCAGAATGAACTCTGCGCGGTGAAGTTAAGAGATCGGGAGGTTTACTATACTCCCGGGCCAGCGTCATCGCGTCGAAGACCTTCTCGAGACCATTGCGCGGCTTAGGAAGGCGATCCGTGCATCGAGAACCTCGCCCGGCGGCGACCATGGTAGAGATGGCTGCTATCCAGCAAAGCGAGGCGATTCCGCTCCGGCGGCCGACTCGCGATCGATCCACGCATAATCGGAATCGGGCTCGCGCCTCGGCGAGTGAATCTCGCCAGTCACCGCGCGCGATCGTCAAGATATCGAAGCGGTGGCGGGGAGCACGGCAGCGGTGGGCGAGACTCGTCCCCATCACGGTCGTCATAGCGGCGATCGGGCGAAACACCACCGGCCGGTGCGACCACCGCCAAGCGGCGTCAAGGCCAGCGTCGGGGCGTCGTAGCAGATCCCGGCGGGGGCCACGACCAGCTGGAGGATTGGGCCTTTATCCGGACCTTCGCCGAGTGGTTTGTCCGGAAGGATTTAACCTCAAAGGCATCGACAAGTTCGATGGCGAGAGGACAAAAAAGCTGGCTGCGAGTTTACGCCTTAGCGGTCGTGGCGGCAGAAGGTGATCGAACGTCATGGCAAATTACTTGCGGTCGCTTTGACCCCAACCGCCCAGACCTGGTTAACGGGACTCCCGGAGAGCTCTATCGAGTCTTGGGACGACCTCCAGGAACAGTTCATCGCCAATTTCCAAGGGACCTATGAAAGGCCCGCGGGGAGATGGAAGATTGGATAGTTACACAGGCACAAGAGCGAGACTCTCCGTGAGTTCATCAAACGCTTTACTAAAAAGAAGAACAAGATCCGGGACGTTTCGGAACAAACAGTCATTGACGCCTTCTTCGCCGGGTGCAAATCCGAGGAGTTAATCAGGCAGATGACCCGGGACCCCCCGCATAATCTCAAAGCCATGTTCACAATGGCGGATCAGGAGGCCGAAGCCGAGGAGGCCATCGCGAATCATCGCGGTGTCAACTACGGAGGCCCGAAGAAGAAGCCTAACGACGAACAAGGCAAACCCAAGGACAAAAAGAAAGGGGATGAGATGGTGCCAGCGTGGAGCACTACCGACCTAAACCCCCAGCGATAACGACTACAAAAAGTGATGGATTGGTATGTCCCTTCCATCCTCGAGAAAACGATACGCCAAGGATTGGCTAATTCTGCGAAGTTAGCGAAAGTTCGAACCGATCGGCTAAAAGGCGGTCACGGCAAGCCGGATGGAGACTACCGAGACGCCGGCGAGATCGATTATATCTTGGGGCTCTCGGCAGACGAGTCAAGCGAAGCGAAGCTTACCACTCGGGAGATCAACGCCATCATGCACGCTACTCCAAAATACTTGCGCTGGTCCGAGATGCCCATCACTTTTGATCGTCGGACCACCGGTCGGATTGCATTCCACGAAGGTATCCGTGGTTACAGATCGATCATCAAGGAAGTAAATTAAAAGGGTCTGGTTGATGGCGGAGTGGGATTAACGTCCTTTTCGCCAAGACCTTCGACCAAATGAATATCCCACATTCGAGCTGCGGAAAGGGTCATCTCCGTTCCACGGGTAATCCGGGGCGTCCATGATACCACTCGGACAGATTTCCCTACCGGTCACGTTAGGGACCAAGGAGAATGTCGGACCGAGAGTGCGAGTTCGAAGTGGCTGATTTAGAGCGACATATCATGCTATCTTGGGAAGGCGGGGATTGCCAAATTCATGGCGGTCCCCAACTATACTTATCTCGTCTTAAAGATGCCAGTCCCAATGGTGTAATCACCTCCACGGTGACGTTAAGCGATCCACGCGCTCTGTGAAATGAAAACGTGAAATGGCACAGGCACTCGACTCATCTGCTGAGATGGAAAAGATCCGACTGGAGGTCGCATCCCTTCAGGAGGAAGGAGCGTCCACCAAAAGCGAGGCCAAGACATCCATCAAGCGGTGATGAAACCAAGAAGATCTGTTGGACCCGTCGATCCGGCCAAAACAGCCGTGATTGGGGCGAGGCTCGATAGCAAATAGGAAAGGCGCTCGTCACTTTCCTCCCGCCAGCCGGGATGTGTTCGCTGAAGCCTTCGGACATGTCCGGTGTTACGAGGAGGTGATTGAGCACTCTCTCGTCGATGAAAAGGCAAAGCCCATAAAGCGGCGCTGCGAAGATTTGCCCGGGATCGGAAAAAGCGCCATTAGGGTGAGATCACCAAGCTGTTGGCGCTTCGGTTCATCGAGGAAGTGTATCATCGAGTGGCTTGCCAATCCGGTCTGGTGCGAAGAAGAAGAATAAGACATGGCGAATGTGTGCCGATTACGAGACCTCAACAAAGCGTGTCCTAAGGATCCTTTGGGCTTTCCGCATCGACCAAGTGGTGGATTCCACCGCCGGGTGTGAGCTCTTAAGTTTTACGGGCGCCTACTCGGGCTACCATCGGATCGGTCTCGAAGAGGAGGATTGCATTAAGCGTCGTTCATCACGCGCTTTGGTGCTTTACGCTATATCACAATGCCATTCGGGTTGAAAGCGCTGGTGCGACCTATCGGCGCACCATACGGTGTGTTTTCACACTCAACTTCCGGACATAGCGTGGAGGCATATGTCGATGGCGTCGTCATAAAAACAAAATCCAGAGGGATCTCATAACAGATCGTAGAGACATTCGGGAGCCTAAGGGCATTTCGAATGAAGCTAAATCCCGAGAAGTGCGTTTTTGGGGTTCCATCTGGTAAACTACTCGGATTCATCATCTCCCATCAAGGGATTGAAGCAAATCCGGAGAAAGTCAGCGCCATCATTAAAATGAAGCCCCCGGCTAATAAGAAGGATGTGCAGAAGCTCACTGGATGCATCGTGGCACTCAGCCGATTCGTTTCCCGACTCGGGGAACGAGGCATGCCTTTCTTTAGGCTCTTACGCCGACAAGACGATTTTCAGTGGACAACGGAAGCACAACAAGCCTTTGAAGATCTAAAGAGGTTCCTCACCACGCCCCCGGTGTTGGTCCCTCCCATGCCCCAGGAGCCCCTCCTACTCTACATAGGTGCAACGACTCACGTCATCGTGCGCCTTGGTGGTAGAGCGGGGACGAAGAGGGCTCCCTCCGAAGATCTGCGTCCGGTCTACTTAAATGGCGAGGTATTGGCGACTCTAAAATAAGGTACCCACAAGTCGAGAAGCTTACATATCTTGTGTTACTTACATCACGGAAGCTAAAGCATTACTTCAAGAGCATGAAATTTCGGTGGTCACCTCTTTCCCGCTTGGAGATATACTCCACAATCGGGAGGCCACTGGGAGGATTGCCAAGTGGGCGGTTGAGCTTGGAGCCTTTGAAATAAAGTTCAGGCCTCGACTAGCCATCAAATCTCAAGCGTTGGTGACTTCGTCGCCCGAGTGAATGAGGCCCAAACCCAAAGACCTGAGGACACTCTCGAGTCTTGGACAATGTACTTTGATGGTTCCCTCATGCTCAGCGGCGCGGGGGCTGGGATTTTGCTCATATCGCCGACTAGAGAAAAGCTGCGCTACGTCCTCCGAATATTGTTTCCTGTCGGCAACAACGCCGCCGAGTCTGAGGCACTCATCCACAGGCTTCAGCGTCGCCATCTCGCTTAGTGTCGGCGGTTAATGGTCTTGTGAGGATTCGCAACTCGTGGTCAATCAAGTCGAAAAGTAGTGGTCTTGTATTGGCGATAGCATGGCGGCCTATTGCCGGGAGGTTGAAAACTAGAAGACAAATTCGACGGTTTGGAGCTTACTCACGTGCTCGCCGCGACAATGAAGCGGCCAGACGAGCTAAGCGCGGATGGGATCACTCGAGCTTTGGTCGAGTGGTGTTTTAAATCCGAGAGCTACGGCGCACGCGTCTATCAAGCTACCATCCGCGCCGGAAAAGAACAAGAAGCGAAGGAACCCGATGCGAGGTATTTCGATGAACCGGGTGGACTCGGCCTTATTTAGATTATCTTCTTCATGATGAGCTACCGAAGATCGAAGCCTAGCCGAGTGCATCTGCGCGAAGCAAGAGTTACAAGGTGGTCGGGGGCGAGCTTTTGAGCGATTCCGGGGTACTAAGCGTTGCATATCGAGCAAGAAGCGAAGATCGCTCAATGAAATCCACTCGGGAGAGGCGGGCACCATCGGCCGCTAGCACCACAGTGGGCAAAGCTTATCGGCAAGGGTTTTTCGGCCAACCGCTATCACAGATCACGGAAGAAATAGCTTGAGATGTGACGGTGTCGATTTTTTATGCAGCGATTCACATGCAGCTCAAGATTCTGAGCGATTCCAATCTCTTGGCCCTTCGCCGTCGGAATCGGACATGGTAGGCCCCTCTCAGCGGCGCAATGCGGGTTCACCCATCTCTTAAATCGCCATCGACAAGTTTACCAAGTGGATTGAAGCCAAGCGGTTCTTTGTTATCCACGGCGACCAAAACGCGAGTTCTTCCGGGACATCGTTGTGCGTTTTGGCGTACCTAATCGCATCATCACCGACAATGGCGTTCAGTTCAAAACAGCGAGTTTCAAGAATGGGGCGAGGCGGGCATTAAGATCTGCTATGCATCGGTGGCCCACCGAGGAGCAGCGGCTAGGTCGGCGCCAATGGATTGGTATTACAAGGGCTCAAAGCCAGGATTTTCGATCGCCTAAAGCCGTGCACGCCACGCTGGTTAAGGAGTTGCCCTCCGTGCTCGGGGGCTTAGGACAACCCCAAGCCGAGCCTTTGGGCGGATACCCTTTTCCTTGTCTCGGCTCGAGGCGGTCCTCCCGTGAATTGAAGTTTGGTCCCCACGGGTTGCGGACACGGCGATGTCGGTCGGATGAGGTAAGCGTGAAGACCTCGATCGACTTGAGGAAGCGAGAGAAGCGGCATTGATCCGGTCGGCAAAGTACCAGCAGGGCCTCGTCGCTACCATCGGTATAGCGTCTGGGGCGTGCATTCTCAAGGAGATCTGGTCCTTGAAGGAATCGAAGCACGAGCATAAACTCTCTCCACTCTGGGAAGGCCCTATGCGATCGTGAGGTGACCCTTGGGGGCTTATCGGCTACTAGCGAAGATGGATCTGAAGTGCCCAACACGGAACATCGAAAGCTCGTCGTTTTCCCTTAGTTCATGTATTCAAGCGACATTGTGTACTCGGTTTTCCTTCCTTTGACTTGCTACTTGGCGTAAGCGACCAAGCGATGAAGTCGAGAGCTACTAAATAGTGTGCGGAGTCAACGCACCCTATCTCTTCAATAAAGTTGTTTTCTCTCTACATGTGTTGATCGCATTCGAGTATTATGAAAATTTTTGAGTAATGGCGCAACATGTCCCAATGACAAGATTTAGCTACTCATGATTCAGAGGAAAGCCAGCGCTACCTCTTGGCACTCGAAATTTGGACCGATCGGCGGATCGTATCATAAAAAGGATAAAACATATTATTCGGATAAGTTTGATCACGATCTTGAGGATCAACCAGAAATTTTATTACAGAACCGATTCTGGTCCAAGCGATCCACTATTTGGACAGCGATCGGACGAACCTCTTCTACAGAGCTCGGCCTTCTCCTCCGAACAAGCAAACCCATCATACTTGGCCCTTGATCGAGCGAGGATAGTTTGACTTAGCGATGGCGAGGCCTTGGCTGGTGCACGTTATTGCGGCCCCCCGAGTGAAGACCTTCATCCGCTCGGGAATGGCATCAAGATGAGCCACCAAGAGGTCCGGATCATTCGGCGGCTCTTCATCCGGATAGAGGCATTCAATTATTGGGGCAATCCCGTCGAGGTCGGGGCGAAGCTCTGCACAACCGGTCGGATGAGATATCGATCGGTGTCAATGAGGTCGAGCTAGGGAGAGCCGGTTGAGAAAGGTTACCTTCAACTCTTTAGCGACCCTCGGCTCGGCGTTAACTTGGCGGACCTCCTCTTCTAGAGCCTTACGCCTTGCCTCGAGCCTTACGCCTCCCTCGAGCTGTACTCAACGGCGAATATTGGAAACAAATCACCCACGAGACATCCTCTTTAGGGATTTAGCACGGGTTGGGGTTTATACCTTGGTTAGCGTTGGATTCCTCCACGTGGCGGAATCGAAGCTTAGTGACTTCGTGGTAGAGCTCTTGATCGGCCGCGGAATTGTCGCTTAGCGGCATATAGCGCGTTATCAAACTCGTCGCGTCTTTAACTTCCCACCGTTTTCTCCATGCATCGGGTCTTACGCTTGACCTCTCCTCATGCGGCTGCGTGAAGGATAGAGGGTCGTTAGTGGATTCCCCGTGCGAGCGAGGATTCGCGGAAAGAGGCTACCTTATACATCTCGGCTTGGATGGCGACCACTTGTTCCAACACTTCCCATTCCTCGGCTTCACGCCCATCATCGACCTCGTAGCCCTCCATCTCTTTCCGCCATTTCATCGGAAGGGTGGAGTGGGAGCTTTGGCGGAGGCGAGAGATCTCCTCGACTTGACTCTGAGCTTCCTCGAGCCGGGCTGAGATCTTCCCTTCACGAGCGAGGTTGGCGGCTTGTGGCGAGCGGGCTGAGTCGGGCCGGGAGAAGCGGGCGGCCGAGCCTCCGGAAAGGTGAGGCTGTTCGTCGTCGTCATCCACGGTTTCTGCGAGCATTAGAGCTCTTTCAAGAGATGCATCTCTACAAATTATGAAATCCGGCGTTCTGAAAGAATACATGTGTGACGGGCGTATTTCATCTAGAACTTCATGTCGAACCACTCGGATCGAGCTTGGCATCTCCTTCGCGCCTAAGCGGCCTTTGGGCAGCGGTGACGTGGCGGGGGCTCTGCTGGCTCTTGGCTGGGTTGGTGGTGACCGCTTGTTGGCGCAATGGGCGGAAAAGAAGCGGGGTGGTGTCGTCATCCTCATCCTCTTCGTCCGAGTCCTTTGGATGCTCCTCCCTGCCCTTTTTGGCCGCAGGAGCGCTCGTTGAGCCCTCGGCAGGACGCTTGCGAGGTGCCCCCTTGGGGAGCGGAGCCTCCGGGATCGGGGGAGCGGAAAAGAAGGCTTCGCGCCTCTCCAACGCATCAAATTACATTAACTCTAGCCCTACATCAACGAACTGCGGTTGAGTTGAGGAGGATCTTCTCCTTACCGCTGGTGGCAAGAATCCCATATCATATGGAGCCGGGCATTCCGCGGGAGTTATTTCCATGCCCGGAGCAAAAAGTTCGGCCACTCGGCTGAGGATCTCCTTCTGTGCAAGGCTCTCGCTGGCTTCTCGAGTGGCGTCCTGGAGCCCAGTACTCAAAGGCAAGATGTGCCCTCTCCTTGATGAAATTTGGATCTGGCGTTGGGTATAGTTCCACACTACCCCAATACCGGTCGGCCCGTGAGACTTGGCTCTGCGGAGAAGAACAAGAAGTTCCTTCGCTTGGCTTCCCCCGTCATCGGCGGCGAGAGAAGACCAGGAGGGATGGGCTGTGGGGCACTCGCCGGAGAAAGAAGGGAGGGCCGGGGGGGAGTTGGCACAATAAAACCACTCTGAGTGCCAGCCTTTGTTGGAAGTTTTCAGGCGAAGATCGAAATAGTACTTTTTAACCCCTTCCCATAATTGGAATCCCGCCTTTGTGGCTTTGGGATTGTCCTTGTTGGGATAGGGTTGAGAAGGAAAAGGAATCTAAAAAGATCAAAGTGGGGAGCGACCCCCAAATAGACCTCACAGATGTGAATGAAAATCGCGATATGAAAAATGGAGTTGGGATTCAAGTGTGAAATCTCAACCCCGTAAAAATGAAGCAGACCCCGGAAGAAAGAGGAGCAAGGAAGGCGAAGCCACGGAGGAAGAAAGATTCGAAGACCACCACCTCGTCCGAGCGAGGGTGGGGCGAGACTCACCCGGAATGGGCGCCAAGACAATGACTCTTGGAGGAGCACGCGAGAGAGACCAGCCACAGCCTCCGATTCGGTTGTGATGGACTTCACCCATTCCTTCCCGCTCCTAGCAGCCCTTGGGGTGGAGGGAAGGCGGAGCCATTGCGATCGGAGGTGGTGGCGGAGGTGGCGATGAAGAGGAACCCTAGCGGCGGAGCTTCTTGAAGAAGCCAACGGTGGCGAAAAGCAAGCAAGGTGAACCCGTTTCGTTCTCCTATTCAGACTTGTATCAGCAGGCGAGTTTCGCATTACGGGCGGGCCTAAGTCTAGCGTCGGATCGGCCTTTCCGAGGGCCCGATAATCACTCGGTTGCTCGAGTGGTTCCCCGAGAGGTTTGCATTCTTGTTGTTGCCCGTCGAGGCGGACGAGCCTAGCTACTCGGATGAAGTATTGCCGCGGATTCGAGATCAAATCGCGGAGAATGGCGTCATGATTCAAGATTAGAAGCAAAAGACATCGGTTTCCTCAAAAGTCCTTCTTTCAAAGAGCACTTAGGCCTGATTACATATTTTTTCCGCGGCACAGCACATCGAGCTAGGGCTCGTCGCCGGCTCGCAGAGAACAAAAAAAGGCCTTCTGGCGGGAGGCTTGATGCCCCCATCGGCACGGAGGGGCGACAGTCGTCCTTGAGAAGCGCACCTTGTGGAGCTGTGGGAATCCACGGATCAGAACCCTAATGGATTCCTCCGCGCGGACTTCCGCCTTCGCTAGGGCGAAGTCCTCCCGAGCTTCGTCCTCGAAGGCTTCGGCGGCCTTGGCGGCGACCTCGCCTTCTCCCTGCGCGGGCCTCATCGACCCGCCATGATCATCTCAAGGTGTTGGCCATTGCTCTTGCGTGGAGAGGGGTGGAAAAGATTTTTGGGAGTCGCCAAAAAGAAAGAAGACTCAAAAAACTCGGCCGGTGGTGAAGTGGTACTGAGCCCCTGGGATTTCTTTTATACACGAAGGAAGTTCAAGGGTCGCGCTGGCGATCCGTTTCAACACTGATGAAACCATCATAGCGATGGGGCGGAAGTGGGAGGCGGATCCGGTTTCGAGCGGAAACACGCGCTCCTACGGTGTGTGAAAAAAAGGGCGAAAACGCTTCACCTCCCCTAATTGGGCTTGGGCTAAAAGCGCAAAGGCGACCCCTTGCGGGCTTTCTTAACACGCCAGCGACGGCGGCAGCGTGTTAAATCGAGCCTAATTGGCCTCGATGCACCACGGAGGGCATATCATCATCGGCGTAAAATTAAAAATATTTCACGGCATACCCTATGGGGTCACTAGCCAACTTTGCACGCTTAAAGTTGGGTGCTGGTGAAACTTGGATTCAATTTCTTGAGGTATGCCTTCATAAGGTCGCTAGTTGTATACTGCTACGCGGATACAAATATCTCTCGGCAAAATTGCGTCCAATCGGTATGCCTCCAGAGGCCTATGCTGATCCTTGCCATGGTGGGGACAGATACCACCCGGCTAAAAGGTGTACCCCATGTTGGGCCAAGAGCTGGTTCTTACAAGTTAAGGCCGGGCACCTGATGTCGATATCCCTAAAAACGCAAAGGTTACAGCATGCTGCAAGACAGAAGCTGTAATGGTGTGGCTTAAGGCATGCCCCAAGACGGGCCAATGGCCGCTCTTGTATTGCAAGAGAGGATGCCCAGGAGCCGAATCCTCCTATTGAAATAACGTGTCCAACGGGCCGAGAGAGCTGGAGTTTGGTATTGCCAAATTTAGGCGTTGTTTTGACATAAAAACTCAAAATTTCTTGAGTCCTTTACAATCTCTTTTCAGATTACAGGAGAACCAGTCGGCCAAGCATCTGACTCGATCGTAAAGCACTCGGGGGCTACTGTGGACTGCATGGGCCCCGGGTATCCTCTAGAAGGCCCATAAGGGAGCAGATAGGGGCGACCCAAGTCGGTTGGCCGAAGATGGAAAGCACTTTCGGATCGAGGCGGAACTTAAGCGCAAGAAAGGGTTCGAGTTTACGGGACATCCCCATGAAATTAGCAGATCAATGCATACGTTCCATGTAACATCATAACGGAAATAGTTGCCATATACCCCGCAACTTACTGTAAATTCTATCCCCCCCTGTACTATATAAAGGGAGGGGACAGAGGCCATCGAATCATGGTTAAGAGCATCATCTTGCATCCCGATCCACCAAATAATCCCAGAGCACAGGAAGTAGGGTATTACCTCCTCCGTTGAGGGCCTGAACCTGTATAACCCTGTCTTGTGCTAGCCATCTAACCTAGTTCTTGATTAGCGTCCCCTCGTACAAATTCATTGCCGGCGGTGACCCCCCAGTTAGTCATCCGTCGACACATCTACATTGGCCTACGTCGCATTTCCGTAACTTTGAGTTCAAACATAAACGTTCGTGGACCGAAAGATTACGCTAAAGTCTCGGCAAGCAGGGAGAATGCGCCGACCATGCAACTCATGACGATATAGCCCCGTGGATCGACTTTGGATGTGTTGTGAATGCCCTAGAACCACGCGTAGCGCATAGGACAGCGTAGATCGAGGGGCGGCCGGGTGTGGCCGGTGAGCGGCCGATGGGGGCCGGGGGGTATTGTGGTCGGCCTGATGTGAAGCCGACCACAAAAGTAACTTTTGTGGTCGGCCTAGAATTTGGCCGACCACAATACTACACTTTTGTGGTCGGCCTCACTTCAGGCCGACCACAATACTCAACCTTTGTGGTCGGCAATTGTTAAGGCCGACCACAAATACCCCCTCCCCCCCGGCTCTAATTTTCGGCCGTCCTGCCCCTCGATCGACACTGTCCTATTCGTCATCTAATGTTTTAGGTCATCGACGACACATTGTAATTTCTTCTCAAGCGTCTACATTGGCCTGCATCGAATTTTCGTAACTTTGAGTTCGACCTTAGCGTTAAGTGGACGAAAGATGGCGCTAAAGTCTCGGCAAGCAGGGAGAATGCGCCGACCGTGCAACTCATGACGATATAGCCCCGTGGATCGACTTTGGATGTGTTGGGAATGCCCTAGAACCACGCGTAGCGCATAGGACAGCGTAGATCGAGGGACGGCCGGGTGTGGCCGGTGAGCGGCCGATGGGGGCCAGGGGGTATTGTGGTCGGCCTGATGTGATGCCGACCACAAAAGTAACTTTTGTGGTCGGCCTAGAATTTGGCCGACCACAATAATCCACTTTTGTGGTCGGCCTAACTCCAGGCCGACCACAATACTCAACCTTTGTGGTCGGGGCCGACCACAAAAGTACGCATTTTGTTTTGAAATTTTGCAGCGCGTGCTATGTGCTTTTTAGGTTAGTTTCTTCCTCTCTCTCTCACACACTCACTCACAGACTGCCTCCACGCCGCCCTCGTCGCCGCCACCCCAACGCCGCCGCCTCCACGCTGCCGCCCCTCCACGCCCGCGAGCCCCTCCACACCGCCTAGCCCGCACACCGCGCGCCCTCCACGCCGCCTCCACGCCCGGCGAAGCCCTCCACGCCGCCTGGCCCCTGCCGCCCCGCGCCCTCCACGCCGCCTCCACGCCGGGCGAGCCCCTCCACGCTGCCTGGCCCCTGCACGCCGCTTGCCCTCCACACGCCGCCCACACGGGCCCCCTCCACGCCGGGCGAGCCTCCACGCCACCGCTGCCTCACGCCGCCACGCCCCTCCACGCCGCCGCCCTGCACGCCGCCCAGGCTCTCCTCCGCCGCCCCCTGCAGTTCGGTGACTGGATTGCTATTACTTATTTTGTTTGTTAATCGATGTGATCAATTTTAATCGATTACTAATGAATTCATGTTTTTTGTTTCAAAGATAACTAAGGGAGATTACCTCGAGGTTGGGGTCCAAACGTATGGAGGTGGTTTGTGGTACACATGGTTTGATCGTGATCTTACTGTTGCCGGTAGGGTGATTGTACGGGAGACTTATTCACATAAGCTTGAAAGAGTTCAAGAGCCAGTCTTGAGAATCCCCACTCTAGCTATTCACCTTGACAGGTTTGGTTAATTTATCCGTGTGATAGCTAATAAAAGTTGATTTGTGTTGAATTTTGGTTGGTCATCTTTAATTTTTGAACTCTTAATCTAGATGAATAAAACCTTACGGTGGCAAATCGGAACAATTTAAACCTTAGGAGTTAGGGAATGGCATCTACATTGCATTCCTCTGCAACAATATAATTTTTGTGGTGACTCATCACTCATATATTTCATGCATTATCCAAAAGTGAAAGATGAATTAGCCATGAAAAAACAGACGGTATGATATGGCAATAGGAAAGTATATTTGTAACATGTTCAGTTAAACTGAAAAAGGGCACACATTGTCACATCTTTTTACTATGTTACTTTTCCATTCCCAAATCATGACGTCCATGTCAAAATTAACACTGGATATAAATTTTGACATAACAGTGTGGTACCTTTACTGCACTGATATTTGGATGTAGTAATTGTTAACTATTTGTACTATTTACATGTAAAGGCAATGTTTTTAGATGCAGATAAAAATAATAACTTTCAGCATCTTTGTAATTGGTATGATGAAACCTGTTAACGAACTTAGCATTCAAATATTTATTTGAAGGGAAGTTTCAGAAATCAAATTATATCTTTTTATCAAGCTAGTTTTAGAAAAGAACAACACCTAAGTAACTTTCATTTATCTTGTTTACTTTATGTACAAGACTATCTCCTCAGAAGGTCTCAAGACTAACAATCAGAATCACCTTGTGCCTGTGTTGGCCACATCTGTTAAGGTGGTTTGTATACATCTGTTAAGCTGAATTATTTATGTAACCACTTAGCCCAACTCTGAGCTTAAAATCTGTGCCCCTTTAGTCACCTATTTGATCTGTGCCCCTTTAGTCACCTATTTGATCTATAAAGTGTAGGAATATCACTAAACATGTTTATCATCATTTAATTAGTTGGAAAATAGGCTCATGGAAAATAGGTCATTGTACAATTTGTCATATGGATCTGGACACTGATTTTAAATCCAATTGCCCAACTCCATATAAGCATTTCAGCTATTTGAATGAATGTATCAGTTATGAGGACTGCAGGTCATTTTATTAGTAAATAGCAAATGAGTAATTAGTAAATATGCCTAATTGGGGTGTAATTAGTAAATATGCCTAATTGGAAAATAGGCTGTTTAATTTATAGAATTAGCAACTAGCAAATGAGTAATTAGTAAATATGCCTAATTGGTGTGTAGACAGTAGACTTTGTCAGTTCGATTTTTATTTGTTGTTTCATTATTGCCTCCAAATTCTACTCGTACGAAGAAGCTTTATATGTGAGTATGTCACAAACTTCAAACTTGGAGTATGTCACAAACTTCAAACTTGCAATTAGTGAGTTAATACCTATTCATTCCGTTTGTGAAATACATTTCATTTGTGTCGTTAACCGAGCCGGTGTCAAACCCGTTCGGGGCCAATGCATATTTTCGTAAAGAACTCGGACGGTGATTCGTTGTGTTCTATTACAAAAGGTGTTGCGGTCCCGAACTGTCCACGTTTTGGACAGCCCACGGATGTGCGTTTGAGTGCGGTGCTCGTGGCATGGCAGTGTATGGGTTGGAATTCCGACGGCATAACCTCGGCGTTCTTCTAGTGCAAAACATAAGCGAGACGCTGCACCGTGCGTTGCACTAGGGAAGCTGCGGGTTATTTGCCGAATTTCGACCCGTGCACTCTCATGTCGTGAATACCGCACTCAAACGCACATCCGTGGGTGGGTAAGCCCTCCTATTTAACTAGTGGAAAGCCGTCTAAACCTAAATTTTGAATGCATGCATGGACGTTAATTAGCAAGCAATGGAAGATCGGCGTTGGATGTACGATGGCTGGATGAAGTCTGGAAGGCACACGGAAGAGTGGTTCGAAAAGGCAACAACCTTCGTGGAAGATGCATTCAGAAAATTACCAAACCCTAACGCAGCGGTCGTGTGGTGTCCCTGTGCTGCATGCTCAAACACCGAGAAGAGGACCAAAAGGGATATTAGTGAACACCTCTGTAGACATGGTTTCAAGCCAAATTATTTTGTATGGATAGCTCATGGTGAGAGAAAGCGACCGGCGGCTGTGTGTAGCCCTGTGGATTTTGCTGAGGGTTATGATGAAGTCGAAGTCGACAGATTTGAGGAGCTCCCCAATGATGTGGCTCGCCCACGATCTCTCCCCGAGGAAGAGTCGAGCCACTTGGCCAACAATTCGAGAAGCTACTTGATTCTGCCAAGTTGCCGCTGCATGAGTACACTGATATGACTGTGCTCTCTGCAGTGTCGCGTCTAATGGCAGTGAAGACTAAATACAATCTATCGGCAAATTGCTTCAATGACCTTTGCAAACTGTTGGATAGCCTGCTTCCGAGTGGACATAGGATGACTCCAAATCTGTACGAGTCAAAGAAACTTCTCAACGTGTTAGGTATGCCGGGCGAGAGGATAGACTATTGCCCAAATTTTTGCATGCTTTATTGGAAGACCGATTCGAGGTGACTCATTGTAAGCATTGCGATGAGAGTCGATGCGTGGAAGTTAAAGGGCGAGATGGTAAACCGAGATGCAGACGAAGGTGGCCATAAAACCTTCGTTTCTTTCCGATAACTCAACGCTCGAACGCGTCTTTACATGTCTAAGTCCACGGCACGACACATGAGATGGCACAAAGAGGGCAAGCAGCGAAAGGAGGGCGTGATGATTCATCCATCGATGCGAAGCACGAAGCACTTGATCAACAACACCTGAATTCGCCATTGAGCCCGAAATGTGCGAATCGGACTCTCCACCGACGGGTTCACGCTTTCAATATGACCGCCCAACCGTACTCGTGTTGGCGGTTTTGCTATCCCGTACAACTTGCCTCAAATCGCATGAAAGAGGAGTACATATTCCTTTGGTTATCATACACGGCCTAAGTCTCCGGAAAAAATTTAGACCTATTTATGAAACCATCGGTAGAAGAGCTAACCGACTGTGGAACAAAGGAGTTTTGACGGATGATAGCTATAAGGGATGAGAACTTTAGAATCGTCTTTGCATATCATGGTCCATACGATTTTCCGGCATATGGCATGTTCTCGGTGGAGCACGCATGGAAAGTTGTCATGCCCAAAATGCCTATGTAACACCGATGCATTCACGCTGAAAAAAGGTGGTAAGGCTTGTTGGTTTGATTGTCACCGTTGTTTTACGGAGCGAACCATCCATTTAGGAAGTAAAGAAATGCATTTAAGTAAAGGTACGATCGTGTGAAGAAGGGCCACGAGCGGTTTGAAGTGCAAGATATAATCGAATGGCATGACGATCTCGAGGAGAAAGGGTACGACACAAACTATGGTAAGGAGCATCATTGGACTCATAAGTGCAGCATTTACAACCTTCCTTATGCAACAGATCTGAAGCGGCCCCACAATCTCGATCTGATGCACCAAGAGAAAAACATGTGTGAGGTAGTCGTGAACACAAACTGGGACATCCCACAAAAGACTAGAGATAACAAAAATGCTCGAGAGGACTGTGCTTTGATATGTAATCGGCCAGACATGAACCTCGACGAGAATGGGTCTAAGCCTAGGGCAAAGTACTGTCTTACGCGTGGGCAAATAAGACAGATTTTACTTTGGATTAAGGAAAAGGTTAAATTCCCAGATGGGTATGCGGCGAGCATTCGTCATGCCGTTAGTATAGAGCAATGCAAGTTAAATGGAATGAAAGCTCACGACTACAAAGTTTTCATAGAGCGTCTGTTTCCGGCCGTATGGCGTGGATATGTTGACGATGCTATTTGGACCACATTGTCAAAGCTTAGCTTCTTTTATCGAGAGCTGTGTGCAAAAGAGCTATCCACATCGAGGATGGAGGAATTGGAGAAGGAGATTATTGTGCTCGTGACAAAGCTCGAGAAGATTTATGTTCCTGGCTTTTTCAACTGCATGCAACATTTACTAGTGCATCTGCCATATGAAGCTAAAGTCGGGGGGCCAGCACAATACAGGTGGATGTATCCTGTGGAACGCATGATAAAAAGCCTTAGAGCGAAGGTGAAAAACAAAGCACGAGTCGAAGGAAGTATTGCCAAAGCTTGGCTGACTCAGGAGATCGCGTACTTCACGGATAAGTACTTTGCGACGAAGAACAAGGTTCATGTCTCACAGCCAAGGTATAAGAAGGCACGTCGTAGAATTACTACTTCTACTCTTGAGGTATTTCTTGACCAAGCCGGATGCAATGTTGGTAAAAGCACCACACGTGACTTGGATGCAGAGGAAAATATTGTGATTCAGTTATACGTGTACGACAACATGGAAGAAGTGAAGGTGTATATCGAGTAAGTTAGTAAATGTCTTAACTAAATTATAAATATATACTTTTGCTATAAATAATTGAAGAAAATATTGTAGTCAATTCATTCAAGAAGAGTGGAGAAGACCAGGTGATCCTTCGGACGAACAAATTATGAAGCTCAAACGACGAGGTGGCGGACAAAACCGTCCGAACTTTCTAACCTGGTTCCATTACTATGTAAGTTTCTTCCTCTTATATAAGGTAAAGTTTCATTAGCACTTCAAATCTTTAAAGAATCTTGTCGCGCATGATTGTGCAGTGTCAAAAACATTCCAGCGTGCACAACGATCTCCGACAAATGTCACGTGGGTGCAGCCGTAGAATTAAGGTGCATGGATGCTATGATTGCTATGGTTATCGATTTCGGTCCGAAGCGGCTGAGGCTGCTCGCCCAAATGCAACTACGGTAAATAGCGGCGTTGTGAGTTATGTCACAAACGACCTTGGTGATCCAGACATAGAATATTATGGAATCATTGAGGAGATTATAGAAATATATTACGAAGGCAACAACGATCTCTCGCTAGTGCTATTTCGGTGCAGATGGTTTGATCCTGAAAGTGGCGTGTGGACTACTCCTGAACTTGGACTAGTTGAGATCAATCATAAGAAACTGTATCACAAGCCCGACGTGTTCATTCTCCCCGAACAGGTTGAGCTGGTGTTTTATCTGCCATACGCTCACCCGGATTACAAAAATTGGTGGATTGTCCATAAATGTCATCCTGTTGGTGGATTGCCCGGCCTCACGGAAGAAGATTACGAGCCTCGTCTAGACATGGAGCCATTCCAAGAAAAAGATTTAACAGGAGAGTTACACGTCGATATTCGTGATGTTCAAGAGATATCAGAAGAAGAAAACGAAGAGGAGGAAGAAGAGGAAGAGGAAGAAAATGAGGAAGAAGAAGAAAACGAGGAGGACGAAGAAGAGGAAGACGAAGAGGAAGAGGAAGAGGAAGAAAACGAGGAGGAAGATGAGGAAGAGGAAGCTAAAGATTTTTAAGCTATTCAAATCTATAGGTTTATACTTATATATATATATAATTTCTTTCATTTAAGATATTTATTTATTTTATATTATTTGATTTCATTCAATTCATATACTTCTAATTCATGTCATTTAATTTGATTTTTGCAGGATGACTGGAGCTTTGAAGAGGTTGGCTAAAAGGGCCTGAAGGTGCTGGGAAAGGGGCGTAGTGCACAGTGAGTACCAGACGACGAGGTGGTGGCCACAGACCCCAGTTGGGAGGCGGCAGGTGGTGGCCACCGACCCCCAGGTGGTGGCCCTCCACTCCCAGGTGGTGGCCACCGACCCCCAGGTGGTGGCCCCCCACTCCCAAGTGGGGTCCGTGGAGGCCGACGATGAGGGAGAGGGTGGGGCCGATGACTACGAGTGGACGGGGGCGTTGGGGGGCTACGAGGAGGAGTTTGAGGTGGAGGAGACCGACGAGGACGAGGGAGGGGAGGAGGTCTACGAGGAGGATTGGAGGAGGATTTCGGATGGCAAGCCGATGTGGAAGAGGAGGAGGGGACGACAAGCTGGGAGCCACCTCGTCCTCTGAGCCGAGTCCTCCTCGAGCTCCAAGAGAGGTGAGGCGCAATAAATTACAAAAAGCCCCCGCAGATCCAAGCGAGAGGATAGTGGTGCAAAGTTGCTTTGGTGAGTGGTATTTGATAACTACTTTTTTCGAGTGATTCTCGATGTCTCTTATTGCTAACCACAAACTTGATAATACTTTTTGAATTTAATGTGCGGGGGCTTGGTTTGCGTCAACAAGGGTCCGAGGAGCCGGCCACTTGTTAGGGTCTTTGCTCAAACAGCTCTACCGAGACGAGTTGGCAAGGGCGATGATCGGCGCCCGGCGCTCAATTGGAGCGACTACTCGCTCGTGGAGGGCGATGAGGGAGGAAGTATAGCCGATCACGTCATCAACGAGTTAGGTAACATTCAAATTTCATTTATTTATGGTTTTGTGTTTATAGCTTTATGAATTTGGTCATGTGTTCCTTTCATTTCAGAGAGATATCGGCTTTTTTCCGGGCAACCCAGAGGACTCTGAGCTTGCCGCCATGTGCTCGACACAATGGCGACAAGGAAGGTTAGGGACGCCATCAGTTGTCTCGTTTGGACGCGGTGTTGAAGCACCATGGCAAGAGGGGATCGAGAAGATGTCGAGGGCAAGGCGGCTCTAGAGTATCTAAAGGCTCAAGAGTACAAGCCTTGGTGTCCAGACTGGATGGATAAGTGTCCACGCGCCTGGAGAGACCTCTGCCGGATGTGGGCCTCTAGGGACTGGATTGAGAGGTCAAGGAGGAACAGAGGCAATAAGGATTCTAACCCCGACATCTGCGCCACCTACCTAGGAGGACGAGGCATGGGTCACGTCGCGCGGGATATACGACCAGTTCGGTGGGAGGAGTCACGGTAGATACGGCTTCATGGACTCCGTGGTGTCGTCTGACTCCTACAAGGCTGATATCAGAGCACGTCGACATCAGGCCTCCTCTTCCTCCCGTGCCCAGCTAGAAGCCCAGAACAAGCTTATCACAGAGATGCAGCAACAAAGGGTGGCGGATGAGCAGCGTTGGCAGGCGGAGCGAGAGGAAAACAACAGGAGGTGGCAGGCGGAGCGAGAGGAGAACACTAGGCGGATGCAGGCCATCCAGGATCAGAACCTCTTCATGATGCAGTATATGCAACAGGTAATTATGATCGTACATGTAGTTAGGTTGCTATTAATAATTTCCAACGCTAACATATAATATCCGCAGGCTTTCTAGGGAGCGGGGACCTCTGGCCAGCCGCAGGTCGTCTTCACGCAGCCTCCAGGGGCCCCGACGACACAAGTCGGCACTCTTCCCCCATTTGTGCCGCTAGCATCGTTTCCCATGCTCCAATTTGCCTCTGCACCAGCGGCTTCCCCGGGGGTAAAGCTTTTCTCTAGTTTATAAAACATTTTGAAATAATCACACAAATGCATAACAGTTATGAAAATTACGGTTTCCTCTAATCTTGCAGGTTTACGTTCGTGGCGCCAATATCATGCGACAAATGCTCCAGAGGAGGTGATTCTAGTGCCACAAGATCATTCGAGGAGCAATTCGTCGAGGACATGTTTATCGATCCATTCGCAGGTTCGAATCCTTAGACGTGTTTAGTCGATGAAATTGTGAGCTAGACGATGCGATCGATCGATGATGAACTTGTGAGCTAGACGATGCGATCGATAATGTGAATTTTTGGACAATTTGTAATGATGATGCACTTTTGTTATTGATATTGTGGTCTGTGATTGTGATTGTGGTTTGTATTCGTCTGTGATTGTGATTGTGATTAACAAATGCGGTCGCTATATATATATATATTGTGATTGCTATGGGGAATTGGGAATGTAAACTGTCGGGAATACAATTTTTTGCAGGTTAAAATTGAGATTTTTTTCAAAATTACCAGTAATTTTTATTGCTGGCACACTGTCAATGTCGTCGGCATATATGCAGGCCGACCACAAAAGTCCTGAGTATTGTCGTCGGCATATATGCAGGCCGACCACAAAAGTCCTAAGTATTGTCGTCGGCATATATAAAGGCCGACCACAAAAGTCCCGAGTATTGTCGTCGGCATAACTAAATCCCGACCACAAAAGTCCTGAGTATTATCGTCGGCATACCGAAAGGCCGACCACAAAAGTACTAAGCATTGTCGTCCGCATACCGAAAGGCCGACCACAAAAGTACTGAGTATTGTCGTCGGCATACCTAAAGGCCGACCACAAAGGTCCTGACTATTGTCATCGGCATATCTTACGGCCGACCACAAAAGTCTAAGCAATGTCGTCGGCATCATAAAGGCCGACCACAAAAGTGTAGTATTGTGGTCGGACTCCAGGCACGCCGACCATAAAAGAGCAGCATTGTGGTCGGTCCTATAGTCTTGCCGACCACAAAAGTTAGCATTGTGGTCGGCTTTTAGTTTAGCCGACCACAAAAGTCTGCAATGTGGCGTCGTCACCTTGTCCGTGGGACCCACATGGCAGAGCGCCGTCACTGAGCCCGTGCCGTTTGGGTATAGTTTTGTGGTCGGCTCAAATAATGGCCGACCACAAAGATCTCCCCTAGGAGCTCTGCCCAGGAGCCACTTTTGTGGTCGGTTTTTTGTTAGGCCGACCACAAAAGTGACTTTTGTCGTCGACTCATTGTCGTCCAACTTTTGTCGTCGGCTGTCCGACGACAAAAACTTTTGTCGTCGGTATTTGGACTTTTGTGGTCGGCATAGGCCGACCACAAAAGTCTCGTTTCCTGTAGTGAAAGAGCCATCCTTCTGGCAACCTCTCCTGCAAAAGAGCTAGAGCGTGTCCTCCAGTCCTCAATCTCATTGAGTACTGCAGCCGCAGTATTTTCATCAGCAATCCTGTCAAAAGTTTCTCAGACACGGGGCAACATATTTATGTACCATCCATCAGTATAGTTTACCCTCGGGTTAAGAACACAAGCTGCAGTAAATGAGGTCACAATGTAATTTAGAATTTTAGACCAATTAAAATATTATATACTCATATAGTCATATACTCATATATACCTGTTTCAATAAGCGTGCCTTCACTAAGGGTGGAAAATCTTCTCTCGACGAAATAAATGACCCTCGTGAAATCTTCTTCACACAAGTTTTTCGCCAGACTTTGGCACATGTCATGATATTTGAGTATGACATCGCAGACGGTAGGGTTCTTATCTTGGTCTGCGAACCGAAGAAAGTTATAGATAGGAGCAACCATATGTACTGCCTTGTTCATGTTATCCCACCATGCTAAGTTACTCAAGCATCCATGGCAGTACTTCCCTTCTTCGGATTTAGCATATGGGTTTGACATAAATTCATCAGAAGCCAGCCACTTTATGAATTCTTCTCTGCGCTTAGTAAAGCTCTAAAGAAACATGTAGTTTGTACCAAAACAAGTTGCACACCACTTGTCCAACTCACCGCCGATGTGTTTCTTCATCATTGCATGCAATTTGTTTGAATTGTACAGCCATCTGCACACTCTCCTTGCACTCTTAATGACAACATGGTGCTCTGGGAACTCCCCTATGTCCTTCAGCAACAAATTTATGGTGTGAGACATACAAGGTTGTCACACTATGTTGGGAAACTGCTGACAGATCAATCTGCAGGCCTTCTTGTAATTCAAACCATTATCGGTGATGATTTGGACGACATTTTGATGCCCAACTGAATTGATCACTGACTTAAATTCCTGCATGACAAGTTAATGACCATTAGTTTATGACTTTATGTATACATGCATTAATTTATCACACGACGTAATAGGAGTATAGGAGTAGGATAATAGGTGTATGTATACCTGCATTAATTTAATTGCATCTTGGGTTTTCCCAGTCATATCGATAAACTTGTAAAAAAAAACATGCGCCCATTGCAATATAGCGTGAAGTTCATGATAACCATGCCTGTTGGTCCAGTCTAAGAATCAGACATTATGGATAGACTGAACTCAGTCCAATCCTGACTCCATTGCATCATCTCACGCTCTATGTCATGCTTATTATCCTCCAAATACCTTCCATCGATATCAAGTCCTTTTAGTGAACTTACATCCTCACCTGCATGATAATTGTTATTCATGAAAAAGTAGTAATTATTAAGCAGTGATGTACACTAACCGAGCCTCTGCGTCTCCTTAATGGCTGCAATAAAGTAAGGGCTATCCGCTTTTCTTCCCGAAATGCTGGCTGCATGAAATCACGATGACCACTTTTTTCCAAGTTTCTCCCTAATTGTTTTGTTTGCCTTTGTCCAAACACCTTTATCAATACGTGGTTGCACGGTTTTGCGCGTGTTCGGCTACCACTTTGAGCCTGATCGGCTCAACATTTTCTTTAACAAATTTTCTTTCACACCCCTAGACCCACTGCCACTGCTACCACCATGCTCATAATAATCAACAACACGTGTCCTGAATTCTGCCTCTGCCTGTGATGTGGCCATGGCATGTCAGATCTCGGCCATTCTTCGTCAAGACTTCGTCATCTCATCCCATGATCCCCACTCACCTAAGCCTTATGCGGCCTTTTGCCTTCTAAAATCCTCTTTCATCTTATCTACCTTTACCTGTCTGAACCTATCAAGCTCCCGCTGAAAGTACTCCTTCACATTGGGGCGGGACAGCTTTACAAGACGCCACACCTTTTCCACTTCGGCACGCCAAGTGATACTTGAATCTTGTCGCACCACCTCCATTTTTCTCTGTTCTACAATACTTGCATCTATATCCATTCCCTAGCTTATCGCCATGCTCCCAAACACGGTCATGGTCCCACTCCGCCATTCCCTAATACCTGCAAAATGAATTATTGCATAATAACAAAATTGCAAATTACAAGTATACAACTAAAAATAAGTGAGTAACTAACTAACCTAACTATTAACTAACCTAAGTAAAGTACCTAACTACTAAGTGGAGTACTGACCTTATTAACTAATTAATCTACTAAGTACCAACTACCAACCTAAGTACCTATTTACCTAACCAGCTAACCTAACTACCCTAACCGCTTAACGGCCTAACTATCCTAACATGCTAACCTAACTACCAACCTAAGTACCTATTAATGTACTAAGTACCAACCTAAGCCCCCCAGGCCCTAGCCCCTTAAGCTTGCCCCTGCCCTAAGCCCCTAAGCCACGGCCAGGGCAGTAGCCACGCACGGGCCACACCCAAAACGGCTAACCGCGATTACTTGGAGTAAAGCCGCTCCGAAAGTCCGGCTAGCCGGCGTGGTTTGGCAGTTAATCGACTCCGCGGCAGCTGTGGCGCCCCTTGTCCCCTCCCTGGTGCACGGCTGCTTCGATTGGATCTACGATTAACCGCCCAAACCGTGCGGCTAACCGCTCTTCTCCGACGATTCCTCTCACATGCGGCTCGGCTTCGGCGTTCTCTGCGGCGGTGGATGGCGGATCTGGCCGAGGGAGGGCTGGAGGCGGAGGGGAAGGAGGAGAGAAGGAGACAGGGCTGGTTGGTGGAGTGGGGAAAGGGAGGGGCTGTCTGTGGATTGAGTCACGGGCAGGGAAATTAGGAAACCGAGCACGGGCAACACTGCAACAGTAGCACACGGGCAGTACTGTGCAAGCATCTTTCCTAATTCCTTCAAAAGACACCATGGCCATTTGAGATTTGTTTGCCATTAGTTTCAACTTTTCAACACATACAATCACATGAAATAATAAGATATATTTAGAATTTTTAAATTTTGTTTAAACCAAAATGCTTAGAATAACGAATACTATTTTTACAAATTTTATAGTAATTTTCACTTCAAATTTCAATTTGATGAATTTTGCCGAATTTGGGACGGTTTATCCAGACGGTTTAGCAAACCGTGCTTAGCCGGAGCATGGTTAGCCGGCGGTGCAAACCGTGCAAATCACAAGCATTGTTGTGGTATTTGTCGGGGATAAAATCACGGCCCATTGCCATGGCCCACTCCCTGACGGCCCAATCGAGCGACCTACAGGGGCGGCTCCTGGAAGGCTCTATCAGCCCATGTGCATCCCGCGACTTCTTGGTACGGCGCGGTGCATCGACCTAGGATTCGTGTTTGAGTCCGACTCGAACAGAGTTCTGCACGGCTACGTGAAGACCCGGACGTTGGTTTCCCGGATTGGAGTAGGAGCCGTGATCCCCAAGACTTGGAGTATGCCTTATCTATCTCGGGATGTATTTGGCACGTCGAGTTCGTTACGATCTCGTAGTTAGCCCGGCCCGATTATCCCATGATAGGTCGGTTTGCTCAACACTATATAAACAGGGCACCTACGGCGTGTAGAGGGGACAAGAGTCTTTGCATTGTCACATATTGCCTCCTGCACACCCATAATCTCGTCGAGATCTGTTCGTCTCGCCGAGTTCCACCTTGTAATCATCTTTGATATATAAGAAAGGCTGGACGTAGGGCTATTATCTCTCTTGAGAGGCCTGAACCAGGATAAAAACTCTTGTCTCCCTGTTGCTCGTTGATTGCTGTTCGTTCTGTTTGGCGTGTCTCCTATCTCCCTTTATTAAGAACCTTAGTTGACTTGGGTCAATATCCCAACCGTCGACAGTTGGCGCCGTCCGTGGGGAGTTAGCAGATCGAGCATGTCGAACTCTATCAGCGACCAGGAGATTCTTCCTGAGGACTATGACTCAGAAGGGCAGGATGTCTCTTCCCCTGCCAGATCAGATCGATCTTATCGACCTCGATCGATGTCTGCATCTGAGACAGAGCTCTCTGGATACGTTTCAGAAGTGGTCTCGGGTCGGGCTCCCGTCATCGACGACGAATACGGAACCGACGATCTTTACGCTGGTTTAGATCTATCGGACTCCAAGGCTATGTCGATCGATTCCTCCTATGGCGACACAGTGATGACACCGTCTAGCGCACCAACGCACGGCCACCGCGGAGTCAATATGGCCGATGCAGGAACTTCAGGAGATGGAGCCGAAGAGATAGGAGATCAATTCTGCTCGGCACCAAGATGGAGCCGCACAAGCTGCTCGCGAGCAAGATGTTCGCCGCAGTTTCGACGAGTCCATCAACCAAACTCTGGCGCAGATTCGCGATCAGCGCAAGCGTCAGCGACGCGATCCGCCTCAAGCTTCCACGCCAAGACCCGGCGAAGTTCACCGCCCGGCGGAATCCCCGCTTGCCCAGACTCCAATCGAGCAAGACGCGGATGCCTCAGGGATCCCAGGGCCCCTTGAGCAGAGCCGAGAACGGCTCCAGGCCCTGGCGACCGTAATCAGATCCCCCCACCAGGACAATCTCGTCCTTGTGGGCGTCTTTGTCTACCACCTCGGCGATCGCCGAGGGCTTTAAGTCTATAGGTGAAGCTAACACCTCATCCGGGCAGCGCGGTGAGCCTGTCCGGGTGGATTCGGATAGTGAGCGCTCTGATCGATCGCGTGACCGCCGTCACCGTCGAAGGATCACTGTCCACGAGCAAGCTACCCGTGGTCGCTGTCGCTCGCCAATTCCCCATAGTCATCGCGACCACAGGGGCAAGCGTGCACGTGATGATCACGGGCGATCCCCTTGCGAGGAGCGCGTTGTCGCGACCACGAGGAAGAAGCGTGAAGGCTTAACACGGAGAGAGTTCCTCCAGGCAGAAACCTCCCGCTCAGCTAGAGTCCCCTCGACCAACAGGACCAACGTCTTTTCAAGGCTAGGTTCTGCTGGGGAAGGTGGCCGGTCTTATGCCTTGGGCTGCAGGGCTTTTTTGACGAGTTTCGCCCTGTCCGGTGGCCCTCAAAGTTCAAGCCCGGTCACATGGA
>CM070540.1:20997182-21449563 GCA_036346415.1 Raddia guianensis | reverse complement strand
AATCTTTGGTGCCACGTTCAGTAACAATGGAAAGACTTTCCCGAGCAAATGTGGAAGAAACACGAAGGTCTATGTCGACGACATAGTTGTAAAGAGCAAGTATGCTCCAGATCATGTAAAAGACCTGGCCGAGACTTTTCAAAATCTCACCAGGCATCGAATAAAGATAAATCCGGAGAAATGTACCTTTGGTGTTCGATCTGGAATGTTGCTCGGTTATGTAATTGGTTCGCAAGGAATTTGTGCTAACTCCGAAAAAATCAAGGCCATTGAAAACATGCAGACTCCAACTACCGTCAAGGAAGTTCAGAGCCTAACCGGACGGATGGCTGCTTTGAGCAGGTTTATTTTCCGTCAGGGCGAACGCGGGCTGCCCTTCTTTAAGGCTCTGCGCAAGCACAATGGCTTCGGGTGGACAGAGGAGGCTGATCGATCTTTCCAAGATCTAAAGCAATACCTGTTCAACCCACCTGTCTTGACTACCCCACGCCACTGACGACTTTTCTTTGTACCTTGGTACTGCCATAGCGGTGGCGCGGTCTTGACGTGGAAAGGGAAGGCATCTGACCAATCTATTACGTGAGCGAGGTGCTTCATGGATCAAAGGAGCGTTACCCTGAGGTCTAGAAGCTGCTCTACGCCTTACTCATGTCCTCTAGGAAGCTTCGGCATTATTTCCAGGCTCATCAAATACTGGTCCCGACCAAGTTCCCTCTTGTAGAAATCCTAAGGAACAAGGAAGTCGGCGGACGTATAACTAAATGGGCAATGGGCCGGCGAGAATCGACATTCATTTCTTTGCCCGAACCGCTATTAAATTACGTGTCTGGACCGACTTTGTCGCCGAATGGACTGCCTACCAAATCGAGTGAAGCTTCCGAGCAACCCGATGAACCCCCGGACCATGTTTTTGATGGCTCGCGCCCGAAAACTTCGGGGCTGGTTTTGTTCTCATCTCCTCAAGGAGAGCAACTCGATATTCTATCCAACTACACTTTGCGGCGACTAACAACGCCATGAGTCTGAGCCCTCCTCGCGGGACTAAGAGCGTGTAAGTCGCTCGGCGTCCAACGACTGACTATAAAGGGAGATTCACAGCTGGTCATCAATTAGATAAACAAAGAGTATCAGTGCTGCGATGACTCAATGGCACGATACATGGTTGAAGTGAGAAAGTTGGAGCGGCACTTTCGATTTTTCGAGATGCTCTTCGTGCTCAGGAAGGACAACTTCTTGGCCGACCAACTGTCCAAGTATGGATCCTCACGCGAACCTGCTCCGGTAGGGGTGGTCGTTGAGCACCTTTACAAGCCCTCTATCACGTCTCCGGACGAGGCAACAGAGACAGGTGGTGCTGTCTCCGTCATCGAGCAGGCTGCGGACTGGACAACGCCATTTGTCCGGTACCTTGCAGATGGGACCCTGTCCGAAGACGAAGCCGAGCGTTCCCGGTTTATAAGGCGTGCTAGTACATACAAGCTTGTGGACGACATCATTTACCGTCAAGGTGCTCTGGGAGTTCTCTCCAAGTGCATCTCTCAACAGGAGGGTGTGTTCCTTCTTAGGGATATACACGAGGGTGCCTGTGGCAACCACGTCTCTTTTAGGACTCTGGTCGGCAAAGCGTTTCGCATGGGCTATTATTGGCCTACAGCGTTACAAGATGCCCGGGATATAGTGACTAAGTGTAAACCTTGCCAATTTCACGCCCGGAAGGCACATAAGCCCGCCCAAGAGCTCCAAACGATCCCCCATCATGACCTTTCTCCACATGGGGTCTGGATCTGCTCGGCCCATTCCCTAAGGGGTATAAGGGCTACACACATTTGCTCGTCGCCATCGACACTTTTACAAAGTGGATCGAGGTAGAGCCTGTGTCATCGCTTCACGCCAAAACAGCTATGCGCTTCTTCAAAAGCAACGTGGTCACGCGCTTCGGGATTCCCCACAAGTCGATCGCGATAGCGGTACCCTGCATTCCGAAGCGAGCTATTCGAAATCTGCGAGCACCGGACATCAAGGTTTGTTTCGCCTCTGTGGCACATCCACAGAGCAATGGAGCAGTCGAGCGAGCCAACGGACAGATCGTCCAAGATATTAAACGGCGCGTGTTCGCGGCACTCCGCGAGCACAACAAGGCATGGGTTGACGAAGTTCCTTCCGTCCTCTGGGCAGTTCGCACTACGGCCAGCCGGGCAATCGAGGAAACTCCTTTCCAATTGGTCTACGGTGCAGAAGCCATCCTGCCCGTCGAAATAGTACTCGGCTCACCTCGCACGAGCTCGGTCAACTTGGTTGACGACGAGTAAGAGCGCTTACTCGATCTCGATCTCCTCGAAGGCACACGCGAACGGGCACAAGTCAGAATGGCGCGTTACCAACAAGCTCTTCGCCGGCACGCTGCCAAGTCAGTTCGACCAAGGGCTTTGAAGACGGGCGACCTCGTTCTGCGCCGTGTCCAGTACCTGTCCAATGCCAACAAGTTAACTCCCTGTTGGGAGGGCCCGTTCACGATCGTTTCTCTGCTTTCGCCGGGGCCGCTCGCCGCAATGGAGGGCGGAGAGAGCTGACCAAAGACTTGGAACATCGACCACCGTAAGTTCTTTGTGTAGGTCTTTCGTGTGTTTGCTTAGCCGCTTTTTGTCAAACTTGCGCTTTGTTCGTCCAAGTTTCTCGGTACCGCCATGTAAAGTTCAATCCAATAAGCAATTGAATTTTCGCGGCCCCTGCGGCCCTTTTCACTTCTTATGCCTTTCGGACTATCTCCTCTCTGGTAACACTTGATGGTCGCCGGTCTTGCGAATGCTGGCTCTCGATCTTGAGGCTTTCCTGCCCGTGTCTAGTTTCAATAAGTTCCTAAACTCAAGGTTGCGTAAAACGGCTTTTCGCCTCGCGGCTAAGTCTGCTCTCGTAAGCCCTCCGCGGCAGAGGCACTTACCGTTCACGGCACAACCACTTGGCAAAGCCTGCTCTTGTAAACCCCCCGCGGCAGAGGCACTTTCCTTGTTCAGTCAAACTATGAATCGCCTAACTTACATCGACGAGCAGTTCCCGGAACGAGTCGATCAGGATGCGGGTGTCGCTCTATCTCTCTACGCACGCGCTCGAATTCGCAAACTTAGGTCTTCGAGCATCGTCCGTACCGGGGGCTAGGGTATCGCTCTTTTTCTTGTGCGCCTGTTCGAATTTGCAAACTCAGGTTTTCGATCATATGCACAACGGGGGCTGGGACTTAGGCTAAGCGTTCTACCGGTTTTTCTTAAAACTTTATAGCGCTGTTGTGCCTTGCTCTTAGTTTCTTGTCCGTTCTTATCCTTTTTGCTGCTCTTTTTTGCAGGGAAAAGGTAAGTCTTTATTGTGCAAAAGGTAAGTCTTTATTGCATAGCCAAAATTTTACAGGTACAAGGAGTACAATCCTACTTCTACTTCGAAGCAAGCTGCTCCTTCAGTGCCTCGTTCTCTATCTTGAGGCGCATGACTTCCCCTTGCGCCTTGAAGCCTTCTCTGGCCTCAGCTCGGAGACGGTCGGTTTCCTCCGTCTTTGGCCGGGCACTCATTGCACGCTGAGAGCCTCGACCTCTTGAGTCTTGGCCTGCTCGGTCAGAGCCTCGCTCTGACTAGCTCGCTGCTCGGCGGTCTAGAGCTGCTTGGCCAGCTCCTTGACCTTGTCCTCCGCGGTGCTCGCCCTTGCGGCCAGCTCGCGCGTCTCCACGGCCTCCTTCTGTGATGCCCACAGGGTGGAGATCTTCTCCTGGAGAGCCGCGAAGCCCCGCTCTCCTCGGTCACCGGGCCTTGACTTCTTCACCTTCGCCTTGTAGGCTCGGCTTTTGGTGGTCAATGGTTGCTGCTCTGGAAGGTCGCCATCACAATACAAGGCTCGACGGTGATGCCTTCCACAAGCTCCTCCATGGTGTCCTTCATGAACTGAAAGAGGGAAGACCAAGTCAAGATTTGGGCAGTTATTGCTCGAACAGACAAAGTTCGGTTACGAAACTTACCTCTCCAAGCCGGCGCTTCAGACCCTGGCGTAGACGATCCTCAAGGCCGTGGGTCACGAAGCCTCTTCTGTTCGGGATGAGATCTGCGCGGCGGTCTCTTCGCTTCGTCTTCCCCGTGCGAGAGCGCGTCCGCTTGGGAGTAGGGGAGACCTCCCCCTCCTCTATCTCCTCCGTCTGTTCGCCCTCGTTCAAGACGGGAGGCGCCGGAGCATCCATGGACGGAGCGACCTGCTCGCCCTGCTCGTGGCCTTCCACTTCTTCTCTGGGAGCAAGCACTTTGCCCTGCTCGCCAGTCTCTTCTCACTCCCGACAATGAGGAAATTCTTCCGCCGCTGAAGGCAATTGCCGCCATACAGGGGCGATTTGCCCTACGACGAAGTGCTCTGCAGACCGCTTTGCTTTCAGTCGCTTTTTTAGCAGCAGAGCTAAGACCTTAGCTCCGCTTCGCCGTGGCCCGTGCTCCTCTTCTTGGGCCTCGGCTGTTGATCGCGCCTCGGGCGTCGATCCGATCATTGGGCCGGATGGGAGCGCCGACCACGTTGTCGGCTTGTCCTTCAACATGAAAGCACCTCGTTGTCCATGAAGCACCGAAAGGTGTGCTCGGGCGGAAGGACCGCTCGATCGCCGTGAACACGTAGTCCGCGTCGACCTCCTCCTAGGCAGCTGATGAAAAAAAAGAAGAGTTAGTTCGTGCGCGGTTTGGTGCAACGTACAGAGAACAGCTTTGTTAGTACATACCTGCCGCATGAAACGAGACCTTCTTCTTCGCTCCTTTGTGGAGCTTGCGCTTCTTGCTCAGGGGCTCCTCGGCTTCTCCGCCTTGGCCTCCAGGAGCTTGTGGCGACAAGCTCAGCTCCTTGGTGAGCCGAGCACTTTTCTGGCGCAACGCAAGAAGTTTTCCTTGCGCGCTACCTCCTTCTTGAGCCTCCTTTACTCGGCGACCTGTTGCAGCCGTTCCATATAGCCCAGATGAGCCTGCGCATAGCGCTTAAGCCAAAGGGTCATGACCCTTACCTCTTCGTCACTTTGCTCGATGAGGAGAGAGGGGCTCGGTCTTTTCCGCTTGGCGGCAAGGCTTCGCTTGGTCTGCTGCTTTCGGCACTTGTCGTGCACGGGCGACTTCCTTGAGGGTTGGCGACCTCCGTGGCGCGGTGAGCTCCGCGTCGGTGCGGCGGCCACCTTAGGCTTCTCGGCCACTTTGGCCTTGCCCTTCCTCGCTTCCTCGGAGTCGGAGAGCTCCTCCACGATCCCGCCAAGAATCAGCTGGTTCTCCTGCTTGATCGGGAAGCGAATGTTAGCGATTTACAACAAGTGCAAGTCTAGCAACACTAGCGGGGTTTAAGTGACTTACCTCGTCTGTGCGGACGAGCACATTGCGTGGACAAGTGTAGGCCACCTCGCCGGTGACCTCGCCGTCCTCCTTGGTTGCCTTCAGCATGGAGTCGACCTGCTCGGTCACCCATGCGTTGGTTGGCATCACTGCCCGAGCAGAAGAAACTGTTAGTTCCTGTTCGGATGAATCATCAAAGAACGGCTAAGTGTTTGAGTAACTTACCCGTGCTCTCCCTGGTGATGCCTTCCCACCCTTCTATCTTGTAGAAAGGGTAGGGTTTTCTCCGCAGCGGACAGATCCTATTCGTCGTGAACTCGCGGATGATCTCCTTGCCCATGAGCCCGAGAACCACGAGGGAGGCTATCTTCCGCGTCAAGTACCAGTCCTCGTCGGATAGCTCCGGTCGAGGCATTAGCGTTCCCTTCGCCGGCGCCTTCCTGGTGAAGAAGAGCTTGCAGTCGTCGCTCCTCTTGGTATAGAACCACCTCATCCACCACACGCCCATCGAAGTCGGCGGTGGTGGGCGGCGGTCTGTGCGTCGTCGGCGATGGCTTGAGCTTGAGGTAGTAGCACCCAGCGCGGAAGCGGCGAGCTGCTCCTCGTCACCGTGTAGTAGTGGAGGAAAAATTTCACGGCGGATCGATTCCCAGATAGCCTTCGCACAGGTGTGCGAACACGGCCATCTGGAGGATGGAGTTCGGATTGAGGTTCGCTACCTCCAATCCGCTGATGTTGAAGAAGGCCTCCACGAAGTCGCTCTCGGGAGACCTCAACCCGAGCAGTCTGGCGAATTCAAAGTTGATTTAACTCGTCCTCGGCGGCTCGAAGTTTCCTCCTCCCGGACAGACCTCCACTCTCGGCGTCGATGTGCCCTTCTTCCTCCTGACCTTTAAGTCCTCCTCGGTCATGCTAGTGCCCGAGAATTTGGCCATGGCAATCCCTGTGTTTGGACGAAAGGTGGTTTGGGGTGAAGATCGGTTGCTTCATCTTTGGCCTTGGTTGGAATTAGGGCTTGGGAGGAAAGGCGTGAGAGCAAAAGTGGCAAGCATGGGTGGCTTGGGAGCTTTTATAGCCCTAACCGAATAGCTCTGCAGCAGTTCTTTACCACTAAACGGCTAGTTTTTACTGCAATGGCTAAGTAAAAGCGGTCGTCTGCTTTTCATTCTTGGCGCAAGTTACTGTTGAGATTTGCCAACGGCTACTTTTCAGCGTCATGGCTACCGAGGGTCTTGCTGCTTGGATGGATGTGTTTTCTTGTTTGGCCTTATGAGGTTGCTCGGCCTCGACCGGGTTTGTTCGATCCCGGACAAGTTACATTGGTAGAACCATAACCTGTTCGGTCATTTGTTGCATGTCCTTTTAGCAGCATAAATTCCCTCTTCAAGACTTAGAGTCTCAAGAGGAAGACCCACTCCAGTGAGTTATTCCACTTGAGTCTCGGGGGCTAGCTGTCGGGGATAAAATCACGGCCCATTGCCATGGCCCACTCCCTGACGGCCCAATCGAATAGCCTACCTGGGCCCAGCTTCTTGGAAGGCTCTATCAGGCCCATGTGCATCCTGCCGAACAGCTTCTTGGTCGACGCGGCATCGAACGGACCTAGGATTCGTGTTTGAGTCCGACTCGAACGAGTTACACTGCCTACGTGAAGACCTGGACGTTGGTTTCCCGGATTGGAGTAGGAGCCGTGATCCCCAAGACTTGGAGTATGCCTTATCTATCTCGGGATGTATTTGGCACGTCGAGTTCGTTACGATCTCGTAGTTAGCCCAGCCCGATTATCCCTTGATAGGTCGGTTTGCTCAACACTATGGCTCTGTTTCTTTCAGCTTATAATCAGATTATAAGCTGCAGTTTAAAATTTGTCATTTTTGTACCGGTTATATTTTGAGATGTTTTGTAGTTATTTTTTCAAAACTTTGTACAATTTGTCTCAGAGATCTCAAAAAATATTTTTTCCATATTTTTTTGGCCTTTCAAATTTTCTATCAAGTATTCTAACTTTTCAGATTATAATCTTTCCGCCGAAAGAAACACAGTATATATAAACAGGGCCCCTACGGCGTGTAGAGGGGCCAAGAGTCTTTGCATTGTCGCATATTGCCTCCTGCACACTCATAATCTCGTCGAGATCTGTTCATCTCGCCGAGTTCCACCTTGTAATCATCTTTGATATATAAGAAAGGCTAGACGTAGGGCTATTATCTCTCCTGAGAGGCCTGAACCAGGATAAAAACCCTTGTCTCCCTGTTGCTCGTTGATTCTTTGTTAGCTTACATTGGCGTGTCTCCTATCTTCCTTTATTAAGAATCTTAGTTGACTTGGGTCAATATCCCAACCGTCGACAGTATTCTTTTTGAAGGGTGTGCTTTGTGCTAGTGTTGAGGGCCAATCCCACAATCCATTTCCTATCTAATGCATGCACTCAACTCTCTCTCTCTCTGTTTTTTTTTTTGGGAGAAAGGGATAATATTCTTAAAAGAAGTTTGAAGTCCCTTTTGCACAAAGACACTCACACAACAACAAAATTACACTTTTCATCCCAGAATGGTCCTAGCGCTAAGTACTTCGAAGCCTCCGTATCTAGTACTAGCATCATTGTCTCGATGAACTCAGGCAGCTGTCAACCTCGTCCACAACGGGAAGCAGAGGTGAAAGATCATAATCAAATAGTAGTCGTGGAGGCTCGAATCTCTGACTCGAGGAAGAACAATAGCACCACTGTCTTCGAAGAAGAAAGAACCGAGGGACATCAAGGATGTATTGGCGCTGCGAGAGAGACAAATTCCTGTTGTAAAGCAGATATAACATGGCAAAGTAGGGGCACCGATGAGGATGTCAAAATGATATCATCAACATAGAATAACAAGTAAAATGTGTTGCTACCCAAACAATAGACAAACAAAAAAGAATTTGACTTGGCAAACCGACTGTGCCACATACGAGACTGTTTGAGACCGCATAGGGACTTTTTCTAGTGGGCAGACACGATCAGGCCAAGCAGTGTCAACAACCTAGATGGCTATACAGAACATACAGTCTCAGATAAAGTGTCATGGAGGAAAGTATTCAATGCATCAAGAGCTTGTAAGGAACCAGATGCCCAAGAAGGGTTTTAATTGCGTTTTTTAAAATTTTTCATTTTAATCAAGTTTTACACCTATGTGCAAACCCTAATTAAATCTCGGGCATGGATCAGATGCTCGAGAAAAAGAACATGCACGCCATGAGATGGACTCATGATGCCGCTTCCCTGGCATGGATCAGATGCCCTAGAAAAGGAACATGCACGTCATGAGACGGACTCATGACACCGTTTCCTAGACATGGATATGATGCTCGAGGAAAAGAACATAACATGCACATCATAAGACAGACTTGTTGGGAATTGAGTTCTGCCTTCCTCAGACAGTGAAACTCTTCTTGGTGTTCTCCGGGTATCCTTTTGCATGTTGCCTTTAAGCACATGGTTACCCAAGATGAATGGCGACACGTCAGGCTTGGCGTTATCCAGTGGAATGTTGATCAAGGCATTGAACGGTTTGGCAACTAAAGCTTCCTCATTGCGGCAACATGACCTGTGATGATGGAGAGCGCGACATGCCTCGGATTTCTAGGGATGTTGTCACCATGTGTCTTCATGTTTCTGGATTTGCATCCCTAGGGATAGTATAAATACCTCCCTTTTGCACGAGGGTAGAGAGAGGTCGATTATATTCATCACACTTTGATACACCATAGATAGCATTATCTTCTTCGCCCAGAGAAGAAACCCACCTATGCTTTTCTCTCACAAACCTTGTACTATGATCCGTCGATTATAGTAAAGGATTGGACGTAGGGCTATTATCCCTTTCCCGGGAGGCCGGAACTAGGATAAAATCACTCTGGTGTCCCTTATATGTGTTTTACGCCAAGATCTTTTCGACATATTGAAAGTCATGATTGCGACAAAAATGGGCTCTCCGGTCAAAACATGGCCCAAACACATCGAATACAATTACAAAACCACGAATTCAAGCCAAAAACAAAATTGAAGCCCTAACATTACAAATTAACAAAACTTGACTTCTCGGTTCAAACTAAAATGTCCTTAGTACTGATGCCAATCGAAGACCATAATTCGAGAAATTTATCGTCATCATCACCATAACACCATAAAATCACCAATAGGCCCATGGTGGTCTTTGCACGTTACAATAATTATAAGGGAATGATCGAGGACGACCAACACAAACATATCGCCATGAACCATTGAGTGATTTGGCTATATATATAGCCATCTTCACACGACTCTCCAAAAGCCTCTAAAATCATTATACCTATTTCTCATGTCATAACATTGTCATATAACGGAGACACACCCAACCATCCCACTCAGGTTTTCACCTTATTACAATTTGGGCTCATCCAAAATCTGCTAAGACACCCGCTATCGTATTTCAATCCATCTTGCTCTCTGAGATGATCGATAACCTAGGCCACTTATCCTTGCTTCACGTACGGTTTCTCCAAAACCGATATTCTTTGCTTCCTTTCATGGCCCCCAAGCTCCCCACACATCCAATTTCCTTTAGGTCCTCTTTGATAGCTTGTTTTCAATCGGTTTGTTGCGTTTTTATTGACCATTGCATGCACCAGCAACAGCTCCCGCAGCACCATGATGTGACTCCTCTCCCCACCAGGCATTACATTAGACGGTTTTTTAAATAGCCGTCGAGAGAAGCATTATCGACGATCAAGCCGTCGAGAAAGCGTGCCTCTCTCGACGGCTGCCCGTCGAGAGAAGCTTGTTCTGATGGCTTGTGTCCTGGTTTTGACGGTTTTGGTACTCGACACTGCTGGCGTTTCCCGTAGTGAATACCTCGAAACCTTCTCGACGGCAACAGTTTTGGCGGCTAGGGTTTGCGATCTGGGGTTTCTCGAGTTGTGACTTGAGAGGGGTCTTGGGGGGTATTTATAGTGGTGATGGCCGACCTATAGGTCAGGCCTTATGTTGGAGGAACTTGAACTGGGCTCTAATTCTACTTCGGGTAGGATTAGGACTCTTCCAAATTTGGAAAATACCCAAATCCGCGAATTTTGACCTGGGAGATTAGGCTTCTACAAAGTCTCCTCCAAAGTTGCGCTTGGGTCTTCCACGTTTGCTCATCATTTCATGGGTTTGATGAGCTCCCAACAGAACGGCAACACTTCTTGAAATCGTGAGCTAGCCTTGGTCCTGGGCTTGATATTTGGAGGGTGAATTTTCCTAGAATTTGCCTAAAGGTTTCCTAGGGTTTTGGGTTAAACCTAATTTAAAATAATTTAAACTACGGTTTTGTATATAACAATTCCCTTTTATTTATTTTTAATGATTTTAAAATACAAGTGACATATCATAAAATAGATGATGTCACATTATTTGATTCAGGTTATATTAAATCAAATAAAAATTGGTTATTTTTGTATAAGCCGAATGATGTAATACTTTGTAGTTATTTTTGTGGTGTTTTAAATAGTTTTTTTAGAGTTCTCAAAATAATTTTTTATAATTTCTTTTAACTCTTTAAGACGTCTTTCAAAAGATCACAACTATTTCATACTAAAGTTTTAAACAGCTTTCAGCTCAAATAAACAAGGCCATAGTCCCAAATGTTATATGCTGAAGCATATACCACCGACAAAGATGCCAAATGACAATTCCATTGCAAAAATATCACAAACCAATGCGTCAAATAAATATCAGAAATGAATATCATTGATTATTTATTACTAGCCCACCGTAAACATGATAAATCGGATTTATCGGTGGTTTTCAGCCGATAAAAATTTCCTTAATTGGTACTCGTTGCATGCATTCAATATGATCACTTTAGTTGAATGTGTGATGACCAGATGACACTCGTGTATGTTGCTATCTGCTATGTTTTGTTGGTCATGGGCCTCATGCGAAGAGATGTTCTTACGAGGATAGGTCTGCTATGGAAGGATGTTCTTTGCGTTGTGTAACATGGGTGTAATTTTTATTATTGAAGTATTCTTCAATACGAATCTACATATATGAGTTTCATTCACTCAATCTAAATAATTCTATAAATATTCATATAACTTTGAAAATACCTTTGAACGAATGTCTGACACGCGTTAGACACCCACCCAAAAAGTGTGTCACCCATTCTCCTTTACTGGTATCCCTTCGCTCTTAGCCTAAGCTGACTCGCATCCACGTGATTCTATCTTGCGCAAGTCCCTTTTATAAAATTTGTTTTGTGTACTTCATTTTGTTACTTATTCAGTTCATTGATTCTTCACAAAGCAGAGAGCTAGAGGGGGGAAGGGGAGGGGGAGAACACCTCATCAGCATCGTTCCTCACAAGCTGGTGCCGTCGCGTTGTCCCAATGGTTACAGCCCCCTCTGACACACACACGTAGCATCTCCATCACTCTCACGCAATTTGTTTCTCTCTCTCTCTAGATCTCCTTCCCTAATCCATCTTAGCTTTCCTCTCTCTACCTCTCTTGATCAACATGAGAGAGAGAGAGAAAGAGCTCTTCTCCATCACTTCTCTCCAATTTGGTCACCATAAGTGGTGCCCTCAAGCCTGAGAAGCCCCAATATGGCAATATGGGTGGAGTTTCATCAGATTTGGAGAAAATGTGTGGGAAGCTAGACAAGGAAGATGCATAGTGCAAAGTGGCTTGGAACATGACCCTATACTTTTGAAACATGGATTAGTGATAGAATCTCATCCATAATATTTTTGCCTTTAATAAAAGCACTTTTATTGAAAATATTTCTATAATATTCTCCATGCTGACAGAAGAACCTTAGCAATTAGTTATAAACGTATTCAATAGACAAAGAGGCCTAAAGAGTAGTTTCATCAGCACCTTCAACTTTAGAAAGAATGGTAATCATCCCAAAATAAATTGTAGTTATATCAATATTATCAGAAAGAAAAACCTGAGAAAATATCAAGAATACCATTCTTCATAATATGCCAACACTTCTAGTGAAATTATATAGGCATTTCATCTAGACTTGGGGATTTATTCCCCATACTAAATAAGACCTTACAAACTTCTTCATCCGAAAAAGGGGACATCAACTGACCATTCTCCGTAAGAAATATCCTTTCGCCTAAAAAAATTCCCTCACAACAACAAGGCTAGAGAGATCTCTGTCGAAATTCCCTCACAACAACAAACTAGTTCCATATGATCTTGAAAATCCCATCCCCTTCTTAATTAGGCTTTCTTCCTCCTTTTCCCATTAGCAATTTTACGAAATTAAGTGGTATTCAAATCTCCCTTCAGTAACCAGGCATCTTGAATATAGAATGCCATTTAAGTTCATCAGCTTGAAAAATCTCATACAGCTCAAAAAGATGATAAATCTTGCAACAACCTCTTCACCACAAAGACCTCCACTTTCCACTTTGTCCTCAAAATTTCTCATTTGATCAACGAGAAATTTCTTCCTATTTAAAGGGTGACCAAATTTATTAGCCCAACTTTGCTTTTGAGTTTTTTCATTCTGTATTTGAAACTTAGAAATATTGTCACCCCCGAAGTAGCTACTATTCCAAATTGATACCACCGCAACCCAAAAATACTCATGATTCAGACAACCCACGTCAAATCTAAAAACTTATTCTTAAGTCGCTCTTTATATCAGTAGACGAGAAAAGAGGACATTGATCATATGTAAAACTAAAAAGTCTATGTACTCTAACCTTAGAAAAAGATCTTCGCGCTTGTCACTCATCGAAATCATGTCCAACTTTTCTAAAATAGGCACAAAATGCATATTGAACCAAATATATTTACCTCACAACATAGGAATCTCTCTTAAATCATGAATATTACTATATTAGCGACGGAATAAAAAGTTCTGCTAAACTTAGATAAACAACAAAGACCTTTTTTCTCGGTGACTTCCCTAAGCCAATTCAAACTCCCCACCAATAAGAAATGGATCGGAGATACAAGAGCAGAATGATGCCATTTCAGACAAGAAATTCTCCTCATCTTTATTATGAGCAGACCCATAGACAAATAAAAGACACCACTTCTTCCTCATATCAATATGCCATAAATTTAACTGTAACAAAAATGCCCTTTTAACAGCCAAAATACCCAAAGAAATCACTTAAACGTGCACCACGAAGAATCCCTTAACAGTCATTGTTTGGGTACATTCTTTGGAGCGGTACATTTCTTTGTAGAGAGCTAGCTAACTCTGCCAATCTAGGGCTCTAGGCACCATAACTCATAACCTCCTGGCACCGAGAGTGGCGGCGCTAGCTTCACCGGCGCCGCCATCTGGAGCAGGCGATGCAGAGCTCACCGCCGTTCTTGGCGGCGGCGGCGCCATGGCTCTGAAGTCCAGTCGAGGAGGCGGCAACCTGCCAAGCAGGCATTCCCTGGCGTTCTTCAGAGCTCCCATGCTGTAAGGGTTGGGCGAGTCGAGGTACTGTCCTCTATACCTCTCATGGCTCGTCTACAGTACATGCATTGGCAGTAATTGATCACGAAAGAACAGTTAATTGATGCTGGTACTTTACTTCGATCTGAATATCTGATCATACGATCTTCAAGCAACTAACGCGAATTATGTAATCGACATGATGCAGAAGAATGGGGAGTTGATCAGAGATTGTGTACGTACGAAGATGTTATATACCAGTACCTGGTTGATGGCTACGAGGAATGCGTGGAAGAGCAGAAGGCAGCAGAGGAAGCAGAGAGCCACGATGCTGAACGCTGCAAGAGCAACCGTTTCAGGCATAGTTTTCAGCAAGCTCAAGATCCCTGCGCCGGCAGCACCGAGCTTCGCCAAGATTTCAGTAGCGCAGAACGCGAGCGTGTACGCGTAGAACGCGAGTGCGAGGCTTATCAGCAGCAGGTACAGCCGGTAGTTTCTCTGCAAAAACCAGATTGATTGATGCATGAATTCAATTATCCTTCATATATTACCATCTGACGGAATTCTGTGTGCCATCTGATCTGGAAATGCGTGATGAAGGTGGTGATGAGAATCAACCCGGATTTTCCACTCGTACTGTCCAACATGCAGTTACAGACACCTCGAAACTATCGAATATGCTTGAAGATTTGTGCTCAAACATAAAAACATAATTTAAAAGAAAACAGTCAGGTCCTTCTTCTTCTTACGCTTCCTCCCGAGCTAATCATCGTTTCGCTACCGCCACTAGCAACCATCGTCCCGACTGACGCACGAGCTGATAATAGCTGCCTGCACGAGCCGATAATAGCGGCCGACTCGTGAGAGAGGATGGGAGAGGCGAGGAAGGACATTACTTACCAATAAAAAAAGGACATCTTTTTTTTAAAAAAAAGGGTGCATGTGATGGGTAGTATTTTTGCAAAAAAAAAGGGGGTGTATGTGATGGGTAGTATTTTGGCAAAAACAAAAAGATGCATGTGATGGGTAGTATTTTTGCAAAAAAAAAAAAAACGGAAATGCTATTTCGCAGGTGCCTGCGCGGGATGAAATCGCGCAGACGTCGATGGTGTTGGATCTAATCTTGATAGGTTTTGTCTAGTTTGAGTAGGATTAGGTTTATCTAAAAATAAAAGCACTAGAGGTGGCGGAGGAGGAGGCACGGAGCGGGCGCCTGTGCGATAAGCCGAGCGTAGGTGCCTGCACACTAGCACCTCCAAAAAAAGAAAAAAAGGGTGCATGTGATGGATAGTTTGTGTAAGCACGAATCTTGACGACCGAGTGATCGTGGTGGAGTTGCTTGGCGTATTCCAATGAGAATGGAAGATAAGCCTTGTTTTTTTTTTCTTTCGCAGGCGTTTCGTACCAGTCCAATGCACTGGCCTACCCAGGGGCAGTGGTGATCGAACTTGTCGACGCAGTTGTCGCAGACTTTGCAGTGGGAGCTCCTCGGAGGCCGGAACATCCTGCACACCCCGCAGTACTGCTGCTTCGTCTCGACGCCGTTCACGACGATGCGCCGGCTGCTGCTGCTACTGATGGCCCTCGTGCCGGCTTCTTCCGGCGGCGTGGTCTGCTCTCTTGGTATGATTCCGGGGTCTCTTGTTGCAGTCAGCAGCAGCAAGGCCATCACCTATATGCACAGAACATCGCATTGGTCCTAATTAATCTGAATCGCATGCATGATCAACAATGAGTGAGTACAGTATGTGCAGCTAATGCTTGGAACCGTGGTTGCTTATGGTAATTAAAAACTGACGGCTGCTGCAAGTGTGATGGAGAATGCAGCAATCAGAATTCGATGCTTCGACGACGGGCCGACGATGCCGGCGAAGAAAATCCATTCCGAAAAGATCACCGACATGGCTGTCAGGATGAGACCTCGTGGATCAGGCCCGCATATCAGACGGCCGTCGAAGAAAAACACCTTGGTTAATTCATGATCACATGCCAAAACAAGGAGATGGAACAGTCAGTGCATGTCCTGTAGTAAATTATACATGTAACCACTGCTCTGGCTACAGGTTCATTCCATCGATCCAAATCTTCCAAAAATGATTAATGTCGATTGTTCTTACATTTCTCCCAGGCCAGACTTGATACACCCTGGTCGGCGGCGGCGGCGAGGAAACCGGCAGGCCTGACGGCGTCCTGAAGCAAGGCGGGATCATGAATCTGGCATCGAAGAAGTTGGAGACTGCACTCTTCAGATCTCGCATTGTTGCGTTGCAGGAAAAATCGTCAGGCTGTTGATCAGTGCTCCCTTGACAGCCTTGCTGACCCTGCCCTTGATCAATGGAGTCCGTGGTATGCTGTTCCTGGCACTCGGGAGTTTCTTGGTTCTGCATTCTAGATGGGAGAATGGAACTGCACGCAAATACCACACGCCGATGTTGCTGGAAGTTACAGGGAAACCCAACAGGGGAAGCAGGACGCGGGGGCGTCCGACGCCCCCATACAACAGTTAGCGTTAGATCCTGAAACAAATTTTGTTATTTTTGTTTTGCTATGTAAAAAAAACTAAATAAAAATCAGAAATATTTTCTAATGCATGTTCATTCAAACATATATTTTTTATATTGATATACAACATTTATATATTTAGTTTATTCCTTAAAAAGTTTATAAAAATAGATATTGGTCATACTGATCCAATAAAATACATGTGAGATTTGACACTGATTAGATAATTTTTAAATTTTTTTAACGTAGCGAAACAAAAATAACAAAATTTGTCAAGACCTAACGCTGGGCGCGTCCAACGGGCGTTGTACGGCCCGTGACCTTTTTGGTCCAAAAATACTGGTAATATGAGGATTTTCTTGTCCCTGTCTGCACCGTCAATGTACATGAATCTTTCTTTTAGATAATTATATACACGAATTTTGGAGCACGTGGAGACACGGAACACAGTGCACGTCCACCTTTTGCAAATGGATGCTGTGAAGGCGGAAGGGAGAAAAGGGGTAGTTTGTAAACTGTTTATTGTTTTTCAGCAAACAAGATTTACCAAAACGTGTTATTGTTCAAATCGTGGCTTTTGTGGCTCTTAGCGGCTATCACCTAGCATTGGAAAAATTGTGATAGGTATCCAGTCAAAGTGTTTAATCAATTAATTTTTTTGATGCTTTTAAATTTGCAAAAAAAAAAGAGTAGCAACTTTCACGGATAGACTGAATTTTAGACGTTGTTTGTTTCAGTTTAAATTAAATTAAATTAAATAAAAATTTGTTACTACCTCCGGTCATAAAAAGAAGTCGCCGTTGACTTTTGTACACGTCATTAACCATTCGTCTTATTCAAATATCTAGTTCAAATATATAAAAAAAAGTCATACTTAAAATACATTTAATAATAAACCAAATCATAACAAAATAAATAATATTTATATAACTTTTCTGAATAAGACGAATGGTCAAAGGCGTGTCCAAAAGTCAACGGTGACTTCTTTTTGTGACCGGAGGGGGTATATTTTATAAGCCAAATGATGTTATATATTGTAATCATTTTTGTGGGGTTTTAAATAGTTCTTTTTAGAGTTCGTAAAATATTTTTTATAATTATTTTGAATTTTTTAAACATCTTTCGAGGGGTAACAAATTTGCTATAGTAAAACTCAACTCAACTTTAAGCTGAAACAAACAAGACCTTAAACTCATGGGAGCGTGCTACGACCGGATCCAGCCACCTCGGAGCCCGCCATCATTGGATCCGATAAACCCGGGGCTTGACGTCGCGGTGAGGAGGGCTAGGGCCGACGCGAGGCGGGGTGGTGACGGAGACAACCGATTGAAAGCGGTGCGGTCAGTGGCAAGACAGCAAGTAGGAGGCACGGTCGGCAAGAAGGGAAGAGGGGGAGGAGAGGAGGAGGTGTGGGCTGCGAAGCTGGTGTCAGCGCCATCGGGTAAAGCTGGAGCAATGTGGCGCCATGGTGGGAAGGGCTCGGCACAGGCTACAAACCCATCGACACAGACTTGTGTCATCAGTTGGTCGATGACATTGATCTGACGACATGGCATCGCTGCATCGATGACATCGGTAACTTTTGTTGCCACGCACACCACGTGGCTACAAACAAACACATCTTGAGGTGCACGCCTCATGGATCTATGTCATTGGCCACAAAGGCCAGCCGGCATGACCAGCTCCCTAAGGACAACCCTCAGTCCGTGCTGACCTCGCATGTGGACCCCGCGGGGCACGCTGGTGTCATCGGTCATGTGTAGGATGACGACACAAAGTTTTCCCATGAGACCTACATATCAAGGTGGCCCCGATGAAACTAGACATGTGGACCCCACGTGCCCACTCGGTGTCATCGGCCTCCATATGGCTGATGACATAGATCTCATGCGGGGTTGCAGCCTGTACCGCTCTATGTCATCAATGACGCAGATAATATTCCAATAAAAGATTATGCTATAATTGAAAATTCTATATTTTAACCTGTAAAAGAAATCAAGGTTTTAAATAGCCTGATGTAGCTTTTTTGGACATAAAATGCTAAGTTAAGGACTAAAATTCCACCAACATAGTTGTGCCCGCTATATCCACTAAATTGACCGCTATTTCCACTATTCGTGTAACCTCAATTAACACCACTATGCTACTTTTTTATTTTTTCCTTGAAAAATCAACCATCAGTTATGTGCTTAGTTATGCTCTATCTCATTATTACATAATTTAATCTTATAAGATGACACTGTTAATATAGAACTAAAAAATGATCACTTAGTCAAGTTTCTCTATAATGAATTTGTAGAAGAATAAATCGTGATCATTTATTCTACATATAAATTTTGGTCATATTGAACATCCATTAGACACAAGTATTGTACTAAAGTAATATGTATGTTTCTTATTTAGTTGGATGTGACTAATATTACACAAATATGTCATATTTCATATAATTTTATATAAAAATACTATATAGGACAGCTTCCACGATAGCCAACAATAACTTTTATATTAAAAACGTGATTTAAAACTTTGGAAAAACTCAACATTCCATATATTTACCACACCAATTCCCAAGAATAATCACAACAATCACATTTCACATTCACCAACCACATTCACATTTCATATTCATCAAACGCATTAATCAACGCAATATAACATACCACAATTCACATGCACACAAACATCCACATACATTCACATTGACAACCATACATGTCCACACCCACAATATTTCTTACAAAGTTCAAGTTGACAATCCTGCATAGGGGGAACCACAGTGATGATTGCCTAACCTTTAGTTTTGCGATTTCACAAAAGGGTAAAATAACATCCCACCACAAATTAGTCCCTGGCCGATCTTATGGCGCTCCATGTTGCGTCATCTGGAAGCTAAGCATTTGTAGCAGACACCGCCGAGCCAGAGACCTAAAAGAATGAGAAACCACAAATATAACTTCGTGCACTTATATAGATGTATGAAATGATTTGAACAAGATGGAAAAATAAATGGGACAAAATGCATTACTCTAAGAGAAACCAACGGTGCAGGGCCAACAGGCAGGAATGGCCACATCAAAAACAACCCTGGAACCATGAACTAGCTGGGAGTGCCAGTTTGTCGTAACTGTACTCCAAGAATTAGGAACTGAGGAGTGACCAGCACCTACGGCAGGGAGGGTTCGTGCGCCTGCTACGGGGAGGTTGCGGATGCGTGTATCGACTGTGAATATGATATGTGTTCTATTAGCAATTGATACAACGGAGATGCATATATAAGAAGTGAAAAGTTATGATTGTACTTGGACATAGTTCAACATCCAGATGTTCTGGCTCTGAATGGTCACTAACAGTCTCGCATCCATTTCTTGCTCGGCCTACTTCTTTTGCTCCATCTATTCAAATTGTTTCATCGTGGCCTTTAACTGCCCCCTCTCAGCACGAGCGGAAGATGAGCCTGTCTCTCATCGACGTGCCTGGACTTGGTCCTGAGTCCATTACTCCTCCCACCAAATTTGTCATATATGACCATAGGGTCAACCGACATTATCAGTAGGTTGCAGTTGGCACCATGCTTTTCGCACATTGCTCTCACCTAGGTATCTTGCAAAAGCAAATAATGGTTTAGTGGAGAAACAACAAATATAGCAAGGCACATTTTTCTCCTGAGCAGCTAGCGGCATTGGCAGTTGTGTGCCATTAGGTTGGACGCGGGGCATCTATGCAGTGGTCCACACTAGAAAACCATCAGGCTCCAATTATGTATCTACTTCCTACAAGTAGATTTCGAATATAAAATTTAAAGGTTAGGGTCGTATTTTTCTTACCATATCGCTCATGAGGGGGCCCATGCTTTGTCCACCACAGTGGGGAACATGAATTAACATGACCCAGATACTAGTGAAACATTGTGGAAACATGATTTAAAAATTTGTGAAACATGAGCAAAGTATTGATGAAACATAACAAAGGTATAGATGAAACATCGTCGAAGTGATGTTCTGGTAGTTTGTAAAAAATGTTTATCTCATACAAGCAAATGTTCTATAGGAGGAAACACAATGTTTCAGAAAAAGAGGAAACACCACATTTTAACTAGGGATGGCAATGGATACCCGATGGGTATTTACTCTATTAGGGTACGAGTCTAGTATAATAATCATACCCATGGGTATGTTAATGGGAAAAACGTTCACCCATCGGGTATGCGGGTATGGGTACGTTCTACTGCCACCCATACTCGTTTACCTGTTTACTCGTGTACCTCAATCAAATGACAGTTGACAAGTAGTAGAATCGGGCTAATCGGCAACCCATAGCAATTTCCCAAGTCCAACACCATAGCCCAAGTGCCCAACCGAGGTATATTCACAGGACTTCACAATGTTGCTCACAGCTCACATGCAGCTCCACTGTCCCTAGCTAACTGGCTAGCCCAAATCCATTCTAGGCGAGAGGTGGTGGCACCCTCACAGGATGACAAGGTAACATTTCCATTTCTTCTTTAAAAGAGGAGTTCCTTTTGATGCAAGAATTGCCTTTCCTTGATATCGAATATAATGCATAAGAGAATCCATAAAGAACCATATGGTTTTCCGAAAAAAGACTGGGTACATTACCCAAAAATGTTCCACCTTCCTAGAAAAGTGGATTCCTTCCACAAAGGTTCCAGAAGATGGGTACCCATTAGGTGAAAAATGAAAGGGTTATGCCCTAAATCAATCATAGTGATAATTGTACCACGTATGCTTTGGTGTCATCAAGCGCTACACCATAACTGGGTAGTTAGAAAGATGACTACCGGGTATGCCACGATACATAGCCAGGGGTGTGATGATCAATATAGAATTTGCCCTTTCTGGATAATGAGAGAGATACCTCTGGACCCCTCGTGTAGATGGATAGGGAAAGTTCACGGCCGTGCTAATATGACTAAGGTGTTAGTCATGGTTTGTATCCATCACACTGTCGAGTGAAGTGGTTGAGCTATTAACAAGGGTGGCGCGCATCTCGCCTTGAGCTTAACTGGTATTGTGTGGCAAAAGGATCAGTATACGTGGATGTATCAAAGGTTCAACCGAATATTGATTCTGTGCATTCGGGGGTCAATACGTACTGCTAGGTGCCTATGTTGATCATTGGATTGGATCCACTACCGACTTGAACTGAACCTAACGGGCGGGACACACACTTAACCGGTTGGAACTGTTTAACGGGTTTATGCGTGGATATGATCCGCGTGGGAGATAGAACCCTAGCAGACCAAAGCCCACTAGCGCGTCTATATAAGGGGAGGTCTGGGGACGGCGTCGGACACGAGTTGAGCCTTCACCATGCGCAGTCGTCACGCGCCCCTCCCACTCCCCAGAAACCCTAGCCGTGCGGCGAGGTGCTAGCACACCCCGCACGGCGTTCCTGCTCGGTACGTGCGGATACCGCTAGAGGCACTGTCGTACGCGGACGCACTAACTCGGTTGGATCTTCAGTGACCTCGACTACAAGTCGGCAACCTCTCGGCAATCTACCCCGAGCACTCGGCGAGTACCGGTGACCACTCGGTGCGCAGTCAGCAACCTCTCCGACCAGTCAGCACGACCTCGACCACGATGCGACCTGCTCGATGGTTATTGGGACGTGTACGTCTACTTCCTCTATGCGCGCGAGTCTGCTTCCGCTGCGCCTGTGCGTCAAGGGTAACGATCTGTGATTCCCTACTTGCATGTGATCTTGAGTGAATCGTGATAGAATTTTTTAAATTGTTGCTCGCGTAGCTTACCCGTTTCCCTTCAGAAAAAACCAACGGGTTCGGGTATGGGGAAATTTGTATCCGCATGCGGGTATGGGGAACCCGTTGTTTTTTTTGTTTCATGGATACGGGTATGGGGTTTCAATATCCGATGGGTATGTACCTGTTGCCATACCTAATTTTAACCAAGAAAAAACAACGTGTCTAGAAGAGCAAATGATATGTTTCATAAGAAACAGAAAAATTGCATATGTTATTACGCATGTCTTGCCAGAGGAAAAACCATATTTCAAGCCAAGTTACACCATACATCTTTCACATCTACTTCCTTGCTCCTTATAATACCAAATTTACTTGTGTTGAAAACTCTAGGAGGGGGGGGGGGCAGAGGTGGCACGGATGAGCTTCTAAGCAACACAATGACGCTCCTCGGTGCCCCCTTACTGCGGAGATAGGGGTGAAGAGAGATCATATGAGGAATAAAGAGAGAAAAGATATGAGAGATCAAGGGAATGGGGCACATGCGTCAGTGGCCCTCCACGACAGTAACTTGGTGATCCCACTGACTTGACACAGTTAGATTGGAGATCCCACTCGATGAGCACGCAAAAGGATAACAGTATAGAAGGAGGAGGGAGGGGATGGGTGGATAGAAATGGTTGGGAGGAAAGGATAATGTGAGCGCTCAAAATCCACGTCCACTACCACAACAAAATAGAAGCAATTAAAAGACGTCCATACTAAATATGAGATTAGAAATGTATGGAATTCATATCAAATACAAGATCTAGTCGTGCAAGTGCGCGGGACACACATAGCTTGTTAATATAATGAAAAATTACATAAAACTTATACACGTAAATTGTACGAAGAATACATCAATAATAGCAATTCAATAATTTAAAATTACCCCCATATTACAACATAAGAATATATAGAGATTTAATTTCATGATCTGCCCTAACTAGCACGTACACCTCATAGCCTTCACAGGAGGGTGTCATCTGATCCTTACACACTACAAGAAGAACCCCCCTTTGCCAACGCATGTATGCGTTGTTAAAAGGTCATATAGGCGTTGTAAGGTTTGTACCAACGCATTTGAAATGCGTGGCCACTGGGGCCATTGCTATGTTCTATCGCTATGCTTATAAATGCGTTGGTAACAAGGAGAATAATGCGTTGCAAGGTAACAACGCTTACATTCTAGCTGTGACTACATATTTATGCGTTGGCACGTAAATCATGGTGAACTTTTAAATTATTATAGCAACGGATATGATAGGCTTATCCCAACGCATGTCTACATTTTTATTTATATATGGATTAATAGTAATATTTTAGCAACTAATTTGTTTCACAATATATATTTTGAACTTATATAGACAATTATAAGTTGAAACCCACATATATATAAAATAGGAATGTCACATTACACATGAGACCATTCACGACACGAATATTACATAAGATATTAATATTGTAATCAATACATCAATAACTTCAAAAAAAGTTCAAAAGGTTGAATAATCATTCGCCTATCCAATCAACTTTCCTCTTTGTATTAAACTTGTCCATAGCAGCATCATCCATTTATCTTCTCAATCTAGTATGAAAAATTAGAATTATTAATTAATCATTCCCTTAAAAAAAGTCACACTATCAGAATAGTATAATACATAAAAAACATCATACAAGAGTTGTGGGCCATGCAATATGTGATCCAACTGCATGAGCCAACAATTTGTAAGCTCCGAGAGGTCTTATCAATTCTTCATATTTATAAATTGCAGCAACCACATGCACCAACTAAAATTCATTTCCTAGCGGGACTTCGTTATGTGTAATTTTTGGATCACAGCTCACAATTTTAGCATTGGCCACATCCTTACTTGCTTTCTTGGAACTCTTCAAATACACCATAATGCCAGTCTAATTAAAATATATACATACTTGGGCACATAATTAGCAAAATAATATAAAATTTGTAAGAAAAAATAAATTATCATATAAACAAATACTTGCGTACCATTAACAATTTGGACTTCAAACAATTAATTAGATTACGTTTTTGAACATCATTCTGATAATAAGGGGTCAAACTATTAGACATGAATATTAAGATACCACAAATCTAATCGGACAAGCAAAAATATAATTGTAAATAAAATCTTACATTGCCAATAGGCAATCGATCATTTGAGCAATATGAAGTAGCTTCCTTGTTAACCACCTGATGTGTTCGTTGATTTGATAAAGCAAACAATTAGATCAATCATAAACATTTGTTGATGATGGATGTCGATGACACTCACCTTGTTTTCAGTAGTATGCTTGTTTAGGCTTGTCTTTGTACAATCATTATCATGACCTTCTATATCCTTGCATCCAAAAATGGCGAACATTCAAACAAGGAATAATAAGGGAGAAATGATGGTAAACTTGTCTGTCGTGCTCGTCTGTCATATATTCGTCTTGGCATTGAACTCGTTTTATTTTACCTCTTACCATATCTGCGAAAACATAATATTTACATGGCCATCTATCATATAAATTAGAAGTCACTGATATTGCTTCTTAGACACTAACTAATGTCATGTAACAACCAAATTCAGAGATATAAATAATTCAGCACTAAGACCATGCCCAGCCATGAATCTTGAAGCGAATCAGTCCATGTCGAGCCATTGAGTGGCGGCGCGGCTGACACTCTGTGGCAACGGGGATGTTCATTGAGGTGGTGCGGCAGCCTACGTCGAGTCCCCCGTGCGGCGGGGCAACTGGAGTGTGCTGACGAGGGTCCTAATTGGTGTTACAGCTGCAGCACAAAGGCAGGGCGCCTTCTGAACTGAAGTTGCAGCTACAGCACAGGGTGCCTTCGGCGGCGAGAAACTAGAATCGAGGAAATTTGTTGGAGGGATTGGGGTTGTGCGGTGTGTTCTCGTTGATTAGGCGAGTAACTAGGAACTAATACATTCAAAATGATGGCAGAGATGCATCTGTGCTTTTTCCCTACTTAGATCGCACAGGGATAGAAGGCAAGAACAGATCAGATCAGAAAAATAGTTCAAAAACAAAACTTCACCGTTGCCCTTGTTGATTGCTGCGAAATTGTGCCCTGTACCCCGAGAAGGAATTGTGGGAGCCTAGCACGAAGACCAGCACCAGCGGGCGTTGTTGATTGCTGGAGACGCCTCTACTCTTGATCACATCCCGCTGCCCTGCTTTTTTGGAGTGCTTGGAGGGGAATAGATCTAGGATGCCAAAAAATTGGAGGGATGTTTAAGCAGTGTTTCCAGCGAGCATGCCAAAAAATTGGAGGGAAGTGAAATATAACCTGGGTATGGCGCCAAAAAATGTGTAAAGGAGTCCGACTCCAAATTTTTAATCGGAGTGAAATGCTTAATTAAAACTAAAGGTAGTGCTAAAATTTAAATTTTCAGAGTGAATTGTTCAGATTCAAATAAAAAGTAATGCTAAAAAACCGTTTTTGCCTATATCCATATATATATATATATATATATATATATATATATATATATATATATATATATATATATATATATATATATATATAGGAATTAGATTATTTCTGAAAATATGGACATATTTTTAATTAAGAATAGTTTAAGATATAAAGAGATCTAATTTATTATATTAGCAACGCATCAATTGCAACACATGTATTCCGTAACTATTCACCTATCCTACCACGCATTAGAGTTCACAACGCAAAAATGCGTGGTTACCATATTTTCCTACAACGCATAAAAAAAAACGTTGTGAGGTATGCGTTGGCAAAGAAGGGTTCTCCTTGTAGTGACACTACGATGATCATTCCGAGTCTTTCCCGACTTACATGCAATGACCACTCGGCCAAGAAACCACGACGCCTTGGCTCTGCATCTCCTCCGTGATATTCTTCGCTTCTTCAGCACCCGCAGCGGCTTCCTCCGTCGTCGGCCGCAAGGCGCCCTCTCCCAAGAGATGCGCAGCCAGCGCGTGGTAACCTTGGCGGCGGCGGCGGCGGCCGTCCGGTGGCCTTGACGTCGGCGGCGGTGCGTGGCATGTCCTTGACGTGGTCCCTGGCGACGCGCACCGTCACTACAGGAATCGAAATTACTGTGGACGGCCAATTTCTTAATGTCGGCAATTCAAATAGCCGCCGACAAATCTACCATCTATCTCGGCGGTCCAAAAAGGTCACGACATAGCTATTACAAGCCGCCATGCGAGAACCGCGAGGTTCCCCGTAGTCTATCTCGGCGGCATCGCCACTGGCTACCACATTGCCATCCAAATTTGAAAATTTCCACTCCCGCCACTTCATATATGTTGGCGGCAAAAAGAATACAGTTGACATAAGCCCTCCCTGGTAACGCTAGCTTGACGGCCTTAACGGCGACACCCCAAGGTGGTCCCACATGGCAGAGGAGGCTCGTGTGTGCCATGTGGGCCCACAGTCCATGGGAAGGGGCTGGAGAGGTAATCTATGTCGGCGGCCCTCAATTTGCCGCCTAGATAGAGGAATAAAAAATAACAGAGGCGAGATTTGGCTCAAACCAGCGCCATGAGGCCGCGCCTCGCCACCAGCCAACAACCAAGTGGGAGGATAGATTTATTCGCCACGGTTGGGGATTGAATTTTTTTTATTCCCTACCTAAAACCTATGTCGTGATCGGTGGATGTTTGTCGAGATTACTACCCTATGTGGTCGGCATTATAGAGACCGCCGAGATAGACCCTAAGATCTCCCTCGCCTACGCCTATAGGTTCAATTGGCCCACCCAAGGTTTTAGGGCATGAACTACACCTAATATCACTTCCCACATAGGTATTTTGATATAATTTGCATTTTTTGTTGGCACATTGTTTTGAAAATCACATACGTTTGAATTAATTAATATATTGTTATGATTTCATACCGGCCTTCTCGCACGCCAGTGGTTGTTTAAAATTGGATGGTGTTGGGGGCATTTAGTGTTTAGGAGGAGTGGGTGTATATTGATATAAGTCGCCATTGAACAAGATGTACTGTCTAAACGTTTTCTGGTTTAAATACCCCTTCATAGTGGCAAATGTAATCGATACAAATAAACAAGTAGTGGATCTATGAAGCAACATGGCACGAATTTGATACTATGCGGATATGACCATGTAGAATGTGTTAGTAGGTTTAGTGCAAGCTCTACTACTTTGGTTTGCCACATTGAACCTCTCGGGAGAGCCGGGTTTTTTGCCTAAAATGGCGGGAACTAGAGTCTCTATGTCGACGGCCAGGTAGAAGAGCCGCCGAGATAGGGTAAATGTCGGCAGCCATAAGGATGCCGCCGAAATTGATGTGGGTCGCTGCATGTGGGCCTGCGCGTCCTAGACGGCCGTTGGAAGAGCTATGTGGGCGGCCTTTTAGGCCGCCGAAATAGGTGTGTTGACAATTAACTGCGGCGGCTAAGTGTTGGGCGAGATTGATATCTATGTCGGCGGCCTCCTCAATGCCGCCCACATATATCAGGGTCGCTGCATGTGGGCCTGAGCGGCCAAGAAGGCCGTTGGAAGGGCTATGTCGGCGGCCTCCTCAATGCCGCCCACATAGATCAGGATCGCTGCATGTGGGCCTGCGCGGCCAGGACGGCCGTTGGAAGAGCTATGTGGGCGGCCTTTTAGGCCGCCGAAATAGGTGTGTTGACAATTAACTGCGGCGGCTAAGTGTTGGGCGAGATTGATATCTATGTCGGTGGCCTCCTCAATGCCGCCCACATATATTAGGGTCGCTGCATGTGGGCCCGAGCGGCCAAGACGGCCGTTGGAAGAGCTATGTGGGCGGTCTGCTCAATGCCGTCCACATAGATCAGGGTCGCTGCATGTGGGCCTGCGCGGCCAAGACGGCCGTTGGAAGGGCTATGTCGGCGGCATTAGGCCGCCGACATAGGTGCACTAACGTTACAAAAATTGCCCGCGGCGGCTTAGGTTTTCGCCCGTGCGCTATCTCATTATTTTCCACGCTGCCGCCGCCGCGCGCGCGCCGCCGCCTCCTGCAACCACCACACGCGTCGCCACAGAAGCGCGCCTCGTCGTCTCGGCCTCGCCGCCTCCTGCTGCTCGCCCCCTCGACTTCGCCGCCCGGGCCGTCGCGCCGCCTCCTGCTGCTGCTCGCCGTCTCCGCCTCGGCCTCCCGTCGGCGTCGCCGCCCGGCCGTCGCGAGCCTCCTCCTGCGGCTCGCCGCGTCGCCGCCATGACCTCCCATTGACGTCGCCGCCGCCGCCTCCTCCTGCTGCCTCCACGCCGTCCCTCTCCGCTGCCTCGGCGCCGCGCCTCCGGACGCCGTGAAGAGCCTGTCTACACCGCCTGCCCCTCCTCACGCCCGAGCCGAGCCCTCTTCTAGGTACTTTATCAAATTTTTTTTCTTATTTGGTTGCTATGTTGTCGGCGCTTTTATTACCGACGACATTAGTATTTGTGATTAATTAGTATAATGTTAGTTAGATGTGCATGTTTAGTTAGCTGTTACTTAACTAGTGTGTTGCAAATACGTGAACGGAGCCCGAGTCAAACCCGTTCGGGAGCGCGGCACATTTTCGTAAGGAACACGGACGGTGATTCGGTGTGTTCCGTTACGAGAAGTGTCGTGCTCTCGAGCTGTCCACGTTTCGGACAACCCACAGATGTTGGTTTGCGTACGGTGGTCGTGGCCACGGGAGGTGCACGGGTCGGAACTCCGGTAGCATAACCCTGTCGTTCTCCTTGTGCATAACATAAGCGGTACGCCGTGCCGCCGATGCACCGGGGATCATGGGTTACGCCCGAGTTCGACCGCACACCTCGTGGTGACGACCACCGTACTCAAACCAACATCCGTGGGTGGGTAAGCCCTCCTATTTAGCTAAACATAGACCGTTTATGTCGTGCAATATATCATTTACCTGTAGAACTGATGTATAATCCTAGAATGTCTAGTCCTAAAATGTAAATCCATTATTTAATGTACATGTAGTAGTTAAGCGATGGAAGATCGACGGTGGATGTATGATGGTTGGAAGAAGTCTGGGCATCACACGAACGAGTGGTTTGAAAAAGCTGAAAAGTTCGTCGAAGATTTTTTTCGAGGATTCCGCAACCCTACCGTAGCAAAAGTGACTTGTCCCTGCGCTAACTGCTCGAATACGGAGAAGAGGTCAAAAAGGGATATGACCGAGCATCTCTGTAGGCATGGTTTCAAACCAAACTACTTTGTATGGGTCTTTCATGGCGAGAGGAAGCGTCCGGCGCCCGTGTCTAGCCCTATGGATTTTGGAGAGGGCTACGACGAAGTCGAGCCCGACAGATTGGACGAGCTAACGGATGAGGTGGGTAGGGCTTTTAATCTATCTCCTGAGGAAGAGGCAGAGCCACTTGCCCAGAAATTCGAGAAGCTCCTTGATTCTGCCAAGGAGCCACTTCATGGGCATACCGATGTGACCGTACTCTCGGCGGTTTCGCGTCTAGTGGCGGTGAAGACTAAATACAACCTGTCTGCCAATTGTTTCAATGACGTGTGTAAGATTATGGATAGCCTACTTCCGGCTGGGCATAAGATGCCTCGAAATCTGTATGAGTCGAAGAAGCTTTTGAGCGTGTTAGGCATGCCATGCGAGAGGATAGACTACTGCCCAAAGTTATGCATGCTTTACCAGAAGACCGATTCTGAGCTAACTCATTGCAAGCATTGCGGTGAGTGTCGGTACGTGCTAGTTAAAGGACGAGATGGCGTAGCGAGACAGACGACGGTTGCTCATAAAACCTTCCGTTTCTTTCCGATCTCTCAACGGTTGCAACGTCTGTACATTCTAAAACCACGGCTAGACATATGAGGTGGCACAAAGAGGGCGTACGTAAAGGTAAAGAATACGTTTTGTAAAGGTAAAACAGTGAGGAAGGAACAGCTGCCAGAACGGTTTGAAGTGGATGATATCATCAAATGGCATGAACATTTGGCAAAGAAGGGAAACAAAGACGTATATGGAAAATACTACCATTGGACTTATAAATGCAGCATCTATAATCTTGCTCGCTTGGATGCGGTGATCAAGCACTACCGATCGGAGGGCACGAGGATCACGAGGGACCAGGCTGGTCAGGAGTACCTGGACTCGGATCAATATCTTCCCTAGCGTCTAGACTGGTTGAACATGGAGCCAAGGGGTTGGAGGTATCTTTGCCTCACTTGGGAGACACCTGAGTGGATCGCCATGTCCAAGAGGAACAGAGAAAACAGGGAAGTCGGAGCTGAAATGTGCATCACCTACATGGGCGGCCTCGGCATGGGTCACGTGGCACGAGACTTGGTGAGCACATTCATCTTTTATACCTATAATTTACTAGATTTGACAAGGTTTAATATGCAACTATTTGATTTCACACAGGAGGTTGCATCCGGGGTTGAGCCCTCAGGATTCGCCGTGTGGAGGGCTGCACACACACCTCGTGTGCTCCTAGACGGGAGACAACCACCGATGCCGCCAGCTGCCCAGGAGAAGGATGTAAGTAACCAGCTCTTTTCGCTTATTTACTCATACTCGACAGTTTCTAACTATTTTGTATCATCTTATTTGTTCGCAGGATGCTTATACTGCGGCCATGCGGGCGAAGCACGGTGAGGACTGTGACCCCGCCAATATGCCAGCCGACCCTGTGGTTCTCTACGACGAGTTTGGTGGAAGGGCTCACGGCAAGTATGGCATGATGGACTCGTCGTCGATCCCACCGCCAGACGACCGAGATCGAGGCACGCCGACAAGAGCCTCGGTGCCACCTCGCCTGCTAGAAGCCCAAGCCAAGCATATCGAGGAGTTGCTACAAAAAGTAGGCGGACGACGAGCGGCGGCGGCGGCAAGAAGCGCAAGCACAAGCGGAAAAGGATGCGCGAGCGAGAGGAAGATGGATATGCTCGAATCGTAACCTCTACGATGCGCTTTTGCAAAAGGTAATTAAAAAATCATGTCCTATCCGCAGTTATATCTGTTGTTGTCCTTTCATTGTTTAGGCGCTAACATATCATATAAGTATATATTCGCAGGCATTCCCTGGGCCGGGGTCTTCCAGCCAAGCCCCAGCGCCTCTTGCATCACAGTACGCCTACACTCCGTCGCAGGGGACCACCGACGAGCCTGCACTTTCCCGTTCGTGCCGCCACCTGGATGCTCCAGTTTCCCCGTGACAATGCCTTCTCCGGGTATGTATTTACGCCATAACATTTTCATAAAAGTACACAAATGCATAAAGTTTCTCGAATCGTGATTTCCTCCGCTATCACGGTGTCCGGCTCATTCACGCTTGCTCATGCATGAATGAGCGGTAGAGGGAGGTGACGACAGTGCCACGTGCTCTGCGAGGGCATGCGGTTAGTGGGCGGCTTCTTTTCGCATGATGCAAGCCTCTACGACGGTTCGCAGAATCCTTAGATTTAGTTTATATGCATTTGTCGATGTGTAGGATATAAAACTTGCTAATATTCTATCTATATGAAATATGTGTCATATGTGTCATTTGCGAACTATATATATGTGGAGGCTATGTGCTATGTGCTCATGTATGTGAAGACAATGTGCCATTTGGTTATGTATGTGGAGGCAATGTGCCATTTGGTTGAAATTTGTCATGAATTTGGGTTTTGTATCGATGTGATTGAGTTGTGCTCGAAAAGATGTGGATTCGAGCACGTAAATATGTGTGGTTGATGTGTGCAAAATTTGATAATGGAATTCTGCTGTGAATTGTCTATTTTTGCAGGTTAAAATTGAGGTTTTTAATAAAATATAGCAGCAATTTTAATTGTTGCTGTAATGGGCTATGTGGGCGGCATCTAGGTCATGCTACCCCTGTCCCTCCCTATAGGAAGCTATGTCGGCGGCCTGAGGGATGCCGCCCACATAGGTTGTCAGTGCTATGTCTGCGGTATCCTCTATGCCGTCCACATAGGTCATGCTACCCCTGGCCCTCCTTGTAGGAAGCTATGTCGGCGGTATCCTCTAAGCTGCCCACATAGGGGAAGACACGCGTCACCTGTTGGTCGCTATTGTGGACCCCACCTGTCAGGATGCCGGCAAACGGCGCGGGCCGTCATGGATATCCTATGTCGACAGCAAGGTTATGCCGCCCACATAGGTGGCCACTGGGGCAAGTTGCCTTAGTTGCGGCTTTGTCGGCGGACCCGACGACAAAAGTTAGCTATGTCGACCACGGTGCCTCGTCGGCGCGGTGTCGACGGCCGACTGCCGACATATATCTATGTGGGCGGCATTTTGGGCTATGTGGTCGGTAAAAGCCGACCACACTGATCCTGATTCCTGTAGTGCGTCCGGAAGGCATCGCCGTAGGGGAAGTTTCCATCGTAGAAGAAGTCCAGGTAGCCCTCCTCTTCGGCGGAGACGACGGTGGCGGTGAGCCAGAACACCAACTGCGGTCTCGTCGGCAGCTTGCGCCCCGGCGTGTGAACGCTCACCTTCGCCCCCGGTGCGAGGGGCCCGCGTGCAGCCGACGATGCGGGAGGCAGCGTCGTCGTGGTTGATGGCCCGGGCGATCGCGGCGTCGGCGACTTCTTGTCGGGCTCTCCGGGTGGCGGGCTGGTGATCAGCGCGGACGTCGGCGAACTCCGCGACGGGCCGGAGCAGGGCGGCGACGTCGACGGCTTCTTGGCTGTCCTTTTTGCCGGCGCGATGACGGCGAGTTTCCTCCGGCACCGTTGCTCCCTGAGGAGCCTGCGCAAGGCGCCGGATGGCACCGTCATGGTAGGCGCCATGCCTACTGCGCGGAAGAGCGTGCGTGCGTGTGATTTGATTAGATCGATCGCATGTCTCGTCATTACTTATATGGTACCGTTTATATGCCTGGGAAGCCTCCAAATTAGAGTCCACGTCGGATTGCCTAGTCGAGGTCGGATTCAAAAGGTGTAACAATCAATTTGCCATCGCGTGAGAAGTGGCTAGCTGCATGATCAAATACCAAACAAGAAACTACTGTAGCGACAGGACCACAAGGACCAGGCAGGCGACTAGGGTCTCCCTCTAACTGTTGCCGCCCCAGCTTCGGCCACCACCTCGATCTCCTTCCAACGCTGACCACTGCCCTCGCCACCGCATCCCACCTCAGCCTCCCTTCCACTCCGCCGGCCGCCGTCGCCGCCTCCCCTCCTTGTCGCCGTAGCAAGCGGCCAGAGTGCCAGACCAGCACCGCCGCCGTAGGCGGCTTGACCGAGCCTCCCCTGCATCGGCCCCGATCTACGCCACCGCTGCCTCCCTTCCACTCTGTCTGCCGGTGCCGCCACCTCCCCTCCGTGTCGCCGCCGCAAGCCGCCACCACCACCTTATCTTCAGACCACCGCCGCGGGCAGCTGGACGGTGCTCTCCCCTACCTCCGCCCAGATCTACGCTGTCGTCGGAGGCTAGGACGGCGCCGCCGCCTCTTTTCCACGATGCCGCCAGGTCACCGCCGTCCACCTCCTCTGTGGCCCCCGCCGTCAAGATCCACGCCAAGCCTCAGCCGCCCACCTACTTCCGCCATGTCCTTGGCGGCCGCCCCCCCCCCTCCACTTCTTCCTAGGAGCAGTGGAACCCTCCATCACCATATCCCTCCTACTCTGCAGCCATTGAGTCCTCTCTCCTGCTGGGAACCCCCAATCCACCTCAACTGCAATCTCTCCGCATCGTTCCTTCGCTGATGTGGCCGCCATTGGTCCTCACCGTCCGCCTCCCGCTTGCTCCCACCCATCCTCCTCGCCTGCATATGTTGCTCCTGCCCCGCACCTCTGCTTCTCGTTGTCAAAATCTTGACAGCCGTGCCGTCGTGCCGTCTACCTCTATTTGGCCGCGTTTTCGCCTGAGACACTAATGGCGCAATCCACCCCTTCACTCTTCGATGATGGCGGCCCCCTTCTGTTCACCCTGGCCGGAGAATCGACCTTACAGGTCGCTGCTTCCGTTGCCTCGGCAGATGGCACGTCGCCGCCTCCTGCAAAGACCCTGTGCGCTGTCTCATGCCATCCAACCACAAGGCCTCCTCGTGTCACTTTCACCGCGCCCTCGCCTCGTCGCCAACCTCCCACCCCTTGCCATCACCTCCCTCATCTTCTACCTGCGCCACCCAGCCTCGCCATCATGGCTCCTCCCGCTAGCCGCTCCACGCCCTCCGTCTGTCCGTGTGTGTGCCGAGGTGTCAGCCGCCATGCGCAAGGACGCCTCCGACCTCCACCTCCACGCTCACCTCTCGGCGCACTTCAAAGCCTCTTCAATCTCGACACCCCAGGTTTCCGGGCCCTGAATTGTGCCCACATTATCCTTGTTCCTAAGAAGGATAGCCCGGTTTGCGCTTCGTACTACCGCCCAATCAATCTCGTCCACAGCCTGGCGAAGCTCTTAGCTAAAATTCTTTCTTCACGACTAGCTCCCTTTATGGACCAAAGCGCCTTCATTAAAAAAAGTCACATTCAGGATAATTTCCTGATCCAAGGTAACGCCAAAGCTTTCCACAAATCTCACACCCCAGCTCTCTTACTGAAACTCGACCTCGAGAAGGCTTTCGACTCGGTCTCTTGGGCCTACCTATTGGATAACCTTCGTGCGCACGGCTCTAGGACCCACTGGCGAGACTGCATCTCGCTTTCGCTCGTAACCTCTTCATCAAAGGTTCTCAATAATGACTACCCTACCGACACCCCCTCTACAGTCGTTGTTGCGATGTTTAGGGTCTATGCTTTTCCGTTGTCCGAGTAAGTGTGCTTCTTCTATTTTAGTTTTGGTGAAGACACAAAGCAACCACAATCTTGGGTTGGGCCCTCCATTTTCCTTTTTCTTCTTGCCCTTGGATGATGGGGGATATCACAATCAATGACACAAATATGCCTCCTACTTCCACTACAACCGCTACGTCGACCACGACTATGACCACTATGTTGACCACATTCATTACATCGACTACATTGCTGGACGGACAAGAACAACCAGTGGGCTTGAATCCTTTGACCACGACATTCAAACCATCAATGGGGAAGGTTGAACAACCACTAGCAAGGTCCAAGTGCAAGCCCAATTCCTTTGGAGGCCTGGTTCGGCCATCTTTGACTAATTTGCACTCAAACGGACATTCAACCTATATACGACGTCCAAATGAGACAAATGAGCATTCTACTAGAAGTTTATGAGATAATATAGCCATGAGCTTATGAGCACAACAACCGATAGATTTGGTCTACTTGATTGTTTTGTTGATTCCAGATGAATTTGGAGATGAGGCTAGAACCTTTAATAATGTTATCTCGTAAGCTTTCCGTCGAATGCTTATGTTATCTCGTAAGCTTTCCGTCGAATGCTTATTTGGCTCATCTGAACATCGTCTATAGTTTGTGCATCCGTTTGACAGCATACTAGTCATGCTTATCATGGGAGAGGGTCTTGGCCTTGTTAGTAGCATGCTCTTGTTTCACCATGTAGGCACGATTCTGTGTCTGCCGGAATTGGCTTAGATGATTTCAACAGCGGAAAGGTCCGATGCTGACGTTACTCGAGAAGGACGATAACAAGGGTAAGAGGGTTTCCGGGATGGTGACGCTTCAGACGAGTATCCCCAGACCGAGCATCACGTAAATGTCATTTAAGAGGCCGGCTCGTCAGTTTATGCCTTCCGTCACGAGCTCTAGGATGCTACAGCCAATAACCAATGCCCCGAATTTTGTCAAGACAAATGCACAAACCAAACACCCCTGATTTCTACGATTACCACCTAGCATGTTCAATGAAACAAATCCATCTTGCAAACACCAAGATCTAGGATACCCCCAACTCTTACCAGCCCGTCTGTTTGGTCACATGGAGTATGAACTATGAAGTCATGCATCATATCCCAAATATCAATGAGCAATATCTATATCTATACCAAATAATAAAGCAAGGTGGGTTTCTTCTTCCTTTTTCTTGCATCTTCTTCCGTTAGTCCGTGGTGGGAGGAGTCTCCGGTGAGTCCGTGAGAGTATATATAGAAGATAGAAATCTAATCACAACAGATTTCTAATTCTAATCTAATCTAATTCTAATTCTAATCTAATCACAATCGAATATAACCCAACCCCCAACCTGTTAGATTCTAGCAAGTGTGCACAAGGGAATAGATGGATGTGATCTATAGTTGGATCTGGGCCAACCAACTGCTCAATTATAAAGTAGTTTAGATTAGATGGGCAAGAGTCTGTGGTCTATACGTATCGAGCTATGAGCAACAGTCAATGGTCTATACGTATCGAGTCAAGAGTCCGTGGTCTATACGTATTGAGAAAGAGTTTGTGGTCTCTGCGTATCGAGTTGATAGCAAACTCCTGAAAAATTATGATTGTCGTATGATGGATAAGGGAATAAACGAGGGTGATCTGTAGTTGGATCTAGGCCAACTACTCAATTATAGAGTAGTTTAGATTTAGATAAAGATACGAATCGTAATCCCCAACCTACAATCCCATAACCCAACCCCCAAAATCAATCAATCTCAAAAATAAAATCTCACCGTGAATCAAGCTGAAGAATCGTCCCCGCCCCTGCCGTCGGTCTTTGCGAGCCAGGCCACCATGCCTTTCCTCTGTGCAGCCTCACCGGTCATCCAGGACAGCGCCCAGCCTCCTCCGCGCCAACCCACGCTGCATAGCCTCCTCCGCGACCGCGCCAACCCCCGCCGCTTGGCACCCGGACCCACGCTGTCGGGCCTCCCGTTTCCGTCACCACGCCGAGCGAAGAATATTAGGTAGCAATATACCAAAAGTTGATTTGCTACTGCGCCCATGGCGCTATGTCCCTGATGTGTCTGAACTCCTTTACAACTTGATTTTTTGATTAAATTGGAAGCATACTTATGGGGTTAGGGTCTTGTGCCATGCTTAGAGGTTAGGGGCGTGCGTGAATTTTTATTTCTCCTCTTGCAACGCGCGGACATATTTGCTAGTAATAACTAAATTGAAAAAAATGCTATTGCATTCACATTCTGAAATTATCTCAGTGAACTGATAATCTACTGTCTTCCAATCGAGCTCAAATGTCCCGATTTTTTTAAAGGTGGCACATTTGTGAAAAGGTAACCAAATTCAGTCAGATGATTGCAGCTGCAGATACTCATCAATAGGAGAAAGGAAATTCTTTGTACGGATAAAATCAACGCTGTTGCTCTTCGCAGCGCCTGCGTTAAATGGGTTCAGCAGCGCGCTGCGTTCCACGCGAGCTTAGTCTTGGCGTCTTGGCGATCTTCGTCTTACGTATGGCGTTTGCGTCGGCCGACGCCGCTTGCTCACCGTCGGCGTCGTGTGGGCGCGCTTCTGGCTGGCGCAGGCCTTCCTTCATGGGGCGACGCCGTCGCCGCTCTCCGCCGTCGCCGACGCCATTACTGCGTGGCGATGTGGCCATCATGCCGACGACGATCTTTGCTCACCACCGCCACGACGGCCCATCGATCTACTCTTCTCTGCCTCTCTAATTTGTTCGATTGGTAGTTTACAGAGTTTTTTCACTTTTTTTATACTGTTTTTTCAGTACTTCTATATGGTGAAATTTCTATATAATCGTACTGAAATAAGAATCGCCTGCACGAAACGCAGGTGCCTGCGTTCTAGTCGGTCTCTAAAATCAATGCGGGTGGTAGTGGTACCGATTAAGTGTCATGGTACAAATCGTGGTGTACGAATTAAGGCTGGCTCCAATAAGGTACTGTATAGCTCACTGAACTAGTAAAAAAGAGGATTTTCTTCTCCCCTAAAAAAGCCACTTTAAGGCTGACTCAACAAAGACACTCAGATACATCATCGAACCCTTAAAAAGGATGAATCGCTTCCCTATAATATCCAACAAAGATCCCTTATAGCAGTTTCGTAATTTACTGGGGTGGAGAGAAAAACGATACATGTAGGGGTCTCTTCGCTCCCGTATCCTCGACTGCAAAGCCTCCCGCGCGTGATCGGAACAGCTACCGCTCCTCTGTCCCTCCGCCGCCTCCTCGTCCCCTCCCGCCTCCTCTGCCCCCTCCCGCCGCCACCCGCCTCCTCGTCCCGCCGCCCGCCTCCTCCTCCCGCCGCTGCCCCCCTCCTCTGCCTCGCGGACGCCGCCCGCCTCCTCGACCCGCCGCCTCCTCGTCCCGGCTCGTCGTCCCGCCGCCTCCTCGTCCCCTTCCGCCGCCCCCTCGACGACCTCCACCCCGACGACATCGCCGTCCTCCGCCCGACAACGTCGCCGTCCTCCACCCCAACGCGTCGACGAAGCTCGTCGTCCTCCGCCAGAAGCCCCTACGCGTCGATGTCGTCCTCCGCCGACGTCCTCGTCTCCGCACTGTTGCTCTCCCCCCGCCGCTCGCACCTCTGCACAGTGCGTAGGCTGCTATTTGCTCCTCCCTTTCCGGCGATGGCACTTCAAGGGGACAGGCCAGAGCTGGAGAGGATGGCCCTCCAGTTCTACCTCGAAGTTCAAGATCTGGTACGCATCCCACTCAGATCGAGATCCACACCCCTGACCTCCCATCCCCCAGATCTGCTCTAGCTTTGTGATTAGCATACCTCACCTTTACCTTGTTCAAATCGCCTGTTCTACGTCGCATGCTGATGATACCAGCTCATAGCTCAAATTAATTTCACATTTGGGAATCACAAATCTCTCCCCATCACTTGCAGACTAGATATAGCAGAGTTTTTGTTCTCGTTTACTCTTGTACTAAGTTGGCTGGCTAATAAAACATGAGCAATTTTTATTGTAGTTTTGCATTTTGATTTGTGAAATAGAGATCGTATTTTTCATCAGCACAACGGCGGCAACTCCTCAGCAGTTGGGTAGAGATCCATTTAAGGGATTACTGTTGGAGGCATGCATGTTTATAGGGGATGGATTTTTCTAGGGGATCCTCTATATCAAGCTTTAGGGGATCAAATTTAAGGGGCCTTGTTGGAGCCAGCCTAAGGGATTACTGTTGGATAGAGCTCTACTTTAAGGGATTACTGTTGGAGGCTTACATGTTTATAGGGGATGGATATTTTTAGGGGATCCCCTATATTAAGCTATAGGGGATCAAATTTAAGGGGCCTTGTTGGAGCCGGCCTAAATTAACCTACCTTCTCAAGCCACATACTTAATCTCCGCATCAAATGTATTAAATTTTTTCAGATGAAAAAAAAACAAATCAGAAGACAGGATTTGCCGATGAGTAGCAGCTTGAAGAGAAAACTAGATTTGTACTCCCTCCGTCTCTGAAAGAATGCTCTTCTAGGATTCAAATTTGTCTAAAAAAAAGTGCTCTTCTAGCTGCACAGTACCCTAAATTCCTCTCCCTCCACTATAAAGTATCTCTATATTCTCCTCCCACCACTATAAAATACCCCTAGATTCTCTTCCCACCACTATAAATACTATAGATTCCCACCTACATACACTTATTCTTAATTTCTTCAAAACAAGCTTAAAGGGCATTCTTTCCGGGACGGAGGGAGTATTCATTATGCAGTTACAATATTATGATACAATTATATTTCTGACAAAATTTTAATAGTTTATGCTATGGTAATCTGGAACAATAGTGGTTATCTAGTAAGGATCATCTCATGTCAGTAGTATATAATCATTAATCAGTAGTGGTTTCTGCCAAGCAAATGCAGACAGGACAGGAGGTGGCAGGCATTGCAAGATAAATACTCGGGTTATACATTTGGCATCTCTGAATTGAGATCTTGTGTATCTCGCGAGTCGCGAGGGGCGGCAGTACATGGATCGATCAACATAGGCATCCTTTGTGTGCTATCACAGATTACAGACACAGGCCAAGCAACAAGATTAGAAGAGGAAAAAAGGCAAAGAATTTATATATAACAACGCCCGCACCAAGCACGCCACCGCCGGCGGCAGCTCAGCTCATGGGGAGCAGCAAGCAAGATTGAGGAAGCCTTATGCGAGGGCGTCGGCGCCGGCGACAATCTCGAGGATCTCCCCGGTGATCTTGGCCTGGCGCTGGCGATTGTAGATGATGGAGAGGTTTTTCCGGAGCTCGATGGCGTTGTCGGTGGCGCTGCTCATGGCGCTCATCCTGGCGGCGAGCTCGCTGGCAAGCGACTCCTGCAGGGCGCGCAGTATCTGGCTGTTGAGGTAGAGCGGGAGCAGCGCGTCGAGGATCTGGACGGGGTCCTGCTCGAACTGCACGACGGGGGAGAAGGGCTGCGTCTCGATCTTGACCCTCTCGCGCTCGACGGTGAGCTTGCCTTCCTTGGTGGTGAGCCTGAAGAGCTCGTCCTCGGTGGCGTCGACGCAGACGCCGTTGATGTCGCAGATCTCGCCCTTGGGCGACATGGGGAGCAGGGTCTGGATGATAGGGTCGGAGCGGACGAGGGAGATGAACTTGGAGTAGAGCAGCTCGACCTTGTCGACCTCCTCGGAGACGAAGAGGGAGTAGACGAGGTCGCAGATGGCCTGCGAGTCCTTGACGGTGGGGATGCCGTTCACCTCGAGGAGGCCCTCGGTGGGGATGAAGGGGCGGCGCTGGTAGTAGGCGTTGCCCTTCTTCCCGACGCTGATGACGGTGTAGTCGAGCCCCAGCTGCTTGAGCTCGTCGATGCGGGTGTCCGCCTTCTTCAGCACGTTGTTGTTGAAGCTGCCGCAGAGGCCGCGCTCGCCGGTGAGGACGACGACGGCGACGCGCTTCACGGGGCGCACGCGGGTGAGCGGCAGGTCGATGTCCTCCGTCTGGATCTCCTGGTTCATGTTGTACAGCACCTCCACCAGCGCCTCCGAGAAGGGGCGCGACGAGACCACCGCCTCCTGCGCGCGCCGGACCTTGGCGGCGGCCACCAGCTTCATCGCCTCCGTGATCTTCTGCGTGTTGCGGACCGAATCGATGCGGCTGCGGAGCTCGCGGAGGGAGCACCGCACCACCAGGCCCCCGCCGCGGCCCGCCGCCGCGGAGGAGGAGGAGGAGGAGGAGCGGCGGCGGGTGGAGGTGCTCGCCAGCGCCGAGGAGGACCAGGCGGTGGAGAGGTGGGAGCACGACATGGCTGCCGGTCGGCGGCGCCCGCGCAGGCGGAGGCGGAGGCGGAGCGGATGGGAGGGAAAGGGAGGAGTTTGGATTGGGTTTGGGTGGAGGGAGGGGAGGCGATCGATCCAGCAGCTGGGGTTTGTTTCGAGCCGGGGTCGTGGCGAGTGGTCGAGGGGCGCTAGGCAGATCGTGTGGGCTGTGGAATCTGGAATGGAATGGGATGTTTCTCTCTGTTTTTCTTTCTTCCCACCTAGATTTCTTACTACTACTTTTTGCCATGTTAGAAAAAAGAGTTTCTCAATGGTAACTACTCCCTCCGTTTTTTTTATTTGACGCCTTTGACTTTTTCGCACGTTTTTAACCATTCGTCTTATTCAAAAATTTAGTACAAAGATGCAAAAAAATAAGACATATTCAAAGTACCTCTATTGATAAAACAAATCACAACAAAATAATTGATATTTACAAAAATAATTTGAATAAGACGAATGGTCAAAGACGTATCGAAAAGTCAAAGGCGTCAAACAAAAAAAAACGAAGGTAGTATATGGAAAGAGTGCATTTTAGCATTACATTTAGATCAACCATTCAGTTAGGAGAATTATATCGCCATGCCGTTCCAGTGTAGCATGTTCAAAATGTAAATCACTAAGAATGAACATATCGTATAAGCTCTAGAAAACATTAGTATTAGAAAAAACATGCACAAAAATGGCATGCTCTCCTTCGGTTGTGCTGAGTATCATGAAGTATATGTTGGATACTCCAAAAAGTGTAACACATTTTCGTAGATATAAATTGTAGACCATTTTCTAAGATATAAAGTTTTAGACTGGTAACGAGTTTTAGGCGGTATTCGCAGTGTAGAAATATTATTCGTGCAAATTGCGAGGATCCTGCGAAACTGCTAGGAGATTGCTAGGAGATTCCTTTGTTCTAGGCATTTAATCTTCGACAGAATTTTTTTTAGCAATATTGCTTACATGGAAAATAGGTTGGTGAGATTTTTTTTAGCAATATTGCTTACATGGAAAATAGGTTGGTGAGATTTCACATGCTAAGACCATTCCCAATGCTACCTCTATTTTATGGCAATGTATTAGGTGTAAACGGGGCACCCCGTGCAACCCGTGCAAACAGCCGATCGCTGCCCTCCAACTCCATCTGACGGCCTGAAACCGTGCGAGCGCTGCTAGCTAGCCACGCCGGCTCCCACACGCCACACACGCGAGCCGATCCTGAGTCGCGGTAGGGTTCCAGCTCCCCCTCCCGTGAGCGCCGTCGGCTCCCTCTCCAGCAAGTACCGCCACCTCCCCTCCGGCGAGCGTAGCCGCCGACTCCCGTCCAGCGAGCACCGCCCCTCCCCTACAACGAGCGCCGTCGCGAGCGCTGCCCCTCCCCATCCAACGAGCGCCAACGGCCTCCCCCTCTAGCGAGCACCGCCTGCCTCCTCCTCCCGCAACGTTCTCACGGGTGGTTGCAGCGGCGGAGATCTCACAAACGGTGGCGGCCTCACGGGCGACGGCCTCACCGGCGGTGGCGACGACGAGATCTCCTGCGGCGGCGGTCTCATGGCGCAGCAGATTCACGCACGATCCTAGAGTCCAGGCGATGAGAACCACGACTCGGGATAGGCTCGCGTGTGTGGGAGCTGGCATGGCTAGCTAGCAGCGCTCGCACCGTTTCAGGCCGTCGAATGGATTTGGAGGGCAGCGACCGGCTGTTTGCACGGGGTGCCCCGTTTACACCTGATACGTTGCCCTATTTTATAGCTAACTTATACCTATTTACAATTATATATGTATAAAATTAAAATGTGATGCTACACCCATTCTATACCTTTTTCTCATCCCATATTTCCATTTCTTAGCTTGACCTATAAAACATTAATATGTTTTCTAAAACGTATTTGTTATTAAAAATGATGATATTAACATAGTGCATAACATTATTGAAAACAATTAGGAAAACGAGAATAAACGTAAAAATATATAAATCCGATAAATTTTATACAACACGCATTTATTTGGGGTATTAGAAAATTATAAAACATACAACATATCGGAAAATAAAATTATTCCAGAGAATAGGGCAAAATTACAACATATATATCTTATTAAAAACTATAATATCATATTTTAAATATTAAATTACCACCCTAAAACTAGTAAACACATATAACTATAACATATTTAAAAATGGAAAAATACTATTATTAAAAACAAGAATTAAAAACAAGAAAAATATTAAAACAAAATAAATAATATTATGACAGCACCGTTCAGAATGTGGAGAAAATTATTACATGCTATAAAAATAAAATAAGTAGAAAAAAATAAAAATTAATACCATTAACCATGGATACGCTAATGATATTTGAATAAATCCTGCTGCATGTTCCTCATTGCACCTTATAACAAGATGGTTCTAATGAACACGACAAAGTCATGATTTTCGCTGTCCGTAGCTGGTGTGACTTACCTCCCAAATCATAATAGTCACAGCCTCTAGCACCATATTGTAATCATTCGACACGCTCGTCCTCTATAATCATTTCGTGCAAAATTATAAACGCCATCATTATGTTCATCAGATTCTCCGGTTTCTAAGTAAAGTCGCTACCACACATGATGTCAAACCTAGCCTGCAACACATCAAAAGTCACGTTCCACGTCCTTTCTAATTTACTATTGGATTTTTTTAAAAATAAATATCCTTATATTTTATATAATATGCAATTATTTTAAGTAGTGTTACCCATTATGGATGGATTCCATCTTCAAGGTATCAACACATCTTATATCGCCGACCAACCATTGACAATATAATTAATGTTATATGCCTTACCTTCCACTAGATGCTGGAATAATTTCGATCTGTGCAAAACGTTTATACTATTCAGAGATCTTGTGATACAATATGAGTCCGAAGCTTCTTTTGTAACTCCCGGAATTTCTTCGTGGTGACTCCGTTCCATGCCTCATTTCATAAGGAAGCCCAAAGGGGCTCTATTTCATTCTATTTCACTTCCTAGCACTTCCTATCATTTAATATCCATCCCTTTGGTCTTATTTACATAAGAGATGTCATTTATAGTCTCTCTTTCTATATACGGAAAGTCAAGAAATTCGACAAACTAGGCATGCCATATTCAAATGTCATAAGATGTAACTGCCTTTAAGATTATGTTTGGAGTTCCGGATCGGCCCGTGTACGTATCTGGGCATGCAGTCGGACAATTTTCCACTCATAGTGCATTCAATCTATACTATCAAACATATCTGGTCATCTCCTTTGCATTAAAGTAAAAAGTATGTTTGTAATATATACGTCATTAGACCGACGTATATACTAATTCTGATAAAGTGTTACAATAGTCTCACAAAACTTGTTTAAACGTAGGATTGCAGTGCTATCGTTAATGCGTAGTTACTCGTTAACATAGTCTGATGGCGAGTTGTATGACATTATCCTAATAGCTGCGATAACTTTCTGATGTACCGAAAAACATTTGTTACCAACAGCGTCAGGTGTCTAAGTAAAAAAATTTTAATTTTTGTCCACATCTCTCATGATGCGCAGGACGAGATGCTTGCGCATCCTAAACCTGAGAAATAGATGAAAACTATAAACTAAATGAACGATAGTTATTTTAATGTAACTCTATCTAAATATTTTATCCGGATAAATGGGATTCGGAGTAAAATAATCACGGAAAACTTTGTGATGTGTTTCACTATGTTCAACGTTTATTTATGTACGATCTGGAACAGAATCTCGACGGCTTAAGCCAGTTCATAATCATTGTACGATAGAAATAAAACAAAAAATTCCATCATTTTTATCATTTTATCAAATATGATTCGCTGCTGACCATCGTGGTACATCTCTTCCTCGTACTCGTCGTCGTCGCTGTTAAAATAATACCGATGCTCTCACTAATATGAGCTCATTGTGCCGGACATCAAACAAAAGAAAAGAGACTCACTTTAAGTAGGAGTATCAACGACTATCGGCATATATATATAACCACAACAAATAACATGCAGTCACATAGTTATCATATTACACAGTTGTTTTGCATCATTAAAATAAAAAAGTCTGCACACTAATTTGCAGATGACAAATTATTGGAAAATGATAAATTTTAAAAATGTTCACCAATAGAGAAATCAAATTATGTTAAGAAAATACCAAATACTAAAAATAGTTAAAAACAAATTATGACAACAATACGTCATGCATGCAGCTTGCCGGAGATTCACGACATACTGCTGGCATAATTTGTTTTCAACTATTAGTATTATTTCTCCTTTACTTCCCATAATTTGAGTGATCTGTTGGAAACATTTGTAACATTTGTTATATTCAAATAATTTGTCATCTCCAATTAATATTTAGACTTTTTATTTTAATAATACAAAACAACTATTCAATATGACAAATATGTTTGTACCTATTATTTGTTGTGACTATATAACTATATATATATGCCGGTAGTTTTTGCTACTGCTATTTCAAATGAGCATCTTTCTTTAATTTACATAACCTATACACGTATTCTCGCTGTTCGGCACAATAACCTCATATGAGAGTCTCAGTATTATTTTAACAATGAAGAATACGATAATATGTATCACGACGATCACCAGCAAACTGCATTTGATCAAATGATGCAAATGATGGGTAATAATGTTTTATTTCTATCGTGATCATGATGCTGTCTCAAGCCGTCGAGATTCCGTTCTCGGTCGTGCATACATATACCGTGGAAATAGCGAAACACAACACAAAGTTTTATATGATTATTTTACTTCAAACCCCATTGTCCGGATAACATATTTAAACGGAGTTACACCACAATAAGTTTCATTCATTTAGTTTGTATTTTTATCTATCCGTATAATAATTGTTTCATCTATCCTCAGATTTAAAATACGCAAACACCTCGTACTGCATATAATGAGAGATATGTATAAAGTTTGCAATTTTTTTATGCAGACACCGATGCTATTGGTTATGAATGTATTTCGGTATAACAGAAAGTTATCATAACTATTATGATATTAGCATACGACTCGCCAGCAAACTATGTTAACGAGTAGGTACGCATTAGCGATACCACTGCGACCATATTTTTTAAAATAATTTATGATACTGTTGTAACACTTTATTAGAATAAATACATACGCCGGCCTAATGACGTAGATATCGCAAACAAAATTTTCAAACCAAAGAGCATGGCCATGTTTGCTTGATAGCATAGATTATGCACTGAAAGTGGAAAGATTGTCCGACTGCATGGGCAGGCGATTACACAGGCTGGTCCGAAACTCCAACCATATACTTGAATACAGTCGCATCTTGTGACCTCTGCATATGATATTACTTATTTGTCAGCAACTAATGGAAGGTAAGGCCCCAACGTTAATTATATTATCAATGGCTGAAAATATAAGATGGGATACTACCTGGCAGATAGAATCTATCCACAATGGGAAACACTATTTAAAACAATAGCATATCCTATAAAAGATAAGGATATTTAACTCAAACAAATCCAGTCAACTAAGAACGGGGAACGTGCATTTAAGGTGTTGCAGCCTAAGTTTGCCATCGTGCATGGTAAATCCAATAGTAGTTAACTAAGACCATCTCCAACCATTTTTCTTCCCTCCGTTCCCTTCAACACCTCTAAAGAGATTTTCTTCCCAGACTTCATTCCCTTCCCCATCCTGTTCTCCAACAGAATTTCTTCCCATATTCCCTTCCATTCCCACCCTACATATTTTAACATTCTTTCATAACCGCCATACCGCATATCATATTTATACCAGGGTGTATTTTCACATATACCGGCGTATGATATATTGTGCAGGATGCAATTAAATATTATAAAAAATTGTAAAAATGTATTCCTATCAATTAAATATTATAAAAATTGTAAAAATGTATTCTCGTCAATTAAATATTATAAAAATTGTAAAAATGTATTCCCGTCAATTAAATATTATAAAAAATTGTAAAAATGCAATTAAATATTTTAAAAAATATGTATAATCACATTATTTGAATGTCACATTTGGCAAGTATACAGGGGTACAATATAACTTAAATAGGTTTTTTAAGTAATTTAGTAGAATATTATAAATATGAGCAACCGGTCTTGTAAAAATAAAAGCTTCCGCAAAAAGGAATATGACATGTGTATAGTCATTCTTCCAAGATAAGCTTCCTTCCAGGGGAAGCCATACTTCACCGGTAGCTTCCTTCCAGGATAAGCTTCCTTCCAGGAGAAGCCATACTTCACCAATAGCTTCCTACCAGGAGAAGCTCAAGTTGGCTAGCTATAAAAGGGCAGGTTGCTCTTTATTTCATTCTGTCCCACATTGCATTCACTCTCACATTGCAAAATGAATCCTGACCCCATTGCTTCGAGCAGTGAGTTGCAGTGGTCCGATTCAAGTGACGACGATGACGAGGAAGAAATAGCCCTTCTTGCTGTGATCGAGGAGGAGGAACTAGCCAACCAAACCCCTGCAAGGCGTCTCCGAGGTTCTGTCCCAAGTCACATTGTTATCAATCGAGGTCGGGCCGAAGGGGCTGCTAGGCTAATTGCCGATTATTTCGCTGATTCCCCTGTTTATGGCCACAAATATTTTCGACGCAGGTATGGGTGGTGGGACGAAATATATTTCAATTATTACTCATATGTATTCCATGTCTTACCACGTAATAATTTGGGACACTTTATGCAGATTTCGTATGAGCAGAAGGCTATTCCTTCGGATTGCGGTATTGATGAGCGGTCACGACCGGGTTTCGATAGAAGAGGATGACACCGTAAGTCGGGTTGGATTCCCTACAAAAGATCACTGCTGCAATGCGCCAGCTCACGTATGGTGTTCCTGCTGACCCCATCGATGAGTACGTGCGTATCGGAGAAAGCACGGCCAATGAAGCACTTACAAGATTTGTGTATGCCATCGTGAAGGTATTCAAAGGCCAATACCTACATGCTCCAACACAAGAAGACACCGCGCGACTCCTGGCCATTGGTGAGATGCGTGGATTTCCTAGAATGCTTAGAAGCATTGATTGCATGCACTGGCCTTGTAAGAATTGCCCAAAGGTAGGCAGGGTGCATACACAGGACATACCCACAAGCCAACCATAGTTCTAGAAGCAGTGGCCTTGTACAATTTGTGGATTTGGCATGCCTTTTTCGGCATGCCTGATAGTTTAAATGATATCAATGTGTTGCACCACTCTGATGTTTTATCCAGGTTAACGGACGACAACAGCTCCGAAGTGAATTACACTATCAACGGTAACAACTACACCATGGGATACTACCTCACGGATGGTATATATCCTGAGTGGGCTACTTTTGTGAAGGCTATACCAGCTCCTCGAGAAAACAAGCGCATCTATTTCACTTCATCTCAGACTGCAGCACGAAAGGATGTTGAAAGAGCCTTCGGAGTGTTGGGGGCGAGGTTTGCAATTGTCCGTGGCCCCGCGAGGTGCTGGAGCCAGAGCACCCTGCACAATATAATGGCTGCCTGTGTGATCATGCATAACATGATCATTGAAGACGAGAGGGACGACCCACAACAGGAGTTCATGTACGATGGAATGCAAGAGCATGTCTCCGTCGCTCGTCCTCAGAACAGATCCATTCTTCATTGCATCGAGGCCACCCAAACGATCCAAGACAAGCAAGCCCACCGACGTCTTCAAGATGACCTCGTCGAGCACCTCTGGATGCGTCACGGAGGTGATGAGTAGTTAAGCACGGTGTACCTAAAGACTATCTGTAGTTCGTGATATTATATGTAGTTTCTGATATTACCCGTAGTTCTTCGATATCATGTTATTTGCACGTCGTCGTACTACTTGATGTAATTTGTGTGAAATGTTGTTGTATTGAGAACCAGTATGTATTTATGGAACCGTACTATTTATCAGTGATATCCAAAATAACCATAGACCGAAAACCATCACATAGCCATACCACATAGATAAACATATAAAGTCCACATAGCAATATTATAAATGTTAGAAGTTGATGTCGAATATGTGTACGAGTAGGTTACAAGGACTCTGTGTTGTAATAGGCAGGGTTGGTTTAGAGTTGTAGTCGGACTCTTGCCTGGCTTCCACTATATAAAGGGAGGCACCCCTAGTGTAATCAAGACAACGACCTCATAATAGTAGCATAGGCAAGAGGAGGTCAGCGGCCGGCATGTGGCCGTGACCTGGTTAGCCGGTGTGCTGCGGTATTATGGATTGGGGAGGAACGCCCATAAAAATCTCAGAGGCAAAAGAGGGCTTCTTAGAGAGAGAAACTCATATTTGCACAAATCAACAGCGAGTTTTTTGAGCGCGGTTTTTCGGAGGCAATCGTGAGAGAAAGACGTGTGGGTTCTGAAAGGAGGCGTTCTAGGAGGTTGTTGGTGATCTGTCCGAGATGACGGACAGGACTGACGATAAACCTGTCGACAGTGGTGAGAAGAACAAGCAGCTGGCGCAGGTGGAATCGCAAGTCGGTAGGATGAAGCCGACGGGGACCAATTTCGGCTTGGTGAAGTTCGACAGTTCTGGCAACTTTGGCTTGTGGCAAATGAGGGTCAAGGATCTGCTGGTACAGCAGGGAATCGTGACGGCTCTTAGGGAGACCAAGCTAGGGAAGGTAGGAGACGACTGGGAGGAGATGCAGTTACAGGCAGCGGCTACCATACAGCTGTGTCTCTCAGATCAGGTCATGTACCATGTCATGGAGTTGACAACACCAAGGAAAATTTGGACCAAGCTGTCCAGTCAATTCATGTCCAAGACTCTGACCAGTAAGTTGTATCTAAAGCAGAAATTATATGGGCTTAAGATGCAGGAAGGGGCAGATTTGAAGGAGCACGTTGATATTTTCAATCAATTGGTCACTGATCTAGGCCAACTAGATGTGAAAATTGATGATGAAGACAAGGCCATAATTCTGTTGTGTTCGTTACCTTCGTCCTACGAGCACTTGGTTACGACGCTGACGTATGGCAAGGATAGCATCAAGACTAAGGGTATCATGGTGGCTTTACTTTCTCATGAGATGAGGAAGAAGAAAAGCGAGGAAGAACCTCATCCTCATGCTTTGCTAGTCAGGCGTGATCAAGGTGGTGGTAAAAAGACTAGGAAGAAGAGCCACCGGAAGGGCAGAGCAGTGCGGTGTTTCAGGTGTGGTGAGTGGGGACATGTGAAGCGGGACTCTACGACAAAGGAAGAAGGAAGTGCAAACTTGGCAAAGGCTAGTGACTCGGAAAGAAATTTTAAGTTGCTCTCGGTATCAGATACTCAGTCCATTGAAGCATGGATGTTAGAATCTGGAAGCTCTCATCATGTGACACACAAGGTGCAGTGGTTCTCTTCGTATGAGGCTGGTGATTTTGGTTTCGCCTATGTGGGTGATGGCATGGGTTATCGTGCTATTGGTATGGGTGATATTAAGATCAAGATGCACGACGGAGTGGAGCATGTACTTCAAGGTGTGAAGCATGTACCGGGGCTTACTAGGAATCTAATTTTGCTTGGTACCTTGCATGAAGATGGGATGGTGTTCCAATCTAGGGAAGATGGGAAGACTGTTAAAATCATGAAGGATGGTGAGACTGTGATGATTGGAGAGAGGTCGACGTCTCATCTGTATAAGGTGAGAGGAAGTAATATTGTAGGTGGAGACACTGAGCCACAATTGGCAACTTCAGTTCCAAGCGATGGCGGGTCTGAGGCCAAGTCAGACTTGTTGGGCGGCTCGAGGTGAGCTGCAAAGGAAGCAACCGGAGTCCGGTACACGGGTTCGCACAAGACATACAACGACTTCAAGGTGGCGGACGTCATATTCGCCAAGGTGGAGTTTGTTAGAAGTTGATGTCGAATATGTGTACGAGTAGGTTACAAGGACTCTTTGTTGTAATAGGCAGGGTTGGTTTAGAGTTGTAGTCGGACTCTTGCCTGGCTTCCACTATTGAAGACCCGAGCTAGGTAGCTAGAGGGGGGTGAATAGATGCCAATCAATTTTGACACTTTCTTTTCGCACATACAGCCCCTCTAAGCATTCCGTAAAAACTGCTTCGTGTCGGTGATCAAACCGCGATGGACAACATGACAACTATGTGTACCCATGACTTGTATGGATGATATCCATATGAATATGTGAGGATTTTAGAGCCACAATCCTGGTTGTCAAGTGTCCAAACAAGAGGAATCAATTCAAATCTTGCTTTTGAAAAGAGATCAAGACAAACCTCAAAGCAACTTTCAAAAAGCAAAAGCAGATTCTTTCAGAACTTGTCCTCTCATGGAGCAGGAGGTTCGTGGATTTATGATGCTCTAAAAATAATAGGAATTTTTCTCCCTATGTGTCAATGTGTCAGGAAGCACTCCACCAAAAATCTCCTTAAAACTCCTTACAGAAAAAAATATGAAAATTCAAACACCCAAGCTGCTTTCTGGAAAGCAAAAACAGATTCTTCAGAGTTTGTTTCTATTTGGAGTAGAGAGATTATGGCGTTCTGTTGCTTCAAAAATTGTGGGAATTTTTATCCCTATGAAAACATGAGTCATTAAGCACTCCACCAAAAATCATCTCAAGAATCTATCCACAGAAAAAATGAAAAATCAAACACCACGAGCTGTCAAGAACTTCGAGCAGAAAGTTTGAGGCTCGGTTTTCACTTCATAACTCCCAAATGGAGAAACCAGTTGACTTAAAATTTTTACCACAGATGGGTATATGAGTCACGCATCTTTTCCAACTGGAATCATCTCAAAATGAGTTTTCTAGAGTTTTGTAAAAATATTTTGCTGGCTGCTGCGCGGATGAAAATCTCTAGACAGATTTGCAACAAGTCAAGAACTTGATCTCTTGCCTCTCATATGGTTGCAAAGAGTGTGGCAAATCATATTAGCAACCTCAAGGCTTCATAGACCGTCAAGAACCAGCAAGAAATCACCAAGAGTCATCTTCAAATAAAAGCTCCAAAAGGAGAAAACAAAAGAAAGAAGAACTTGAAGCAAATCAACACAAGATAATCATGAAGATGAGAGATTTCATTGCATAGGAATTGGGGGATTACAAACCACACTCCATGTGGTCACAAGCACTCTAAGTGCCACCCTTACACACCCAACTCACCCTCTCTATTTCTGAAATTTCAGCTCTAAGGGGATAAGGAGGTGCTCCCCTCCACCTCTATTTATAGCCCATGGGTGAGATGCCCTAACACCTAGAGCCCATCTCCACCCTTCATTTGAGGATGAGTGGTGTACAACACACACTACAAGACACATTCCCGCGAGAGAATATTCTCCATATATTCCTCCAGGAAATATCTTCGCAGCATCTTCGGTCGCTAGCCCATGCCTGGGCCCACCGGTCAGAACCAGCTTCGCCACGAGGTTACCGACGCCGCAGCCTCCAGCTATCTCGGATTCCTTGCCATGGCTATGCTTCTTGAGTGCACCACCTCATGTGACCGCCAGGTCATCGAACCCGGTCGCCTGCACGCCTCCGGACGCACCAGCCTCCAGCTGTCCCGCGAAGCGTCAGCCATGTACCCGCCGATACCTGCATCACTGAGGTGAACACACACGAAACCAACACACCTTACCTTACCTGCAAGGTTAGTACATCACAAAATTACCAACACAATAATTCCTTTATGACATCACAGTTAGGAAGCCCTAACACACCACGTGTCAGCTTAAAATCCACCGGACCACGTCCGATCAGAACTATTACCTAGCCCAAGCTCAACACAATTGTCCGGTTCCAATTCCACGGCAATTTTCACAAATGCATCATTTAACATTCTTCAAAACACTTCAAATTCCATCTTGTCACATATATTTATCATCAAACCGAGTACCCTCCACACGATTCTCAACAACTATATAAAGGGAGGCACCCCTAGTGTAATCAAGACAACGACCTCATAATAGTAGCATAGGCAAAAGGAGGTCAGCGGCCGGCATGTGGCCGTGACCTGGTTAGCCGGTGTGCTGCGGTATTATGGATTGAGGAGGAGGGCCCATAATCAGAGCCCCGCAGATGTAGGCGAAAGCCGAACTACGTTACCAAACATCGTGTCTTCTGGTGTCCCTCGTGATCTTGCATCGATGTATTTCCTAACAATAAACATCATGCAAGCACACACAACAGAAGCTCATAGTTGACATAGTTATCACTCAAAGTCCTCATCACGAAGCTCAGAAATAAAATTCAGTTCGTGCGACACAACACCTCACTGTTGCCCAAGCCGTTCTCTTCGAGGCTGCATGATCTCAAGCTGACGGCTCCAATAGTACTCTCGCGTGACACCTGTGTGGTCGTTTAGATTGATGCTGATAATCCTCTCTTCTTCAGCGTTTCTCATCATGGTCACCTGTTCTCGCTTCAGCTCCTCTCGGTTCCTCATCACAGCAACCTGCTCTCTCTTCAAGTCAACCAACGCCGCCTTGTGGGAGTTGAGCTCAGCAAACTGCTCGACATAGGCACCACTACTTAGGCTCGAAGAACCTTGTGATCTAGCCTTCTTGGCCGCCTCACGGACAATCGGCCTCTCAGGCTCAGTGGAAGCCTGCGAGTCCACATAAACATTGCCATGATGTGGTGAGCCTCCAGCTGGGCTCCCTGTCGGCGAGGTGACAGCCTGGGTCTTCTGTCTTTTTGAAGACAGGAAAGCGCACCACTTGGGGTGCTCACTGAGCAGTGGCCACACATGGAGGAATCCGAAAGTCTTCCCTTCAACCTCCTTGTACATCTTCATGGCTGCTGCAATCTTCAGACAAACAAGCATCATATCAAATGATTATATCGACAATTGCAAAGTGCATTCAACGTTACGAAGAAATTAACTAGAATACGAATAAGACTTACTCTGTCCTCTATAGTGGTCCCGCTCGCATGGAGACTATCAACCTTGTTCAGATAGCCCGCAAACTTACTCCCATCTGCACTAAGGACTTGCCAATGACTGACTGCACTCTTCATAGTACGCTCCTTCATTCCCGGTTTCCTATTCCTGTTATAGACATAGTACTTGGTGATGCACCCCCAGTACGAATCGTAAGACTGATCCTTACCAACAATGGGATCTTGGCTAACGTTAAACCAAGCAGACACTAGCAACTCATCCTCCTCGAAATCCCATAAAGTACGTCCAGTCTTGGGTGCAGGCCTCTTCTTCTTTCTGCCCCTACTCCCTAAACTGCCTTTAGCTCTCAATGAACCACTGGAGCCTGGGCTAAACTCACCAATGCTGAGCTCAACAAAGATTGGGGTGGCCACATGTTCGTTGATAGACAATGGGCTGCTTTGTCCAGTAACTTCAACATCAGCATAATCTTCGGACTCAGTCGAACCATAGCAGAAGATGCGCTGCACTCCTTCCTCAAGCAGACTAGCCAAGAAGGGATTCATGCTATTCCTACATAGAACAATTGCATAAGAATTATACAAAGTGTGCATACAAATATACTACCTCCATCCCGAAATATTTGACGTTTCCGACAGCCGTGGAAAAATTAAGGAAGCTGTGAAATTACTAATTTGCCCTTTCATTTTTTCCTTCGTCCCTGGCCTGAGCGCTCGTCCCGAGCAATGGCCTCCCCGCCGCTGGGGCTGCTCCCTACGCTGCGGTCCGTCCCCATCGCAGCCCCGGCGCCGCTCCCTCCGTCATGGTCCCTCCCCGCCGCCGCTCCCTCGCCGCCGCCGCCGCTCCCTTCATCTCGGTCCCTCCTCGCTGCCGCTGCTTCCTCCCCGCAGTCGGTGCTGCTTCCTCTGCTATGGTACCTCCCCGGCGTAGCGCCGGTGCCGCTCCCTCCGCCACGGTCCCTCCTGGCCGCCGATGCTCCCTCCCCGCCGCCAGAGCTACTCCCTCCGCCGCGGTCCCTCCCCATTGCAACCTCGGCGCCGCTCCCTCCGTCGCGGTCCCTCCTCGCCGGCGTTGCTCCCTCCCTGCTGCCGGCGCTGCTCCCTTCGCCGCAGTCCTTCCCTGTCACCGCGCCACACCGTATTTCTCAATCCCGAGGTACGAGATCGGATCCCAGCTATACCATAAACTTCGTATCAAAATTTATCTCAGATATCACCATTTTTTTGTTGATTCTTGAAATACTCCATGTGGTGGTTTGAGCCAATGCGCAGCTCTGCATTTCTGCCCGAACATCTGATTGCCTCTGTGAGACTGTGTGCTCTGCTAGTGTGGCATAGCTGTTCTGCTCAGTCAGCTTCCTTCAGTTTCACTTTTTTTAAGAAAAAAAACATTAATTGGCAGGAGATCTTGCTATTCAGTGAAGAAGATACGATAAAACTTATTAGAGTGCAAGTAATTATAATCTCCATATGTCATTCATTCCCTAATCTCCATTGATTTCAGACCTCTGCTCACGGTGTCTGCTTGGCGGTGATGTGTTTTCTTGTGTATTTGTGTGCTTTTGTAGCACTGTCATAGAATCAGGAAGGAAATGGTTAGGAATATTAGTACCCTCCCTTAAACTGTGTTTAGGGTGATGATAATGACTAGATGGTATAACCAGGAAAATCTTAGTTGAGTTAGCTTGTTTTGTGTATTGTGCTGCATGCTATAGCTGTTTAGAGCAAATTTAGCGCTAATTGTATAGCAACTAATTGTGTATTGAGTAGCATTATTCCTTTAGGAGGAAATTCATTGAGCATATGTTTTCCCTGCACTTCAACATTCATGAAAAGTAACGTTCTTATTCTAGTACTCCTCCTAAAATTGAGTACTTTGCTGTATTTTTTATATTCGGGCTGTAAGCTGTCGTGGTCTTAAAATGTGTTAGTGAACTTGTCATTTTATCTTGATCTAGAAGGTAGCATCTTTCTTTTGAAACTTTCCTTTTCTTCCGGAGCTAAAATTGCTGTTGTTACTTATCTTCTACTGACTTTCGGAGCATAGTTTCTTTCGGTTACTTGCAGTCTGCCTATTTCTTACATTTTTTTAAAAAAAATCAGCTCATAGTTCAATTGATGCTTATGCAGGGTTGCACAAGGTGGGCTAAATGTTCAAGGAGGAGGGCACACGAGTAAAAAGAGGAAGTCCCCTTGTGCGACTATGCCAGTTTTCAGATCCCCATTGAGCAGAATGTTGTTGTCGCCAAGGATTCCTCTACCTAGAGCACGGTTGGGGTCCCCTTCAGTGAGACATAGGGCATCACCAAGGAGTTCTCTACATGGTATCGATTTGAATGTGGCACCGGAAAATAATGATCAAGAGAAGCAAATGGCCAATAAGAGGAAGTCCCCCCATGCTACTATACAACTTTTCAGATCCCCAGTAAGCAGAATGTTCTTGTCACCAAGGATTCCTTTACCTGGAGCAAGATTGGGTCTCCTTCAGTTACACATATGGCATCACCAAGGAGTTCTCTACATGGTATCGATTTGAATGTGCGACAAGAAAAAAATGATTCTGACCCCGAGGGTGATCTAGATGCTCAAGAAATTGATGAAGAGAATGAAGAAAATGGTTCTGACCCCAAGGATGATCCACAGGTTCAAGGCAATTCACGAAAGAATGTCATAATATCTGATGAGAAGCGGAGAGAAATATTTGATGCTTTGTTAGCAAGGTCTTGAAATGGTTATCTGAAGCGCCATGATACAGGCGAAGTTGCACTCCAATTTATGGTACCTATTCGGACAGTACAGTGGATATGGAAAAAGGAAAAAGGTTGTCTGGATCAAGGTCACTCAGTTGATGTTAGCAGTGCTAGGTCCAAGTGTGGCCGAAAGAAGGCTGAAGTCGATGTGTCAAAGTTTCGAGACCTCCCTCTATTGAGCCGTACAACTATTCTAGATGTTGCTACGCACTTGGGAGTCAGTAAAAGTAAAGTACATAGAATGAAAAAGAAGGTGCAATAAAGCGTGTCTCCAACTCAATAAAGCCCTACCTGACAGAAAAGAACAAGAAGGAGCGGCTAAAGTGGTGTCTAGCAGTGCTTGACCCGAAGAGTGTACCACATGACCCTATGTTCAAAGGGTTGTTTGATTATGTCTTCATCGATGAGAAATGGTTCTATATCAGTCGGAAGACAGAGCGATACTATACCATCGGTGGTGAAGAAGAGCCTGTACGGACATGTAAGAATAAGAATTACATTCCAATGAATAAAGAATGGAAAGGTATGCCTAATAATATCTATCTGTGCAATGTTTTCTAGATTGTCTTGAGCTTAACAATGCCAGTCTAACCATTTTTGTTCAGATAGAGGAGTCTGCATATGAATTTACCTGAACATTGGCTGTGCAAAAATAAAACTGTCAGTTCCATGCATAAGTGTTAGTTCTGACTGGCTAGGTTTTTGCTTGAAATGTTATATTTTCTCAAGAAAATACCTTCCAGTAAGGCTGATCAATAGTGCTCTCTCGGTACTTGATAATTCTGAGTTCTAGCTCACATGCTTGGTATGTTACATCGTTTTCTGAACCATATTAGGTGTTGAAGTGAAGTAATCACTGTTTGCAAACCAAGCTTGGCCAACGGCCATGTTTCATCGTTTGCATCTTCTGGTGTTATTATTTTCCTTAGGAAATTCATGTTATTATTGATATCAGAAAATCATTTTTATGAGCTTGTATTTCTTGCAGAATGTTGGAATCTCACCACTCTGTTACCTTTCAGAACTTGGGGTAATGAAACATGTTCAGAAGTTAATTTCTTGTGGATGTACGTCTCATTCTGGGAGTATCCAACTCAAAGGAGCTCTTGTAGTCCTTCTGTTTGGTCTTTTGACAAGGCAAAGTTTTAGAGCATTAAGTTTAAATTTCTTGGAGTGTAGTGAACCAGTTATCATGGAGGGCAGAAGGAAACATCAGCAGCCATCAGAAGGTCGGCAGCACAGATTCCTAATGGCAGAGCTAATAGCTCTTCAATTTTGTTTACAATTTTCTGAAAGAGTTTTGAGATGAGACAATTTTCTGTCACTGAACCTGTATAAAACATTCATGATATTGAAAGAGTTGTTGTCTGGTTAGGTCGAGTTTGGTGCGCCCTATCGGCCTTTTGGTCTTGTGTTGTTCTCGGTGACCTTAATGTTGGCTTAAGACAATGTAATTCTGTTTTCGAGGAAATGGAATCGAGGCATGCCCCTTATGCAAAAAAATGACATTGTTATTTGTGCGATTGTTTGCTGTCCACATTAAAGTTGCCTAAATAAGATTGACCGTAATTAGAGAGAGAGGTTAGCATCAGATCATTTGCATTATTGTTCCTGTGAGCCATGCTTTTTTCTGTTTTATCACCAAATCTGCTGGTAGTCCTATGGAAGGACAGATGATTGCCATCTTTCCAGGTCTACAGGCTTCATGAACTAAATAGGACATCTCACTTGGTACATCATTCCCCTTTTCTATTAGAGCAACAGAGCAAACAAATCAAATTTTGGCTATCATGAAATCCTTAGCAGCACTACTGAAGTGCTGAGAGCTCTCTGAACTGAAGTGCAAAACCTGAAACTTCTATAAAAATCTGGGACATTCAATTTGCATGATAAAGCAATTCTTGGACATTCTGAATTTACATTTCAGATTTCAATATGAATGTACAACCTGCAGATTTCAAATATGGTGAAACCAGATTTCAACCTAGGACAAATTCAAATTTTAATATGAATGTACAATCTGAATTTCTATTTCTTCAGTCCTAGTCCAAGTCTGACAGCAAGTTAACATGAAATCTGGACTGAAAAAAAAAAGATTTTTAGTGCTCCATTCTTGTGTGGACCAATCAATTGGCAAAAACATTGAGAGGCATACTTTCCTGACAGGTATGCACTTAAAAGCATCTGAACATGTCTGTGCTAGTACTACTAGACAGAATGCCATTTATACATTTCATACAAGCATTGTTTGAGCTACTGACCAAATCAGATTTAGAGGCATACATTTCAGGCCATTATGTAGAGCACCTGAATTGTCATTGTTTGATGCATTTGAATCTCTGTGAATCTAGAAATAATCACAAGAATCCATCAAAGCTCAGACAAAAAGGTTATGCATATTTAGGCCATCTTCAGGCTATTTGATGCACACACATCTCTGAAAAATAAAGGAGACATGGTCATATCATCAAAATTCACTTGAACTCACTTGGCTGCTGCTATACATGCATCCTTCAATTGTTACATTTCAGTTACAAAAAGTAAAACATAAAAGGTTACATGAGCCATAATCTGATACAACTAGTTGTGCTTCACCCACAAACAACAATGGATGCTTTTGCAATCTGAAAAATAAAATAGCACCAACGCTATCCAAACTTTGATGCTGGTTTTTCACCTGCTTGTTCTTCTGGGCATTCTTGCAAACAACTACGGGCGAGTTGGAGAAGAGCTTCTTGCGGTACTTGCGCTTCCATTCGAACAGGTTGAAGAGCAGTAACTCGCCTCTTCTTCCACACCACCATGAGCCCACGACTTTCCACTTCCTATTCTTCCCTCCGGCGTCTCACTTGGCAGTGTTCGCAGAGAGAGTGGGCGGCAATGGCGCGACTGCTGAGCGTGGGAGGAGGCGGTGGTGGCGCGGAGGAGGGGGGGCGGCGGCCTGGAGGAGGAGGGAGGGATGGACGGCGGCGGCTCGCTGGAGGAGGGGACGGCACGCACGGGAGGATGGACCGACGGCGACGGTGGCTGAGGTGTGCATATGAGCAGAGGAAGTGCTTAGCAAAGCCAGGGGCAAAATCAGGCATCCTCATTTGACTTGTACTGGAGCTTGCTACAGCGACAAACATTTGCACTCTTTTCTCTCAAACCTGCCGGCGTCAAACATTTCGGAATGGGGAGTACAAAATATTGCAAACATAATTGGTCATCACGGGGAACTAGTATAGAAACACATAATATCATAATTGGTCCAAAGTACTACATAATCAGTTCAAACCCAACATTACATATTGATAACAGCAATCGAAACACAAATACAGGGGGGTGCATAACAACCCAACATTGCATAAGTCTAGAGGACTAGCAACGCAGATAGTGCAAACAAAAGTAATACATGGTAGTAAACCCAGAATTCCTCTAGTAAACCCAAATCCTAGGAAAGATGCCACGATCGATCGGATTCCCAACCACCAATGCCATCCAAGGAGTAGTCCTCCGAAGTTCCTTCCTCTGGAGGCAGGACGACAGTAGCTACTTTCTCATCGGATTCGACATGAGAAGGGCCATCTACATGCATCGCATTCTCGTGGACTGCAGACGAGGAAGCAACGACATCAGCCACCTTGTTGGGAAGCAACGACATCAGCCACCTTGTTGGCTTCGTCGATGAATGCCAATGCCTAGAAGGACAGTTGCTCAAGACGACTGGCGATCTCTTCCAATGAGAGCCCGGTTCATCTCAATGGCCGTAGGTGAGGTGCCAGGATCAAAGTTGTCGCCAACAACCTTCTTAAAAGCCACAGCCTCCGTGTCCATGGCTTCTTGCAACGAGCGCAAAGCTGCGACAATTCTTCCAGAGTCCATCTGCATATAAGACCGAATACGAACCATGAGCACTAAGGTACTCACTACACTACAACTACACTCGCCAGTTACTGCCTCTGCCGTGACAGCAGGCAACACTAAGGTAGTATTATACTGGAATTGCAAAACTCAACAAGCTACTGGTATCTGAATGTTCACAATACAATCTAACAAAAATAGCACCATATATCTACAAACATTCGGATGAATGATACTAGTATCTGTAGAAGTAGCACTGCACTATACAAGAATGATTCAACAGTATTAAAAAATCACAATGCAATAGGCAAAGTAGTTTTACTTCAGTATTGATAGTAGCTATACCATTCAGTATTGATAGATAGTTTTACTTCTGTTATTAATTACAATGTACACATTCAGTCAAAAGGAAACAATCACAAAACAATATGCAAGAATGTTCAGAACCAAAGATAAGCTTTGGACTCCAGAAGCAGTGCAGATAAACAACTTGGCCGTGTCAACAATATCGTACTAATTTTTCCCAAATCAGCCCCAAAACTGACCTGTCCCAAACCTTTAATTTGATGATTTTATTAGGTAAACTTTTCTCGGATCAAAATTCTCATTCATAAAGATGAACACTGAGATTCAGTGATTCACACAATCTTGAGGCTGAGATCCCAGCACCGAACACCAGTTCAATCAGTGACCGGTGATGGGGATCGCCGGGTTGAGTTTGAGATGACATCGCGAATTCACAGGCACGTCGTCGCGAGATTTTCCAGTGGCTTCAATCCTCAAAATCCGAAAAAACAAGCCCCGACGAACCTAGATCGATGCGGTTCCAACGGAATCCATGCACATACAATCGGATTCAAACTAAAGGGGTTCGGATCGATGAACTATTTTTCGACTGCCCCCAAATCGGCCCCAAATTCGACCGGTCGAACCCTAATCCTCAAAATCCGCAAGAACAAGCCCTGAAGAACCTAGATCGATACGATTCCAACCAAATCCATGTACATACAATGAGTTTCAACCAAAGAAACCTCAGATCGATGAACTTGCCTTCGAACACTTGTCGCCAATTCGTGCGCGCCGTCGGTGCTTGATTCGGACTCGCCGCCGGTGCCCACAGCGCGGATGTGGCCCCCGTTGATTTCGCGGCCACCCCCGCGAAGAATCGGACAACCCTCGCCGGCCGTGTCGCCGCTCCCCCTTGCGCCCTCGCGCGCGCCTCCGCGGTCGTTGGTGGTAGGCAGTGGCCAGGCTCGCGAAGGGAATGGAGAGAGAAACCCGACGCGAAGGGTTTCTTTCTCCCCTGGGAGAGGAATTTCTTCCGGGACGCAATGCCGTTGGAGCACCGCCGGCCGCCTCTTCCCGGTCTCTTTTCCATCCCGACGCAACCGAGGAACTGGACGAGACGCGGTTGGAGATGGTCTAACAAGGATGTGAAAGGTGTTTTTGAGATGTTATAGTCTAAGTTTGCCATCGTGCGTAGTATGGCCTTTACTTGAAAACTGAAGAATTTGATGAATATAATGACGTCGTGCTTAATGAATACAATAGGGTACAAACGGTCGTGACTATGATGATTCGAGAAACAAGCCACACCATTTAAGAACCGCAAAAATCATGATTTTGACGAGCTAATTACAATCCATCTTACTAAGGTGCAAGCAGGGACATGGTAAACTAAAACAGGATCGTGATCAACCGTATTAATGTTTATTTTTTACACTCACTTTATTTGTATGGCATGTAATCATTTGCTTCACATTTTGAACGGTACTTTTATAATATTATATATTTTTTAATATTATTCTTGTTAGTGATAATAGTATTTTTCATATTTCAAATATGTTATAATTATATGTGTTTAACAGTTGTAAGTGTTGTAATTTAATATTTCATAATATGATATTATAGTTTTAAATAAGTTATACGTGTTGTAATTTTTACCTCTGTCATACGAAATAATTTTATTTTGTTTTATGTTATAAATTTTATAATTTTCTGCTATTCAAGCAAAGTTTATGTGGTGTAATAAATTTTTTGAATTTTTATATTTTTATGTTTATTCTTGTTTTACTAATTGCTTGCAATAATGTTATTCATTACGTTAATATTATCATTTTTCAATAACAAATAAGTTTTAAAAAAGCATATTCATATTTTATGGGTCAAATAGGAGATGAAAATATGGTATGAGAAAAAAAAATATGAAATAGATGTACCATCACATTCTCATCTTATACATATATAATTTGCAAATAGGTATAAGTTAGGTATAGAATAGAGGTAGCATTGGGAATGGCCTAACGAAACAGAACACAGACGTAACCCAACTATAGACTCTACAGAAAAAATGCATATTAAGGTACAAGGGTCATGCTGAGGTAAAAAAAAAAATTGGGAAAATTAAATTGAACCTCAGGGTGCAGTGACAGGAAAGGATGAATTGATCCGCATCCTAATCTATTGTAGACACAGGAGTTTTCTTTGATGGTTTGTAGACGCTGAAGTCACCAAAATCTCGTCGTCCGCTACACAGAAAGGAAATATGCAGATAACAATCAAGTACCAGAAGGTCAAAGATGATTGAGGAAACAAGCATTAAATGCACCCAATAAAACTAGGGCCATCACTACAAGGTCAACAGATGGTTAGTTCAATTCTAACCATTAAAAGCGCCACAAAGTTCAAGTACGCAAATAAAACAGTACCTATAAAAGGAAGAGGAAGAGGAATTACCTATGCTTTATATTCCAGCCAGAAGGCAAAAAGCGAGGATGAACGGCTTCTACAAAAACTTGCCTCCATCTTTGGCAAAACTGATGAATAGCTTCCTCCCCACCGGTGGCAAGCAAAATATCCACAACTTGTTTACCGTGATGCCCATGGCCTAGCAGAGAGATCTTCTTCTCAGCATTACGGGGAATGGCCTGACTGGAATTGTCACTGCTGCATGAATCCCTGTCAAGACAACCATTTGCAGGAGTACCACCTGTACTTTCTTGATGCAATATATCCCTCTCAAGTTCCTCCATGTTAAAATCACAAACAGGATTGTCCATACTGACTGGTAAGCTTGTGCTTACTAGGCTAGGAGTTGGATCCTCCACCTGATTATTACTTTCATCAATATCATGCTGACTATTATGCTCATCAATATCCAGCTGACTACTGCTTTCACCTCCATCTTTGGTAAATTGCTCAGGTAAGGGAGAATCATTTTCTAAATCGTTTCCATTGTTCTCCACAATGGCATTGCTGCTGCTTCTTTTTATAATACTTTGAGCCTGGGCTCTATAAGAAAACCTCTTCTTCTTTTCAAGACGCCTTCGCTCATGGGGACTCATTCCAACAAGTAATGCCATCTCCAGATCTTCAGGAGTCACATCCCTACCACCGTAGTATGACTTTACAATCTGCAAGTAGCAGAGATCTCAAGGTGAGAACAAGTACATATTAATCACGGAAGATGACAACTGCCATAAAACAGGCACGTTCAATAAGACAGACGATGTCAGAAGCTGCAACTGATGCAATAATAACCAGGAATACTACCTGCATCAGCTCTTCGCATCTCTTTGAAGGCATATTGGATCCATGTCTCAAAAGGGCCATTGCAGCAGTCCTTAACTGCAAGGGAGACACACCTGTTCCATTCAATTTAGCTTCAGATACCGATGCATCAGTTATTAAACTTATATCACCTGAGCTCACTATCTTTTGCACAAATAAGGGTATCCCGAATTCTTCTGCTACTAGCCTCTTGTACTTCTCAGCCGCTGAATGACCAATTTCATGGCAATCCACACATAGAAGTACAATATCATGTGAACGATGGCTCTTCAGATGCTCTGGAAAATGCATCCTATAGCATGATGGTATTATTCTATATCTGATATAATGGCTTTTTTCTCCACATCCAACACAGATATTTTTCTTGCTCTGAATATAAAAATCATTATCTTCATCCTCTGGACGACCCTTAGGCTCAAACAGAAGCATAATTGCTGGAGGATTGTCTTCTATCAGCTTTGCCAAATTCCGCTGAACATACCTGGGATAACAGAGTCAATTAATTTGACGAAATAATAGTAATGTTAATGTCGCATATTTTTTATAGGGTTACACAATGAGTTTAAGACACAAACCATTCCAACTTTCTGCGGTCACAGTAGCAAAGTAGCCTTCCATCACTAGCATATATCCTGCAATTGTGATATACTGGGGACTTACACGAGAACTTCTTAATAAATAATTCCCGGGAAGCCTTTTTATTAGGTGGTGCTGTGAGCATCTTTTCTCCACTTGGTACAAAGGAGAATATATTTGTTTGCTTCAAACTTAGTGGTGCAACAAGGTTATAATTATAAACGGATAATTGACATAATCCACTTGGATCTTTATACTTCTCTAGCAAACTTTTGAAGATGTCATCCATGCCGGCAGCAGTGTCCTCAAGTAGATAGCAAATTTCTTCAACATGTGCGATAGCAATAGGTGATGGAGATGGCAAGGAAGTATCCGTACTTGAAGTATTCAGGTCAGTTTCTGCTATGACAGCAGACACCTCTGTTGGACCTTTTGGAACATTAACAGCAAGTGCAGCTATAGCTTGGTCTGACAGAACATACCGTAAGCTTTCGTCATGCATTCGAGCCTGGAATGAGGGGCATTAGCAGCAATTAGAATTGAGAACAGATCACAACCACAAGACTAGAGATATGCAGAAGTTAATAAGATAACATGACGAGACTTTGCTCCATTCCTTATGCAATAATAGTCGTTTGCACACTGACAGGTCTCCAAAATAGAACTTTGACCATAAACAACTTCTAATTTTTTTTATAATACATTAAAAATTATAACATTATGGAAAAAAAATTCAACACGAATCTATCTCTACAATTTTTATGTTCTCGATCTAAATAGTTTAAAAGTTCTCCATGGATAAAGTTTTAAAACTTTAACTTAGGAAAAGTCTAAAATGACTATTATTTCATAACGGAGGGAGTATAATTTACAACATATGGATTGGTTTTCTAGGTAAGGGGCCCTCACCAAATCTAGTGCATATTCACTTAGCGATGAAAGAATAGACTGGAGAGAGAGTAACAAAATGAAGATTGACTAGTTTAAACCTTTAACATGATCATGTTCCACCCAATTTTCAAGGCTAGATAAAGGTAATGGCCAATCTGGCAATCAAAAAGATTTTGCAGGGGGCAGGTAATATAAAACTCCCTCCGTCCAAAAAATGATCTACGTCTAAGCCTTGGGCACGGAGGCCAATGTGAGCGAAATTCCTCCCGTATGTCATTTATTCTGCATCGTTTGAAGACCAGCGTGATCGCACGGCATGCAGCGCCTTCATCTCACATGGCATGCTCCTGCCCAATAGCATTGAAGCAATCCACATGCACTACTCGGTGACGAATAAGGGAGAGATGAAAATGCAAGCATGCATGCAAAGGAGCACGCTGCAGTTAAGAGTGCATGCTGCGCAATTAAGAGTGCATGGTTTACGAAGAGGCAACAACGTCCAAACAAAGGAAACATGGCCTGCCGCCGCTAATACGAAGATCAATATTGGATCTTTTCATTTTGCTAATACGCTGATCAATTCTGGACGGAGGGAGTAATATGATATTTGAGAACTGAAAAACTAAACAAAATGGGAGTAACATCACAAAGTATTAAAATCCCAAAAGAAAGGGAAAAGATCATTTCTCAAAAAAGTGATAGCATGTTGACTCACCATTAGGTCCCTCCATGCGCAAAATTTCCAAACAAAATCCTGCAGAAGATTAGAAAATTCACAATTTTATTAAAGTCAAAGGTGAGCAAGCTGACCAAAGGTGTCTGTGATCAAACAACAAGGCAGAAAATGAGCACCTTCACTTCACTAGACTTTTTTGTCTCAAGTCTATGAGTTTGCAAATTGCGTGAGAGAATAGATGAAGCAGTGGAAACTCCTGGAGGACATTCAATTTCTTTTGCATACAGTTGCATGCAGACCATATTTGAGCGATGGCTAGCCTCGAAGAAAAAATTGGTTTTATCATTGGAAGAATCTGAAGTATCTGATTAGGGATTACAGCTGATCAAAAACTTGAGAGATGTGATAAATGTTAGTACTATGCGAGAAAAAGTAATTTATACAGTTCAGCAATGCAATATAATCCGTACGTCAGCATTAACATCTCCTTATTTGTTCCCTTCAACCTTAAAATATTAGTTCCATCTCTAACTACATATTGAGAATTTGTAGCATTATATACTTGATATGAATATACTGTGTTTACGTTTATTTATTCATGAAACACATTGTACTATTTTTTTTTTGAAAGGCTTTATTGGTAAAGAGCACAATAGATATGTCTTTTAACTATGCATCCAGAAATAGTTCTCTAGGCATGGCTCAAACAGTGGAAACCTTTCAAGATATCATTTCCAGAAAAAAGTGGTTTCAAATTTCAGAACCTGAACTGGCAGAAAAAAACGTACAAACATACAAACTAATTAAAGAAACTAGTCTAAATGAACAGGCAATAATTCAAAGACGTTGATTGATGTTAACAAGTTCATGTGAAATTAGCTCAAAGCTATAATCATGATTTCCATACTCTGGAAGTAACAATTTAATTGTATCCATGGACTCCCGGTGTATTGAACGGAACCAATCAACCAAAGGGCAGTACAAATTATCGGAAGAGAAAAGTTGGCATAGCAATTAGACCGTACCAGTACCACAGGCTTTTGCATGCAGCTCTGATGCCAAACAATTTGCAATGTACATCAGATAGTGAGCATCAGAACGAGCATAATCAATCATTTCTTGTGTTAATGGACGAAATCTCCAATCTTCACGCTGGAATATCAAAATCAAGGTAGAATGGGAAGAAAAAGCTAGCAAATATGAGAGCCATTACGGTATTGGACATTGGCGTACACTGAAAATTTCAGTGCAAAACTATGAGGTCACTGAGAAGTATGAAGAAGCACTAGTAACCATTTTCATTAGTGTGTAATGTGCTCAGTCCCCAATAGAATGATCAAACGAAAATAGACTCGTAAAAAATATCAACCGTAAAGAAAGCTCAAGCTGGGGTTGATTAATGGGACAAAATTTCAAATGTGTGTTAGGATTAATCTCAAACTAACCAGTCCGTACGGTCACCTAAAATGGGTTTATCCACAATTGAGCTAATCTCTAATCCAATTAGGAGTACTGATCGCGACGCCATGCTAACCTATCCTGTTTCGGCCCCCTGGACAAGGTGCTATATAAGAGAGGTAGGGGCGTACGGTTTGACAACCCTAAGCTAATCACGTTTAGCCTAATCACACCCTAATCCTCTAGACCCCAATCTGATCTCATGGGATTGTGCTAGAGCTTTTGGGAAGGCCGCCGCCGCTCTTGTTGCCGTGCTGCTGTTGTAGGAGAAAAGGGGGGGGCCACACTTCACTGCTCCGTATACCTACGGCCTCTACGGTTCTCTACATCGAATCATCGTCACGCAGGCTTTTCTGGCCTAACAGCCGAGCTAGCTTTGGAGATGGCATCGACAAACAACACCCACAACAATGATTACCTACATAATTCTGCATTATGTCTCTGTGTTCATCTTCTAGGTTAACCTAATTTCCTTAGGGTTAAACCTAACAATGTGCTGATCAAGAGTTACATTATGGTTTCCTCAAATTCAATTGAATAGAAGTATGCATTCATTCATGCATCATATGATTGCTAAGCTGTGAAAAATGTAGGGATAGTGACTAGGAATACGAAACCCATCAAAATTCACTAATATCAATTATCAGGTTTTTCAGTCAAGGCAAATAATATTAACAGTAGATGGGACATCAGATGGATCGTAAAGGAACCTAGAGCTACATTTGATTATAAGTCCATGAGTCATGAGAGAGAGGGCAATCTACAATATGCAATGAGTGTTTTATAGGACTAGTAATCTTGAGCCAAAGCCACATTCCATATTTATGTTGACACCAATGCAGGTGGATTATAGGGCTTATAAGTTAATAAGGCCTATTGCAACAAATTTTGATGATGCCTTTACACAAACAGTTTTTTTTGGATAATTTAATCTAACAAGCTGCATTGTTCTGCTTATTAAGATATGGACCTAATAAGCTAGTTTAGGAAAAAGTCAACTTGGCCCCTTGAACTACAAGGGTGCAGAGACTCTAGCCCCCACATGCAAAGCCATCTAAGTGGACACCTGAGGTACGTTTAGTTGTGCAAATAACCCCCTGGAAGCGGTTTTCAGATCGATTTTGCCACCATGGCAGCTGAGGTGGAGTGGCCACATAAGCTGCACACATGGCGTTTTCTTTTTACAAGAATTAATTTTAATACTTGGTCCCATAAGTCACACTCAATACACTATCTTCTTCCTCTATCTTCTCTCTTCCCCTTCTTTGTTCCCCTGCTTCCCCTCTCATCCCATCCCCCAACAATCTTCCTCCTCCCTTGGCTCCTCCGGCTAGACGCCCTCTAACTCCATCTCGCGGGTCACCGCTCAGCTCCCCACCTCGACGGCCACCGCTTGGCTTGGAGCCAAGCCGCCGGTCATTGCCCATGCGAGCTTGAGGAGGCGGCGGTGACTACAAGCTCGACGAGACGGTGACAGTGCGGTCATCGGCGGAGCAACGGATGTTGCCGACACCGAACAACGGCTTGTACGCCTCCACGAACGCCATCGTCGCGACGTTCATTGGCGGCGGCACATCGGCGCCGCAGACGAGCAGCGCCGCCGTCACAAATGCTGCCGCTATGGCTGTGGCCGCACGAGGCGATGAGACCACTCGTACGCTTCTTGGAAGAGCCATGTATATATGCTGCGGTGCGATGAAACCAGTGGACGAATGGCTAACTCGTCGGCAGAGCAACGGATGTTGCCGACACCGAACAACGGCTTGTACGCCTCCGCGAACGCCATCGTCGTGACGTTCATTGGCGGCGGCACGTCGGCGCCGCAGACGAGCAGCGCCGCCATCGCAAATGCCGCCGCTGTGGTGGTGGCCGCACAAGGCGATGAGACCACTCGTACGCTTTTTGGAAGAGCCATGTATATGCTGCGGTGCGATGAAATCAGTGGAAATGAATGGAATGGATAATAAGAAAATTGCAAAAAAGGAGAACTAATTTAAATCAAATATTTTAATGAAAATTGCAAAAAAATGAATGGAATGGATAAATCAAATCTTTTAAATTAGTTCTCCTTTTTTGCAATTTTTTTATTATCCATTCCATTCATTTCCACTGGCTTCATCGCACCGCAGCATATATACATGGCTCTTCCAAGAAGCGTGCGACGCGGTCTCATCGCGATGCGCCACCACCACAATGCCGGGCGATTTATGGCGCGGCGCCGCTGCTCATGGGCGCCGACGCAGCTGCCAATGAACGCTATGACGATGGCGCTTATGAGCCGCATAAACCGCTGCTCGTGTCGGGAATATCCCTTGTTCGCCGACGAAGTTAGCTATTCGCCCATCGTTTCATCGCACCGCAGCATATATATATGGCTCTTCCAAGAAGCGTACGAGCGTCTCATCGCTTTAGCGCTACGCCCATAGCGGCAAGATTTGCGACGGCGGCGCCGCTGCCGTCAAGGGCGCCGACGCGTTGCCGCTAATGAACGCTACGACGATGGCGTCATGGAGGCGCATAAGCCGCTGTTCGTGTCGGCAACATCCGCGTTCGCCGACGACCGCACCGCCACTGCCTCGCCGAAGCCAGGCCATACCGCCGCCCGAGCTCAGCATGGGCAATGACCGCGGCGTGGCTCTGCCAAGCGTGGCCGTTTGCTGGAAGCCGGGCGGTGGCCCGCGAGATGGAGTTAGAGGGCGTCTAGCCGAAGGAGCCAACGGAGGAGGGAGGTTGTTGGGGGATGGGATGAGAGGGGAAGCAGGGGAACAAAGAAGGGGAAGAGAGAAGATAGAGGAAGATAGTGTATTAAGTATGACATGTGGGACCATGTATTAAAATTAATTCTTGTAAAAAGAAAACGCCATGTGTGCAGCTTATGTGGCCACTCCACCTCGGGTGCCACGGTGGCCAAACCGCTTCCAGGGGTTATTTGCACCACTAAACATACCTCAGGTGTCCACTTAGATGGTTTTGCACGTGGGGGCTAGAGTCTCTGCACCCTATAGTTCATGGGGCCAAGTAGACTTTTTCCGCCAGTTTATGATATCACACAACTAGGCCAAACAGATCTTATGGGTGTGGTTCAGTATTATGGTTCATTTGAATGCACTTTAATTTCTATTTAGATAAAAGAAAACCATTTTATAGCATGTAAATTCAACGAGACAGAAATATCGAACTGCCCATATAAATCTACTATTCTACTTCACTACTTTTTTGTAATTTACAGTGTTTGAAAATGTAAATATTGTGTAGCAGATAATTAATAACTTAATGTACTTTTGCCGACTTTGTCCCAGAGTATTTTGAAATATAAACCTTTCTGGTTCAACACATATCAAGCATTGCTTGGATTATTTACTGAGGAACCAGTTGGGAGGTGTATAAGAGCTAACAAGCTACTGAACAAAGAAATACATACGGTAAATGATAATTAAACACTAGAGACTAGAGTGATTACTAGCTATTTCTAAGCCAACCTTGAACAATTACTGACCTGCATTGTTTTGTCAGTGGTCACTCCACAATATAGTTCTAGCAAATATGCTAATGATTTCTGCGGTTTTGACAGGATCTCACATGCCTGAAATCAAATTAGTACCAATAAAAACTCAGAAAAGCTGTAACATGCATAGCATGAGAAATGACTTGAGTGTGTAAAGAAATGGCCAGGGAAAACATATATGCTAAACTTCGTAAATATTAGGGTGAGGTGCCAAGAAACAATAATGTTCAAGAAGCAAAATATTTATGATTAGGCATTGCAGAATGTAATTTAAATGGGATTGATGATTGTGTTAAGACTAGAATTACTGATTCTAAACTGCAGTGGCACAGTATCACACTATAAATTCAGATTAAGGTTATGAAGTTGATGTTTCCATACTTAGACAATAGAATGCAATCAATACACTTCCTGAATGAAATTATAAACACAAAGGAAGAGTTCTGAAAGAAGCAAATCGTGTTATTTTCACACCATGTACAACCTTCCCATGCAACCAAGAAGAGTCCTCACCACTCTCGAGAGCTAATGTGTTGGTGGTTGATGATTCCACTCGCAAACATGCCGCCAAGGACATAGTCTAAACAAAAAAAACAAAAAACTAATAAACGCTAGACTAAAAATACAACTGGATATTTATCTATTGACTAGACAGGCCACAATTGACTAAGTTGCTGACTTCGCATCATATGTGATGGTCTTCCGCAGCACCACAAACTTCAAGTGGTCTTGTCAAACTTTGAAGAAGAAGCCAAGCTGGTCAGGATCAGCTGAAGTCAATGGGGAAAATAGATCTGTTGCATCCACCATCGTTCAAGTGATTACTGGCTGCAGCAAACATAGGCTAACCCCAATGTAGCCCATGGAGTGGCTACAGCTCTTATTCAGATCCTAGTATCAGTCCCTTAAGCTTTTTTGATAGGGCTCTGTCAGGTTCGGCGGTGCGTATTATACGCGTAGGGCCCAAACCTGACCCGCCAGCGCCTGGCCTAGGGCCGACGCACGCCCTCTTTTGGAAGTTATCGTTTAATTGGGTGTTTTCTATTTTTAAGGTTTCCATGTTTAGTGAGTAGTAGTTGCTATGTCTAGCATTTGTATTGGCTATATATGCAGACTCAAGAAATAAAGAAAAGGCCAAGCAATAGAAGTTCTATTGTCCCTCAAATCTCTCTCTCTCTCTCTCTCGTCCTCTCTACTTCGCACGCACGGCAGCGCACCTGCTGCCGTGCGACCACCTAATCGAATAGATGGCCACCCCCAAGCTGCCACCTCCTCTGCTACCGACCGTCCGGCCGCCGCCGGCGCTGCTGTCGTCGCCGGAGGGACTCCTTTGCGCTGTGCCACTTCCTTCTGCGCCGCGCCGTCTCCTCCCTCCCGCATGCCTCCGCGCCTTGCCGCACGCTTCCTCCGCACTGCTCCCGCCCCGGACCACGCCGCCCCTACGCCGTGCCGCACCGCGCTGGTTCCGCGCCAATGGGAAGGCTTCTGGCCGGCGCCATCGCTGGGCCAGGCCGCTGGCCACGATACTGCCGGTCTCTGCCCTCCTCCAGGCCTGCAGCCCCTGCCCGCCTGGTTATCTCGTCATTGCTGCGGTTTAATCCGATGATCTACGCCATGGCGTCTTCGTCTCGCTACTCCGGCCCGGCTCAGCTTGTGAGTTTGACGGGTCAGCCTGGGGGCATCTCACCGGCACCACTCTTCCTTCAGCGCTGCCTGTGGCCCCTGGTCCTGCTCCTCAGCCTGCTGCGGATGGTGCTGCTGTTGAGCCCATCGTTCAGTAGGCTTACGACACCGCTATCCGAACATACAACACTGTGGCTGAGCGTCTAGGCGATTGGACTGCTGAGGAGAATCATGTTGTTCATGTCCTCGTCGACAGCATGCGTCCTGATCTTACTGTTAACGTGGTTGCCCTGGAGTCTTCTAGTGCGATGTGGCTTTATGTCCAGGCTACTTACCAGCCCAGCAGTCAGGCGCTCTACACTTCTCTTCTGCATGAGGCTGAGACACTCCAACAGCAGGACTCCACTGTTGATGATTTTCACCAACGCTTCGGCGACGTTTACCGTCAGCTGGATGCTCTGAAGCTTGTTCACGACGTCTTCCGCTCGCAGTGTGTCCACCTTCGGGACCACCGTCTTGGTGCGAGGGTCTTCCAGTTTCTCAGCCGACTCCGTTCGAAGTTTGAGCCCATTCGTGCTTAGCTCTTGGCCCGCTCGCCTCTTCCGACACTTCAGGAGGCGCTGACTCATGTCCGGGCCGAGGAGACTCGCCTTCATGGCATTCTCTCCTCGTTGACTATTGTGTTGGGTGCTCCTGAGCTACCGCTGCTTTCGGTGACTTCGTCGCTTTCTCCTGCTCCCGCTCCTCCTGTGCCTATTCGTGGTCAGGCTGCAGGGAGGTGGTGCCCGCTGCTTCTACACCGACAATAGCAGCAACACTTGCCGCAGGAAGATCTCACAGCTTCTGTAACTACTGACGTCGGATGGGGGCACACGATCCAGCGGTGAGGGACTCTCCATGAGAGGCAGCATCGCCAGCAGTCCGGCAACCCTGATGGCAGCGATAGTGCTGGTCCTTCTCGGGATCTGAGTCTCGTGCTCCTGAGTGGGCCCAAGCTCTGGTTCAGCATGTTGAGCGCCTCGAGCTCTCTAGGTCTCCTACGGCCTCCTCTATCACTGCCAGGCAGTCTCCCTCTCCTCGATCAAGTATCTGGACTCTAGGCATACCTTTGATGGCAAATATATTAATATATCATGTTCACATGACAGATACAATAATTTTACAGAAGTCAGTAGTCAAGTACTCAAATTTTAAAAAGTTGACTGCACACGGTATAAAACAACAAATAAAAAAGAACTGAGTAAGTACATAGGAGAACGAGAAACATTTGGTTCACATGCTAGACAAACTTACCTTAGCGGTATCAAACATGTTCACAACATAAATATGGAAATCTCTCTGGAGCCAAAGGACATCATTGTCAGCTCCGTGGAATATCTGCAACAAAAGAAAAGAGTATGAATGATTTTGCATTTTCTTTGGGGGCTGAGGGAAAGATGATCTTCTGTTTAAGGTAAGCACAGATAGCACAAACAATGAAGTTTTGTGATCAATGAGAAATAAATTAGATTTTGTGTGGCACACAAATATGGTCAACAAGAAAAAAATGGTTGAGATGAGGATGTCCTACAGTGTATTAACATATGCCCGAAATGTAAACTGAACTGCATTTGAATGATGTGTAGATACAGTTTCCTATCATCTATACTTGCACTGTTCTATAACATAATGTGCAATTACATAATCAGCATACATACCCATCATAAAGACTACTGTAAATTCATTTTTAATAACAAAAGTAGTCCGATGAATGGAAAATAATTGTTGTACAATGAAATCAGATATAAAAGATGTGCTACCTTGCAGATTGAAGGATTGGCAAATACTGACCGTAGAATGCCCATCACATCATGTAGTGCAATTGTGTCTATCAAAAAATCTTCCTTCTGGGTAGAGATCTACAGTGCAATATATTTATATGTTATAATATAACAGACTAATAAACAACACAGAACACCAGAACGTGTCCACTAAAAATTACCTGCATTAGTGCAGTATATCCTAGGAAAGACCGAAGGCTATGTTGTTCTGTATCAACCGCAAGGGCCTTTTCGTCACTCAACAATCCGGCTAGATGCTCCAACTGAGCTTCTGTATTGATCCAATTGTATGAAGTGCTCATTTTTGGGCATTGGTCACCCAGAAAAAGGTTATGAAAACCAGGGGGGTTGTTCAGCAAAGAAATGATTTCCTCCTCAAATGGGTGTACATTATGTGATGACTCTGTAGTAATAACAAAAAGAATGAACTATCACATATAGTTAGGCTGCATTCTCTTTGCCTTAAGTTTAGAATGAGGCAAAGAGAATAAGGCGAAGTGTACATCCATTCAATTTATGGTTCGTGAAGTCAATTTAGCTGCATTTCCTATCTCAAGTTTCTGAATGGCCTCGACTTTGTCCGTCACACTTGTAATGCACTGTCTCTATGGCACTATGTGTTGCCAAATTCACAAGTTAAGTTGTCAGCGTGAATTAGACAGCACAAAAAGGTTCACATACATTTTTGGTTTCGCAAACACAGGCACCTGCGTTTGAACAAAATTGCAAGCGATTTTGACTCACCTGGATCTGCCACGCCATCGCCATCTTCCTAGGGTTCAAGTTTGGTTCTAAGGTGGGTTCCTTGTTCCTCCCAGGCTTAGAGGGAGGCCGGGGCGGCAATGGCCCGACGGTGGGGTTGTAATTGTGAGGGTGCAGCGAGGCGGCGATGGCGCCACCGGAGCTTTGGGTGTGGTTGAAGGCGGCTGGCAGGCGGTGAAGGGCGGATCTAGCACAGGCCGGCTCAGTTAGGGTGGGCGAGGCCAGTGTTGCAAGGCGGCAAGGGCGCCCCTGGCCGCGGGTAGGAGGGCCAACGACGGGGGTGGAGACGTGTGGAGCAACCCAAGGATGGGGGAGGGAGAAGGAGGGGGGGTTGCCAGAGAAGGGAGGAAGAGCGTGGCGTCGCTTCAAGTTGGCACTTGCGAATAGCTTGATGCACTATCTCCTTTCAACCCTTTGAGCGAAATGTGGCAAAAGGAAGGAAAAGTTCCCAAAACGCAGGCGAATACAGCGTAGGCACTCCCATACATTTTTTTTTTTTTGAAAGATCAAAGTTCAAGATGAACGTGTAGGCACTTTGCAGGTTTTACTGACCATAATTTACAGACATTGCGACTACCTTTGATTTTTAGTGATCCAGCATTGCAAAAGTACTAACGAAGTACAAAACTGCAAATAGAAGCATGCGATAGATTAGTGATCCAGCATTCGGCCATTGGCTACATTGCAGATTCAATGCGCAATGAAGTGACCGGAAGCTCCAACGAGATAGAAATTAAACAACCGAGGCAGACCTAAAGTTTGTACTTCTGCATCAACTCAGCAATTGTTCCCTAGCTTTTTGAATGCATCAAAAGCAGATCCAAACCCCCAAAGCCGATCGTTAATCCCATAGCGACTTTCCGATCAATTGCCCTACGAAATTTCCGAGATATTACATTCTTCTCCTGGCATATTAGCCCGTTGCGTGGCGTTGAGAGCTATCATACCGAGGCGATCTTACACACTAGCGCTCGACGGAAATCACGGAACTCCCAAGCAAGCGGGCGCGATGTCGGGGCGACAAGCAGCAGGATCAGGAGCACGCACCTCGCGGCGGCGGCGGCGGCAGCTGAGCCTCGCCGCAGTAGCCGGCGCCATCCGGGTCGGCGCTCTGGCGACGCAGGTGCTTGAAAGGGGAGTAGGAGTTATCCGCGAGCACGCGCTTGAACCGGCCCTGTGGCTTCTCCTCCTTCTCGCAAGCGCGGCGCGGCGAGGCGCGCGGCCGGGCTCGCCGGCGCCTGCGGTGGATCAGGGCCGCCGCGGCGAGGATAGCGAGGCACGCGGCGGCGGCGGCGGCGCGCCACTTGAGGTTGGCGGCTGGCATGTCGCGCAGGGTACGGACGGGAATGCGCTACGGCAGCAACAGACGGGTCATGGGGTCGGACTGTCAGAGACTCAAGAATAGTGGCGAGGGAAAATTTTTACTGTTTGCCCATGAAAAATCACGCAAACGAAAAAATACCCAAGGTTTACGTCCAATTGCAAAAATGCCCCTAGGCGCTCCTGGCCAGGGCGGCATCAAAGTGTTGGCGCTCTGGCGGATAGCGCCAACTAGACCTGTTGAAACCTCGGTAGGGCACGTCGGGTTCGAAAAGTCTTGGCCCGAAAACCCGTTCCAGTCCCGGCCGGGCGTCGGGCTCAAACCGGGCCGAGCCAGTTCGGCAGAAGTCTTACTGGCCCGGCCGGCCAGCTAAATCGGCGGAATCCGGGCGGGCCGATCACCGGGCTGAATCGAGGCCGAGTCTCGTCTGACGACTGTCGGGCGGGCCGGCTTCGGGCGGGTTCGGCAGTTGGACTCTGGCCGGTTTCGTGGTGTTCTAGCCTAATCCATGGCGCCATACGTATGAGCGCCAGTGAGCTTCCACGCCTACCAGAAGCGGCTCAGGCTTTTGCCGCCTAGCATGACTTAGTGGGGCCATTCAGGCGGGGGTCGGCTGCTGCCGTGGCCAGCTTAGGGTCAAGGCTCTCTCGAGGCGCCAAGTGACCGCCCAGATATAAGCCCTCCCGCCCATCACTCTCACCCATTCTGCCCATCACTCTCACCCATTGTCACCCGCACCGATAGCTTCCCAGGCAAACTGAGGAGAGCGGGGCGATTCTCGCTAGCAGTGGAAAGCTCATTCAACAGTACAGAGCTTTCTTCTCCTTCTTCTCTTGCGGGTAAGTGAGAAAATTATTGTAATAATGTTGTATAGTAATATTTTTTATGGTACGTTTAAAACCATGGTAGGATAGTCATTCTGTTATTATATTACTAATAGTATAGTAGTTAAATTAGCACTATACGGTTATTTAACGTCCTGAATTTTAGGGGTAATTAAGTATTATGTATAGACGATAACATTATAGATAATTTAGCATGATAATAAGTAGCAGTTGATTTGAACACAATAGGTAGTAATAATGAAGTACTTAATTTTGTAGTTAATTTAGCATGATAATAACCAGCAGTATATTTTAACACATAGTTATTAATATTGAAGAACTTTTTTTTTTGTTAATTTCAGAAAATGGATACGTTACCGTTTATCATACATTATGGTCCTGACAATATCGTGGAAGGTCCAAATGGGGTAGACCTTAGTCAATTCGCTTACATGCAAACAATTTATCCAGATGTTAATAACGTAACACTTAATGGACTGCAAATGTAGATATGTCAATTATTTGGATGGTCACTAAAGAACCATATAGTTTGGATACAAACTTTATGGTCCAAGTCTATAGAAATCCCATGTTATAAGCTAACTGCCCTGAACACGGAGAATGAGCTGTTGAGATTTATACAGGGGTGTCGGAGGAGAAATTGTCGGGCTGTTGTGTTGGTGCAAGCTACCCTGAGACCGACTATCCCTATAGCACAAAATGTTGGCGAAACTGGACAAGGCAGTGGGACGGCAATACAGGGAGGCTTAAGTGGCATGTTGTGCAACGAAACAGAAGGTATTGTAGCAGAACAATATGTTTCTCAAAGAATAGGTGCGGAAGAACATGCTGTGGACGAACAAGATGGAGATGAACAATACGTAGCTGATATGGGAGAGATTAATGAACAATTGTGGATAATATGAATAATGATGATGCACAGGCGTTGGAGGAACAGCTGCAAACGGATGATAGTTCAAGTGATGAGGAAGATAGAGCTATTCCGGAAGAATGGGATAGAGGCAATTCAAATGAGTTTCTTGTAGATGATGGTCATGGATCGTCAACTGTCATTGGGGCGAGTGAGGTGTGTGAAGGACAAATATATAGTTCAAAAACGGGTGTGCAAAATGCTGTAAAGATGTAGTCCATACATATGCAACGGGAGTTCAAGGTGGACAAATCTGACAAGAGTAGGTACACGGTTCGACGCATGCATGATGATTGCGAGTTTAGGGTGCACGCGAGTAAGTCTAAATTTGCTTTGAAGTGGCAGATTTCAAGCGTGCATCCACACACATATACCTTAAGTGGCATGTTGCAGGAACACCGCAACATGAGTTTAATCTGAATTGTTGCTATGTTGAAGCAAGAGATCATTCAGAAGCAAAATATAGCAGTACAGTTTATTATGAATACATGTGAAACAAGATATAAATATAAGTTAGATTATGGAAAAGCATGGAGGGCTAAACAGAAGGCATTAGTATCTCATTATGGTAGCTACGAGGCGTCGTACGACAACCTACCTCGTATGCTGCAGGTCTTGAAGATAAGAAATCACAGCATGTATTTTAATATTCAAGATCATCCAGATGATGACCATTCTGGGTTTAAGGTCCTCAAGCCTTGGCCTTTGTAGTGCAATAAAGACTCTACAGGAAGATGAGGCTTATCCTTTTCATTGGCCGGACATGACAAATAGGTGGTGCATGCGTCACCTTGCCGCAAATTTTCACAGACAGTTCAAAAGTAAAAAAACCATAATTCTATTCAAAGCCTTATGTAAACAGAATCAACAACGGAAATTTGATCAACTATGGGCCCTTCTCGATGAGCTGACCGAAAGCTCCATCCGGAAAATGACTCGACAAGCACCACCAGGCAGCGCTGATATTGTTGAGCCCTTGTCTTCGCTCCCAGGAGTGGAAGCACCAGGTTTGGTTCGTCGCCGTGGAAGGAACATAAGGTGTTTTTCAGACCGGATTGAGAATGAGTCAAGAGAAGTGGGCCTTCTTCAGATGACACAAATGGTGCTCGGTTTGGGGTTATAACAACTAACCTAGCCGAGGTGTACAACTGGGTCATTAAACGGTTGCATCCATTGCCGTTAGTTGCAATTGTGGAAGGTATAATGCATAATATAAGAAGGTACTTTCATGAGAGGCATCAAAGGCTGCATTGTACGCACAAAGACCTGGGGTTATTTACAGCTCTATGATGATAAAATATTTAGAAGAGAAGTGTGAGCGAGCCAGACTACATACGGCAATCCCTACGAACAGCGAAAGGGGAAAGTACGAGGTTTGGGTAAGGTTGAAGGACGGGTATGGTGGAACGAACATGCGCGCTGCGCATGAGGTTGATACCAGTGCAACTCAACTGGGAGATGTGTGCACATGCAAGAAACCTTTGTTGTTGCGCAGGCATTGCTCACATTTGATTGCCGTATGCGCTGCTATGCGACAGGATTTAAGTACTTACGTGTCTTATTATTTCGTCAAGAGGAGAGTTGTTGATACATGGACTGGAAATATAAATGGTTTTAGAATGTTCGGATCATTTATTGAGGAAAGGGGCACAGACAGAATATGGATTTCGGATAGCAGCCTATTCACAGCGGGAAAGAGGGGTCGACGACATACTCGGCGCATCCGTAATGAGATGGACGCGTCTCAGAGCGGAGGAAAATTACGGCAATGTGGGATGTGTAATGGAGTCGGGCATAGGAGAGACAAATGCCCACTACGCAATACATAATTTATTAGTGAGCTGAATTGTAAGTTAGCGTTTGCTATATTTGTCTGCTTTATGTTTGTTTATATTTTTATTTTTTATGGTAGATTTGTTTAAACTTTTATTAACTAACCTATATGTCAACGCATGTTGTATTTACAGGTATGACTGGTGGGACCTCTGAGCTGCTAAATGATAGGATAGATCATCAGCACCGAGCGTACAAGCGTGTTCAAGAGGGCACTGCGATGAGCGTGTTGAGAACAAGGCACTCACGCAATGTTTGGATGCTTGACATGAGGTGGTTCGCGAGGTACGTGATGTTTAATGGTTTAGGGATAAAGAATTTAATTTATTGTAACATGACTAACAATCACCGTTAATAACTTGCAGGCTTGCGGCGGCTCGACTTCTGCCTTTTTGTCGGATGATGCAGAGATCCGACGCTGACGAGGCTGGGGACGAGCTAGAGGACGACGAGGAGGGTGGACGAGTTGTTGCAAAGACTCTCCACGGTTCCCCGAATCGACACTTGCCGATGCATTGGTGGACCGATGGCGCCGAGACCCACACGTTTCAATGCCGTGCGGAGAGATGACATTGACACCGCAAGATGTGTCGATGTTATTGGGTCTGCCACTACGTGGGACGGCGTTGGTACTGCACGACCTTCCCGTAGAGTACGACTGGGTTGATAACTTGCTTTTTGGTTCCATAATGTCTTACCGGCGCAGCAAGGCGAACACCACTCTGAGATACATGAGGGTAAGAAGCGCGGCCCTACATCGCAGATGGCTAGAGCGCTCGAGGTATAATTTCTCGCACTCTCTTGTCATTCACATTTATTATGTTTTATTGTTTATTATTGCGTGTTTACTTATGATGAATTTTTTCCCACAGTTAAACTGGATGGCTGAAGATCCGACAGACTACCAGGTTTCTCGCCACCTAGAGGCGTACTTGCTCAGGCTATTTGGGTGGGTGATGTTCACCAACTCAAACGGTTCATTTGTGGACGCGCGGTTCATTCCAATCGCGCGTGCCATTGCAGACGGGAATTTCGAGGCAATCCCGTTTTACAGTTGGGGATCTGCTGTTCTTGCAGCCACACTGTGAGGCCTATGCATTGCTTGTCGCCGAAATGGGGACAACTCAGTTCTCACCGGATGCCCTATGTTCGTGATGGTTTGGTCTCTTGAGCGATTCGCTATTGGGCGTCCGAACGTGGACGCATCACCATATGATGATGCATTTTACGGTGGCCTCCCGGTGGATGGACCGACTGTTGGGTCCCTTTGGTGTCGGTGTGAGGTAATAACTCACATGCTTTCCGTTTTATTATTGTTCATATGTTTATAACGCGTTTTTGGTCGTTGGACGCAGCTGACTTGGGCGAGACACGCTGTGGTCTCCGTGTACGAGTGGTTTGTCGAGCACTTCGACCACCTTAAGGACACGGACGTTGTTTGGGAGCCGTACCCGCATTGGGGTCGGATGTACCCACGAGCTCCTCGAGGTCTTTCCCTCGGTGCTTTGTGGATAGTCGGTTGTGGCTCACACAGCGTAAGTTGGTGTACGACGTGTTTGTCGAGGACCACTTTCCAAACCGTGTGATACGACAGTTCGGCCTACGACAGGATTTTCCTGTCCCGTTCGATGATAGGCTACTGCATCGCGTCCCACGTGTGTGAGATCGAAGTTTTATTTTGTTGTGCTTTACGTCGTCATATTATATATTGTCTTATTGTAGATCGCTTACGTTCGCAGTACACTCGTCGTGGGGAACCCAAGAAATTTATCGTGGGTGCAAATGATGCAGACGTGGGTTGATCAGTGGGAGGATGCTCCCAATGACGTGTTTCCACAGAATGAACCACACTGCCCCGACAAATTTCAGAGCCTACCTCCAGTGGTACACTCCACGCACCCGGGTGCGTCTTCTTTTGGTGGATGACACGCTTGATGCCGTTGAGCCGCCCACCGTGACAGATACTTATACCCTCGCACTTGGATCTTCCCTTCACGTGGCGGTAAGCTCGTGAACACTACATTTCAATCTGCGTAATCGTTATTTTACAATCCATCAGATAAATTAATTTTTGTCTTTGTAGATTGATGAGCACCGGCATAACGTCACCGAAGACGTCAACATGATGGCTCAGATTGATAGACACGATGTCTCGTTCGGTGATTTGAAGGATTTCATTCGCCGTATCGTTGATCGTGGAGTCCGATCTATCACGCGTGCGTCATGCGTGGGCGGTGACGATGTGCAAATGTCAGCCCGCTCAAGTTCAACTCATACGGTGGTACGTCCTACTCCTCGCAGCCCGCACCCCAGCCGTTTCTCGCCGCCTATCCGTTCCGGCGTGGACATGGGTGCCCCTGAGAGCTCGCGTGCCAGAGAGTTCGACGTGGAAGGCAGTTTTGCATAGGGTGGTCCTCCTCCCACGTTCGACATGGGGGGCGTTTTGCCGTCTACGGACGTGTGGCCTACCAGCTCGGGACGGCCTTGGCGCTTCTTCCCACCACGACGCGACGCAGCGAGGGCGAAGCATCAGTACTACTGATCCGTTGTGTTTACGTCAGCTGCGCCTTCCGAGGGTTCTCACGTTGGGCAGGGAGGCCAACGGGCTTCCAGCAGGGTGACGTCGCAGGGGTACGTTATTTCATTAAAGTGTAAACATATGCGATTGTCAAACAGTTAGTATAAAACTTAACTTCGTTTACCGTTATGACAGGTGGTACTTCGCAGCAGCACCTCTCGGGGTATCAACACCCTAGACCCTTTCAAAGACCACGCCCCTCGCTCGCGGCAATGGCAGCCTTCTCGCACCACTCCACCCGGCTTTCGGCTTGGAGCCTTCCAAAGACTGAGTCCCCGCTCTTTCAAAGACCGGGGCCTTTCAAAGACCATTCTCCATTCACCACCCGGGGCCTTTTGAGCCCCCATCAGGTACACGTATTTGTTATACTCTATGTATAGGCATAATACGTACATATGCCATTTAACATGTAAGTTTGTTTGACAGGGTCACGCAGCACAGGCCACCGCGGCGAAGCTTCCATCCCTTCCCAACCCGCACGAGGACGACTTCGGCTACGAGGAGACCCACCGGCGGGCGAGCTTCCAGGCGTTGCTTGCTTCGGGTGGTTACCCTGCTGGGTCATCGCAGGGAATTGATGCCACGCCATAGGATGGTGGACGCCCGCGGCGCGCGTGAGACGCATCCACCTGAGCGTTTCAGCCCATCGGGCCGTAGGCTATCTGGGCCCATCAAAAGGGGCCGTCATTAGCTTCGTTTAGGTTCCGCTGTGAGACTTCATGTATCTGTATCTTATTGTCATTTCCTTCTTGTGCACCATCGTTCTAATTTATGCAAAATATTTCAATCCTCCGCCAGCGACATTCAAAGTAGTGCGAATTTCAATCCCACACCCTTTCTCTATCCGTCGGTGTTCAATACTTTCCGAAAGACCCACGTGACACTCTGCCTAAAAAATGATGTGACAACACAACTACGCACAAGCTGAAAACCATTGAAATATATAGCGATGTGACAACACGAACATGACAACCTGGTCCAATAGTGCTTCCAAACACGATGTAATAGCACCACGAAGCAAAAGCAACTGCATTTTCCTATAAATCACGCACCCGATGCTCACGAATCTCGCGCCGCATAAACACCCGCAACAGATATCTCGTTTTCTAAACACTCATCCCTTGCCTTTGCTTACGATCTTCGAGGGCTTGTGAGGTAGTCTCTTCTTTTAATCCGTTTAATTATGACTATATTTTTAAATTTTATTATGTTCACACTGCTTAGATATGTGTTGTTCGTGTTTTATCTTTCTCTTTATGTATAGTGACGGCGTGTTCTCCGCTCAACCACTGCGGATCACACCCCTGGTCAGATTTTTAGTCTGCTAGCCAACTCGATCAAGCTCGGTTCGATTTGAGCGTCGGGCACAACGAGGAGCGACTCGCAGATTTACCCAGGTTCGGACCCCGTCGTGGATAATAGTCCTACTCCTGCTGAGCCTTAGCTCTTTTCTGATTGTGGTTGAAAGGGAATGTGTTTACAGGATGTTTCGAATGCTCGCACGCTAGTGCAACGTACCCTCTTCCCTCTCTCTCCTCTCCTTTTATACAAGCTTTGAACGGGCGAAGAGAGCCGAGGGGGTAGACAGTACAGTACCCTTAGTACACTGACAAGACACGACAGAAGAGACGGAAACGTGCCGCTGCCCACGCCAAGGCTCGCCGCTTCGCGTTAACGCAGTGGCCTCGACCGCGCACAGTCACACCGGTGAGTCTGCGGGTGGGGCCCTGCCTGCTCCTCCTGACGCGGGCGGCCATCTCAAGCAAACCTTCTCTCTGCCGGTCAATTCTTCATGCGCAAAGGATGTACCGCCGACCTGCGAAGTCATCAGAAGGTAATCATTTCTTCAAATTGCCTATCCGCGTGATGTCAGATAAATGCGCTTGTCCTTCGATAGGGGGAGCCTTCACCCTAAGACTCCTTCAGAACGTTCCTGCCGCTGGCCCCACCGACGCGTGGGACCCTCGCCGGTCTTCGGAGGGGGCTCGCCCACGCACTGCCGACGCGTGGGACCTCTGAGGGCTCGCCACGCCACTGGGCTCGATCGCCCGCGACGCGTGGGGCCTTCTCGGCCTCTGAGGGGCTCGCCACAGCGCCTGGGCTCGATCACCCGCTGACGCGTGGGGCCCTCTCGACCTCCTAAGGGGCTCGCCCACGCGCTGGGGCCTGATCGCCCGCCTGACGCGTGGGGCCCTCTCGGCCTCCTGAGGGGCTCGTCCACGCGCTGGGGCCTGATCGCCCGCCTGACGCATGGGGCCCTCTTGGCTTCTCTAATACTCTTCATACCCCGGTATTTATTATACCGACAGTAGCCCCGGTCCACCATGATACGCGAACCGTCAGCAGACACTTTTCCGCTTTCAGCGGGCGGAGACGAATCGTGGGGCCCACCTTCGCGGGCGCCACACCACCGATTCTCCATCCGCACGCGATCTTCCTTGGGAACTACGCCGCTTTTGGAAACCAAAACGCGGCGGGCAATGATGGCGCCATCTTGGCGCTTCGTGAGGCGGAATCCAAACCATCGTGCTCGCGCCCCACGCCTATAAATACTTCCCTCAGCGCTGCGGCTAATCCTTCCGCACGCTAAGTCTTCACAAACTGCCAATTGTCTCCTTCGCTGCCACCACAGAGCTTTCTTTCTTTTCACCAACTTCTCCACCACTTTCCAATGGCGCCCAAACGCAGCAAGGATCGCCGTGGGGGCGCGCCGTCGCCTGGGCCAGGTTTTCCCACCTCCGCCGCCGATGAAGACGCAGTGAGGTGGCTTCAAGTGTTCGTGCCGCCGACCGCCGCCCGGTTCCGCCCTGGCACTATGGCACCGAGCCCTCGCGACGGGGAGATTATCACCTTCGTCTGGGCGGCGTTGGCGGGGCTCATCCCGCCGTACTCTGAATTTTTCTTGGGGGTGCTCGCCTTCTACGAGATCCAGGCGGTGCACCTTCCCCAAACTCCATCATTGCGCCGCCATCTTCGCCCACCTCGCGAGATGTTCGTGGGGACGATGCCAAGCCTCCCACTCTGCGCCGGCTCTTACCGCACGCGAGGACGCTGCTATTTCACGCTCCGTGAAGTTGCCGCCTTCATCCTCGCGCGCCCAAGTCCAATCGAAGGATCGGCACCGATAAAGGGATGGTAGACGTGGAGGACTCAAATGGTCCGCGACGATCTTTCTCTTCCTAAGGGTCTCGCGGAGCCCACCGTCAACCGGGAACTACGCTGACGACTCGGTGAGCTGAGCCGATCTTGGCGCGCCGCATCGCCGATTCGCCGCCGCTGGCTCACCGAACCCACGTGGCGGCGGATTTTTTTGGCGCCGACTCTACCCGCTCCGCATGAGGACTCGCCCCGCCTGGATGTACTATGGCGACAACGATGGAGTCCGCGTCGCCCCCGGCGGTGAGTGCTCCTTTAGCCTTTTGGGTCTCCTGTCTTTCTTAGAATCTTTTTGCTTGCCAACCTTATGGCTTCCTTTCTTGCTCACCCAGCCGCAGGGAACGTGCCGGACGACGTGCTCCGGGACTGGCTGGCGGGACTATTGGCCCCGCCAACCAGCGACACTTCGGCGCTCGCGAGCATCCTCCCTTCTGCGATCGATCCACGGGAGCGCAACCAACACTTGCGTGCGCTGCCCCCCATGGAGGTCTCTAGTCCTGCGGTCCAAGTGGCACGGGGCCACTACTGATCCGCTGATCGCCTCCGGCGATCGCCCAAATTCATGCCACCGCTACCTCTGCCCGTGGCGGCCGACTCGACCGGCTTCCGGAAGCGCCGCCTCGTCCTCGCCGTGGACGACGACGAAGAGGAGGGAGAGACGAGCCCAAAGAGGGCTCGCCCCTCCAATCCTGAGCTTCCGCCGCCACCGCCGGCCCCTCCAGTGGGGGCCTTGCCGCTACCGCCGCCGCTCCGCCACCGGGCAAGAGCGCGGCAACTCTTCGAACCGGCGCCGCTGCTTTCTTCCGCTCCTTCTACGCCGGCGCTTGCCGACGCTACCTGCCTGCCGCCATTGGTACTTTTCGCCGCAGCACCACTCGCGCCCGCGCCGCCTCGGCGGCGGTGATCGCGACCACGCCACTACCGCCTCGCAATCAGCGGCTTACGCTCCCTTCAACTTTCGCTTCGGGCGTGCCGCCAGTTGGCTTTCCCGCGCTTCACGCACATTTCGCGATTAAGGTTAGTATGCTACACGCTTTTGCATACCAACCTGTTTGTCCTTCTTGGAACAGGGAATGACGCCGGGCATCGAGCTCGCTCCGCGCGACTTGCCAAATTTCTGCCGCCGCTCGCCTTCGACAGAGGTTGCTTCAGGCGGCGAGAGTTCACCGGCGCGCGGCCGGAGAACCTTCGCCATCGCGTCACTGGCGCCGCCGCCATCTCGGCCGTGACCGCCGACGACGGGCGGCTCGCCGGCGCTTCGCGCCTCTCCGTGCACTGGGCAGCGCGAGGAAGCCTTGCTTTGGCGGAGCGATCCGCGGCGAAGCCGCGGCGGGCCTTGGCGAAACCGCCGCTGAAGGAGGCGATGATTCGCGAGGCAAGGCTAAGACAAGCCGCCATTGCCTCGCCGCCAAGCAAGTCGAAGACCTCCGCAGAACACTTCGAAGCCTCCGAGCCCTCGCCGACATCTGCGCGCCGCCTACCACGGTTTCGGGGCGCCCGGCATCCACTGGTGTTACCTTGTATTCCCATTGGAGAGAGCGGTGCAGCGATGCTGCTGGCGCCGTGGGACGAGCCGCCGAAGCCCTACGCGATCTTCCGGTGGCGATGCGGATGCGGGCGATCGAAGACGGTCGCCAAGGCGCTCTTGAAGCAGCGCGGTTCATCTTGGGCAACTGTCTTGCTCGAGACGCCGCGTTTGATCTCGACGCCGCCACCGGGGAGCCTTCGCGCCAGCTGGACCGGATTGAGCAGGCGCGGGTTGACACCGCCGCCGGCCGCGTATCTATGATGGGTGACGCCGCTCCAGCGGAAGACGAAGACGAGGAGGAGTAGCGAAACTCCCGTCTATTTTGCCTTGTAAACATTTCCTGTCAATGCAAACAAACTTTTACTCTTTTGTTGTGAGTCTTACTTGAACTTCGCACAATTCTAACTTGCGAAATTGAACTGGGGCACCTGACCGCCAAAGGCTTTAGATGAGCGCTTCGCCGCAAGTGGTATTTGTTTCCTTAGGCATCTGGTTATTTTAACCCTTATGGCCTCCAACCCGACTTAAACATTACGTGGCGAGTGCTTAGCTTAGGAAGTGGTCTAGTCGCGGTGCATTGTTGGCACATTGCCTAGACCGAGCCGACACACCGGGCTAGAACCCGCTTCCGTCGCCGCCTACGCACCAACAGTAAGTTATAGCGTTTGCCTTTGCAACTAAGGGCCATCGACCATAAGTACTTTCGCTACCGACTTTGTGCAGAATGCTTTCTAACAGACCTTTTTAAGGCTAAGCGGCTGATCGCCAAAGAGCTTTAGACAGAGCTTTTTATTGAAAGTGAGCGCTTTTTCCTCAGGCATCTGGTTACTTCAACCCTTATGGCCTCTTTGCGAACCGACCCTAGACGTCGTGTGGCGAGCACTTGGCTTCCGGAAGTGGTCTAGTCGCCGGTCTTGTTGTTGGTAGCGTTGCCTAGACCAAGCCGACACACCCAGGCTAGAACCCGCTTCAAATCCGCTTCGCCTCGCTAACCAGAAGTCGTGGCGTTAAATCCTTGCAACTAAGGGCCATCTGCTTTAATTACTTTTTCGCTACCGACTTTCAGCGAATGCTTTCTAATGCACTTGAGGCGAAAAAAGCAGATGCCCACAAGGAGAGAACTTATCTCTTATTGAAGATGGCTTTGTACAATCAACCCCCGGCGGCGGTGAAGGAAGAAGACCTCGCCGCTCGGCTCGGAGGAAACCCAAAAAGCTTCTGAACTGCTACCTACGGTAGAACTTCCTCGGTACTCGGCGTTCAAGTGTTCGCCAATTAGCGACCATCCTCGAATCGAGCTGGCCGAGCTGGGCGGGAGATTGAGACCGCCTTGAAGGGCCCTCCCATTGGGGAGACAGCTTTATTGCGCCCGCTGCGCTTGGATTTTGCGAGCAGTCGCCCATGCTTGCCGGTGTTCTCTCACACCTGTCTTGCTTGGTGCCGCGCGCGGTTCTGTTGATATCTAGCGGCGGATCGCCGCCTGCCTCGGATCTCCTCGGGAGATTCACTTGCCTGACGCCGGTCAGGGTCTTTGTCTTCGCTGAACGCCGCCACCCTTGGGGAGCCGAAGGCGAGCTCTGATGGGAGCACCGCCTCAGAGCCATACACTAGGAAGAAGGGGGTCTCGCCGGTGGCTCTGCTGGAAGTTGTCCGCAGCGCCCACTACACAGTGGGGACTTTTTCAGCCCAGCGCTTGCCTCGTTTCTCCAGGCGATCGAACGCCCTTGTCTTGAGCCCTTTGAGTACTTCCGCGTTCGCCCGCTCCACTTGCCCATTGCTCTTCGGATGCGCTTCTGGAGCGAAACGGCAACAGTACCCAGCTCTTCGCACCAGATCTTGGAAATCGGCGCTTTTAGGCGAGGCCGTTGTCGATGATGATTCTGTTGGCGACACCGAACCGGACGAAGATGCTCTTCATAAACTTGATAGCCGCTGCGGATGTGATCGCCGGGGCTGGCGAGGCTTCAATCCACTTAGTGAACTTGTCGATGACGACGAACAGATGTGTGTAACCTCCGGTCGCCCGTGAGCAGGCCGAATATCGGCCCGCGAACGGTCGAGAAGCGGAATGGTTTGCGGCGCTGGGCGGTCGGTGGATCGCTTAGCAAGAAATTGGCATGCCGCATCTCCTCACCAGCTTCGAAGGCATCACGGAGGCGATAGGCCAATAGAAGCCGTGGCGAAAGCTTTCCCAACCAACGCCTCTCCGAATGGCTCCGCACATACCTCTATGGATCTCGGAGAGAATTGCACTCCCGCTTCCGGTGGCGCGCTTCAAGAACTCCGTTCGCGCCACAGCGTCTGGTCCCCACCTACCGTATGGCGCTTGGCTTGCGCGCTATCTTCTCGACCGACAGCGTCATCGTCGGAGATCACTCCATCCCGCGGTAGGCTAGGATCGGATCCATCCGCGACCTTCCGGACGGCGTGGCGGCGTTACGTACATTGTCGCCGGTGTACTCGCACGGCACGGCATTTCCGCCTCAACCGCCTCGATGGTTCTTCCACCTCCTCCTCCAACCGGGGCTGCGGCAGGTTGGTGGCGTCTCCTCTGATGTGGGGCTGCGTCGAAAGCGTCGTCCCGCCAGATTGGGGCTGCGACGGACGGCGCGTAAGTCTTTCTTCAAAGACCCGGCGGACAGGTGCCCTCAGCGAGCGATCCGGAGCAGTTCATCCGCCATATAGTTGTCGCGGCGAGGGCGTGCACGGCCCAAACCATCAAAGTGCCGCTCAACCGCGCACCTCGCGAGTAGGCCGCCATGACGGGATCGGCGGTGAAACCCTTCCTCGCTGGTTGATGACGGAGAAGAGTCTGCCTTTACTTGTAGCCCCGGATGCCAAGGGTCGGCCACCCCGAGCCCGGCGAGCAATCGCCGTATTCGCGGCGTTGTTGGTGGCGAGAAGTCCAAGACCACCAGTGCGGACGACATCGCCGATGGAGACACCAGACGACGCCAGCCCAGCGCCCTCCGGTAGGAATGGCGGTCAAGAAGAGAGTCCACGGCGAGGGTGTGGGCGTCTTCGGCTTCGTGTCCGCGAGTCCACTCGGCGACGATTCCGCGAGGCTTGCCCTTTGATGGCGTTCGGGAGCGAACTTGAGATCGAACTCGCCAGCTCCATGGCCCACTTGGCGTCGCCCGTCGCCTCGCGGTTGAAGAGGATCTCCGCAAGGGATACTTGGTCAAGACCGTGATTTCTCGCCTTGGAAGTAATGACGCGACTTCGGACGCGCGTCGGCCTGGCGTAGAACATCTTCGGTCTTTGTGAATACCTTGTTTCGACGTCGTGGAGGACCTTGCTGATGTAGTAGATGGGGTGTTGAACTCCTTCCCTTTCTGCCACCAGCACCGCACTGACCACCTGAGGGTTCACCGCGACATAAAGGACGAGCGGCTCGCCCGGGTCTGGGGCGACCAGCACGGGCGGGGAGGTGAGGTACTTCTTCAGCCCGTCGAACGCCTCCTGCGCCTCTGTGGTCCACTCGAAATGGTTGGTCTTCTTCAAGAGCTAGAGTAGTGGGAGACTTTTATCCCCCAGGCGAGCTATAAAGCGGCCCAGGGAGGTCAAGCACCCCACCAAGTACTGCATCTGCCAAAGTCGCGTCGGGGGCTTCATGTTCTCGATCGCCGCGATCTTGTCAGGGTTCGCCTCGATCCCCCTGAGGAGGCGAGGAATCCCAGCGGTTGTCTGACGGAACGGCGAACACGCATTTCTCGAGTTAAGCGATGCGATGCCTTGCTCGGGTTGGTGAAGGTTTCTTCGGTCGCCGATCAACTCCTCTGCCTTCTTGGACTTCACCACGGATCATCGACATACACCTCCGTGTTTCGTCCTATTTGGGGACGGTGGCGATATGCATGGCCCTCGATAAGTTGGGCTGCATTCTTCGATCGAAACGCCATCCTTGTGTAGCGATGAGCGCCCATAGGCGTCCGCGAAAGCGATCTTGTCTTCATCTTCTTGACCTGCTAATGCGGTGGTACCCGGATGCGCAACCGAAAACACAACCGCTTTCGCACCCGTTGTTGAGTCAGCGATGAGATCAATCGCGGGAGTGGGTATGGATCGCCGGGCATGCCTGTTGAGGTCGGTGAAGTCCACGCACATCCTCCGCGCCCGTTGGATTTCTTGGCGAGGACGGGTTCGCGAGCCACAGGATGGGCGACATCGCGGGCGACCCCGCCCTTAAGAGCTTGTCCACCTCTGGCGGATAACTTCTGGCGCTTCCACCGCCGCTCGGACCTTCGCATGACCGTCGCGCGCCGAGCGTTGCCAATTGTGCTCAATCACCTCCCTAGGGACCCGGCCATGTCGGACGGTTGCCAAGCAAACACGTCTGCGTTAGGCGGAGGAAGAGACTAGCGCGCTTCCTATTTGGCGAAGGCGCCCACCGAGCGGTCTTCGCGAGGTCGACTTCGTTCGGGAGACCGCCTTAACCTCCGCGAACGAACTGGGAGGCCGCGAATCTTATTGGAGGAGCTCCAGTCGGCTTGACCTACAGGCGCCGATTGCCCCGCCATAGCGAGCATCCTTGTCGTGGCGGGCGCCTCAGGCGGTCCATTGCCGAAACGATGGGGCGGTGACCGGGATCTTCACCACCATGTATGCATAGTGGCAAGCCGCCATGAACTTGGTCGGCGCGGCCGACCTAGTATGGCGTTGTGAGGAGTCAAAGTCCGCCACCTCGAACTCGAGCATCTCGGTGCGGAAGTTGTCGAACCTCAAAGCGTCACCGGGCGTGGCGTGCCCAATGAGGACGGACTCGGCCCGGCGCGATGCAAGAAGCGGAGTGTTGGACGAAGCTCCTGCTGCTGGATCTGAAGCGCCTTGGCAACCCGGGCGGACAGGAGGTTGAGAGAGCTCCCTCCGTCTACCAGCACCCGCCCGAGCTTAACATTCCGGACCGTGGGCGCAACCACGATCGGGGAGATGTCGGGCGGTGGTCTTGGTGGGTGATCGGCTTTGCCCGAATGTGATCGATTGCTCGACCACACGGTACGCCTTGCGGACCCAACGCCGAACGCGGCGCCACTTCCCTCGCGCGCTTAAAGCTAGCGTGGGGCGGATAGGTGGCCAAACCGCCCGTGGATGGCGGCAACCGGCGCTCCGTCTGCTGAAAACCAAGCGAAGCGCTTCCTTGCCCTTACCTTGCCGGGCGCTGCTGCTGCTGCTTGCTGCGTGGACTCTCTTGTCCACCATCTTACTAACGACATGGCAATCTGCCAAGTCATGGGAGTTATTGCGGTGAATGGGGCGATGGGCCTTCCGTCCCACTCCGCGAGGCGACAGTCTCGCCCTCGTCGCGGCAGCGGGCCGTCAGCGGCTTCTGGCGATCGCCATGGCCGCCGCCCGTCCGCCCTACGGGACCGTACTGCCGGCGCCGCGACCTCCTCCTCTTTTACGCACTTGGCGCCCATTCTTGGCGGTGGCGCGATAATCGTTATCGTCGCCGTCGCCGTCGTCGCTTTCGGCGGCCATGACCTGTCCGGTCTCGATGCCTTGCGCTTCTTCTTGTCCTTGCCGCCGGGGTTCCTCGAGGTCCGGCCTCCCCGCCATTGTTGTCCCTTGCATGCGGCCGGTGAATCTGAACTCCTTTGAAGGGCGCACTTGTGAGCCAAGGTGAAGAGCTCCTCGGTCGTTTTGATCTTGCGGGTGGCCATTTTCTCCTTGACCTTAGGATCTCGGGTGCCTCTCCTGAATGCCGTGACCACGGCGTCAATGGAGATGTCATGGATGGTGTTGCGGACCTGACTGAAGCGCCGAATATAGTCACGCAGCGACTCTCCTTTCTTCTGCTCCACGTTGTGGAGGTCGTCCTCAACTCCGGGCTGCTCGAAGGTGCCACAGAAGTTGGTGACGAAAAACTCAAAACTCCTTCCATGACCCCACGGACTCGGGGCGGGTTCATGAGCCCTGGCGGGCTCATGCGGTGGGGGCTGCGGGAAAGTAGTTCGCGAGAACCTTCCCGACCCTCCGTCCGTGCATCACCGTCGTGTAGATCTGCAAAAACTCGCCGGGGTTGGTGGAGCCGTCATACTTTTCGATGGGGCGGACGAAACCGTTCGACCCTTTGGGCCTTGGCGCACTCCTTAGAAAAGCGCGGCACCCGGCGTCGGGGAGCCTCTGCTCTGGGCGCGGTCCTCGCCCGCCGCCCCGTCGCCTAGGCGGCACCGCAGAAGCGCCACCCTCCTGGCGGGGCAGCTCTGCGGGAGCCCTCTTCTGGTCCCGCGTCTTGCAGCGGCAATGCGATCGCCTCGCCTTCGATCGCGGCCCTGCCGGAGCTTGTCCGCAGTCTTCTCTATCTGACAAGTGGCGGTCCTCCGGTGGGACCGGAGATCCGGACCACTGCCGCTTTGCCGGCCGAGCCCCGTGAAATGTCGCGCTCTTGTCGTCTTAGCCCGCCCCCCTCACGGAGATCTGTGAGAGGAGTGCGAGGGCAACAAAAACGGAGAAGCGGAACACGGTTCCATGCCCCCGAAACTTGCACCACTTGCGGCATCCATGTAGCGGGCCAAAGGCCAACCACGGTGCGGTCGAAGTCCGAGATCACCGGAACACATGGGTTCTCGGTAGAGGCCTGGCGGCGTGAAGGTTTTGTCTTTGGAGTCGCGGTCCTCCAAGGCGGTACCCTTAGTATCTTGACAAGACCACGGCGAAGAGGCGAAAGCGTGCGCTGCCCACGCCCGCAGCGGCTCGCCCTCGCGTGCCGCCAAGTGGCCTCGACCCGCCTGATCCACCGGTGAGTCTGCGGGTGGGGCCTACCTGCTCCTCTGGCAGCGGCGGCCATCTCAAGCAAACCTTCTCTCTGGGTCAATTCTTCTGCGCCCACGGCGGCCGCTTTCGGACTGCGAAGGTCCTTTGGCGGTAATCATTTCTTGTTGTCTATCCGCGTGATGTCGCATTAAATCGCTCGTCGCCCGCGGCGAGGGAGCCTTCGCCGGAAGACTCATACGCGTTCCCTGCTTGCGGGCCCCACCTGGCGTGGGGCCCTCGCTGGTCTTCGAGAGGGCTCGCCCGCGCCCGTCTGGTGCGTGGGGCCCTCGCCCCCAGTCTTCGAGAGGCTCGCCCACGCACCCGCCTGGCGCGTGGGGCCCTCGCCTAGTCTTCGGATGGGGCTCGCCCACGCACCCGCCTAGCTTCTTTAATACTCTTCATACCCCGGTATTTATTACACCGACATATAGTACATAGATAGCATGCATACTACTACTCGTCCATTCGTGCGACCTAGATGGTGGCTTTCATACGGTTCACGAGTTGAAGCACGCGCACCCTCTGAAGATTTGCCGGTCGTATCGAGAGCTCACTACAACTCAAATCGGACGATGCTTAGAGATCCCGAGTTCTATAGAGGATGGCCGAAGTGCCTCCACGGGATCGACACGGTCGTGCAAATTTTTGATCGTGTTGCAGATGGTTTTACAGGCCGTAGGTTTTACCGATGTCCCATGTTTGAGGTGCGTATACCATCAAAATTAACCTTATTACGTTACAAAAATGTTATTAGCAATATACTCGACTTTTCGCAGGCACAGGATTGTGACTTTACAAAATAGATGGATGATCTATATCCCATGGCTACATCTACATACATAGACTATCTACGAAAAAAATACAGCGATTCTGACATCGAGTAAATGGTCTATTGAGTGTGCAAGAGAGAGAATGGGAGGCGAATGCGATTAGTTCTTGACCCACAATTTGAGGTGAACCCGCATGCACCAATTTTAAATGCCTTTGTGGATGTCACTTTGCCCGACGCGGTCACGAGCAATTTGTGCTACAAGCGAAAGAAATTTGAGGATACGGGCACCTCGAAGACCAAGTCGTACAAAACCATTCTTGCGTTACTCGATGGTGTATTTGTCTATGTCATTTTTCAGATCAATTGTCTTAAATTCACGCGTACTTGCATTTCGATTAAATTCACGCGTACTTGTATTTCGATCGAAATCACAAAAAACGGAGGGTCATTTTACCTTGTGCTGTCATGTCCGGTTGTCATCGTTAAGTTTATGGTTTTCATAACCGGTGATTAACATAATAAATCATTATGATTAACATGTTGCATGAAAGGTTATCGACAGAGCTTTTTTTTTGAAATGTTAAATGATACATTTCACTTAAACAAGTGAACAATTTATTGCATGCTTCGAGAATATTTTCCCTTCCTTGGTGCTTAGCTGAAGCACCTGCTGCTTCACGAGCTCTTGCCGCCCTATGTAGCTTGGCCTCACGTTCAGCCTCACGAGCACGGGCTTGGCGCTCATGTTCCGCCTGAGACTCTCGGGCTGCACACCCACGTTGTTTCTGTAGTTCGATCTCCCTCTCTTGGCGCCTCTCTTCCTCAGCGGCACGCCTCTGATCATACTCGCGCCCAGATTCATCAATCCTCATGTGTAGCATGAGGTCCTCCTTCATCTCGGGCGTCTGCTCCATGTCGAGATACTGTACAAACTTCGCATAATGGAGCTAACAATTTTAAAACATCGAGATCAATGTGTTCAAAATATGTGGCCGAGAACGATGGCCAAAATAAAGTAAACTTACAGGCGTTTCCCTTTCGCGCATCTCTTGAGCGGATCAAGCATAAGGTTTGCGCATGACCCGATACCTATGTCCGAAGGTGTATGACAGTTCATATGACTTACTCAAACGACAGGAATCCCCACACAAACATTTTGCCACATCTACACCGAACGGAATGTATGTTGGAAGAGACTCAGACGGTGTCTACGAAAGCGCCATACTGTCGGGGATTAGATCACGGCCCATTGCCATGGCCCACTCCCTGACGGCCGGTCGAGCGACCTACGGGGCGGCTCCTGGAAGGTTCTATCGAGCCCATGTGCATCTGCCGAACGACCTCTGGCCGGCACGGTCGTGTCGGCGTAGGATTCGTGTTCGAGTCCTACTCGAACAAGAGTTCTGCACGGCTACGTGAAGACCCGGACGTGGTTTCCCGGATTGGATTAGGAGTCGTGATCCCCAAGATTAGGAGATTACCTTATCTACCGTAGGTCATGTTTGGCGTGTATGAGTTCGTTACGATCTCATAGTTAGCCCGGCCCGATATTCCCTCGGTAGGTCGGTTCGCTCTGCACTATATAAACCAAGCCCCTACGGTGTTTAGGGGGCATCTGGGACGACTTAGACTGCATCTAGCTTTAGCATCTGTTAGACACTTGATCATAGCGCTTTGCTGCACCATAATCTCGCCGAGACTTGTTCGTCTCGTCGAGCCATCTCTTGTATTCATCTCGATATATAAGAAAGAAATTTGGGCGTAGGGCTATTATCTCTCCGAGAGGCTGAACGAGGATAAAAACCACATCTCTCGTTCGTTCTTTGTTCGTGGTTGTTCGGCGTGTCTCCTATCTCCTCTTTGAAGAACCTTGGTTGACTTGGGTCAATATCCCAACCGTCGGCAATTTGGCGCCGACCGTGGGGACACGCGGATCGAGCATGTCGAACTCCATCAGCGTCTGAGATACTTCACGAGGGCTCGACTCGGAAGGGCGGGATGTCTCATCCTGTCGATTCGGATCGATCTGTTCGGTCTCGAACACTTCGGCATCCGGCGGATGTCTCGCTTATATGGCGAAGATAGCCTCGAGATCGCACCCGTCATCGGCAGCGACTCTGAGCGATGATCTTTCTGACGGTTTAGATTTGTCGATTCAAGGCTATGTCGGTAGATTCCACAATGGAACCACAACGATGACACCGTCTAGCATACCTTCGCATGGCCCCGCAAAGCATTTACATGGCCGATGTAGGAACCTCTGAGGATCACCGCACGGGTATGGCGGCTGGCGGTCGAGGCGGATTAACTGCTCGGCATCAAGGCGAGGTGCTACCGCTGCTTTCGCGAGCAAGGCGTCATTCGCCGCAACCTCGGCGATTCCATCAACGGTGTAGCGCGGTTCGCGATCGGTGCAAGCGACCGCGTCGCAACCCACCTCGCGTGCCCTCGCCAAGTCTCCGTGAAGCTTCTCTGTCGGATTGGTTCCCGCGAAACCGGACTCGGTCGGGCAAAACGCGGATGCCTCGGGGTCCCAGAACCCCTAGCGAGTCGGGAGCGACTTCGCGGCCATAACCGGTGATTAGATCTACCAACCAGGCCGACCTACGCCCGCATAGGCGTCTTTACTTCTAACCTAGAAACGACCGTGAAGGCCTAAAGTCTCTAGGAGAAGTCAACAATTCCTCGAGCGTATGACCAACCGCCGGAATGGTTTGGGCAGCTACGATCGATCGCGTGACCTTCGTCACCGTCGAAGATCCTTGTCCATGGCGAGCTACCCGTGGTCGCCGTCGCTCGCCAAGTCCTCGTAGTCATCGCGACCACGCAGGGAAGCAGCGGCAGCGATGATCCGCAGACGGTCCCTCGTGAGGCGGCGTCGTCGCAACCACGAGGAAGGGCGTGGTGGATTGTCCCGGAGAGTTTCTCGGGCGAGTCATCCCGTTCAGCGAGAGTTCCTCCATGCAACCGGACCAACGTCTTCTCAAGACTAGGTTACTGCCGGGAAGGTGGCGGTCATATGCTTTGAGGCTGCGGGGCTTTCTCGGCGAGCTTGAGCTGTCGGTGGCCCTCAAAGTTCAAGCCGGTCACATGGAGAGGTACAATGGGACTCGAGAACCGGAGAATTCCTTTCCATCTACTCTCGGCCATCATGGCGGCGGGGTGACGAGCTTCGTTATGGCTAATTACCTCCGTGTCCTTGAGGTCTTTGCTCGGACGTGGTCATTCAATCGGCGGGAGGGTTCCATCACTCATGGAACCAACTTTGTGGCGCCTCGATCGCTAATTTCGGAGGCATTACGTGCGTGCTCGGTAAGGAGGATGATCTGCACGGATGATCCGGATGAGCGAGGTGACCCTCCGCAACCGTGAAGCGTTTCATTAAGATCCATAACACGATCCCGAACATCTCGGATGAATCATTGTCCGCGCCTTCAAAAGCGGAGTCCGTGACGGCGGCTCACCCAGGATCTCGAGATCAGCGAGACTGGACCGCCAACGACTTGTTCAAGGCGGCGGATCCGCTATGCCAACGCGGCGAGCGCGTTCGATCAAAAAAGCGTTCGACAAGGGCGAGCCGCCCTGACTGGTGTGGATGAGAAGAAGAAGAGCGTGACAATGTTCACGGTGACAAGAAGTCCCGGAAGAAGAAGAACAAAGGTGATCACGAACAATACCGTCGCGGTATGGATCGCGCACCCCTCCCAGGATGGGCGAAGAAGCCCAACAATAATTACAAGGGCAAAAAGCACGCTTTCGGGGGAGGCGGACAAGGCAAGAAAGGTCCGGCGACCGATTTTGCAAGTTCCACCACATTACGGACACGATATCGCCCTTTGTAGAACTTGGGCTGCAAAGCTCGAAGATTTCTACAGCGGCAAGGGCCCAATGCCCACCTGCCGAACAAGGTGATGCTGGTAAGGCTAAGCGTAAACCGGCGATGGTGATCGGGAAGATGATGATGAATATCAAGAGCCCGTGAACCATATCGCCGCTCATTTTCGGCGGCTCCTCGGCTTTATACCTCTCGGCGACCTCAAGGAAAACTGCTCGGGAGGTCCACAACGTCGAAAAGGCAAAACCTCAGCCTGAATCGATGAAGTGGACTGAGGTCCCCATCTCCTTCTCTCAGGAGGATTGCCCCACTGGGATGACCAAGCCTCAGCGGCTCCCACTAGTGGTCGCCCGACCATCAGCAACGCGAGAGTTGGCCGTGTCTTAGTGGACGGCGGGAGCGCTTTGGACTTGCTTTCTGCTAAAGTCTTGGACGAGATGCAAATTCCTCGTTCCAAGCTGAAGGAAGTCGCAATGCCCTTCTACGGAATTGTTCCGGGAGAAGCTGTCAAGCCGTTGGGGCAGGTTGTCTGCTGTCACCTTCGACAACCCAAGCAACTTCCGGACAGAGTTGATCACTTTCGACGTGGTCGACTTCCCATCGGCGTACAACGCAATCTTGGGCAGGCCATCTCTCGGTAAGTTTATGGCCGTATCCCACCATGCTTACCATTGCGTGAAGATACCAGGTCCTAACGGTGTGATCACGGTCAAGGGCAACTACAAAGCTACTGCGATCATGCGACGGCGGTCCCTTGCCTGATCGACCGGCTTCCGCCAGCGATCACGAGGCTCCGCAGACCAAATCTGACGCCCTAGGGTCTCCCTTCACCGGGGAGAAACAAAGGAAGTTCCATTGTAAACGATGATACTTTCAAGGCAGTTCACTGGGGCCAATCTGGACCCCAAATAGAAAGCGAGCTCATTGCCTTCCTCCGAGCTAATGCAGATGTATTCGCACAGGAGCCATCGACATGCCCGGAGTCCCAAGGAGGTGTCGAGCACAAAGCGGGTGTCCGTGGGACAAAAACTGTTCACCGAAGCTTCGTCGCTTTTGAATTCAAGCAGGGGATCATCAAAGATCGACAGCAAACCGCATTCTTTGGGTTCATCCGAGGTTGATCACACCGAGTGGTTAGCCAACCTGTCATTGTAAAGAAGAAAGGCGGCAAGTGGAGGATGTGTGTCGATCACACAGATCTGAGCGCCGCTTGTCCTAAGGACAATTTCCGTTGCCTCGTATTGACCGGTGGTCGATCGATCAGACGCCAGCTCTGAGTTTTTAGATGCTTACTCCGGTTACCACCAAATAAGCATCTCCCAGAGATGAAGAAAGCGCCTTCATCACCCCTTTCGGCACTTTCGCTGCTCGACCATGTCTTTCGATTCTGCGCAATCTTTGGTGCCACGTTCGGTAACAATGGAAGACCTTCCCGAGCAAATAAGGAAAAACACGGAGGTCTATGTCGGCGACATAGTTGTAAAAAGCAAGTATGCTCCAGATCATGTAAAAGACACAGCGAGAGACTTTTCATAATCTCACGGGCATCGAATAAAATTAAATCCGAGAAGTGTACCTTTGGTGTTCGATCCGGAATGTTGCTCGGTTATGTTATTGGCTCGCAAGGTATTTACGCCAACCACGAAAAAATCGAGGCCATTGAAAATATCTGCGTGCTCCAACTACCATAAAGGAAGTCTGAGCCTCATTGGCGGATGGTTGCTCTAGCGGTGTTTATTTCCGTCAAAGCGAACGTGGGCTGCCTTTTTTAAGGCCTGCGCAAGCACAATGGTTTCGAGTGGGCGGAAGAAGCGATAGATCCTTCCAGGATCTGAGCGATACTGTCCAATCCTCCGTCTTGACTACCCAGCGGCATGGCGGCGGCTCTGCTGTACCTAGGTTGCACGCCACAAGCGGTGGCGCGGTCTTGGCGGTCGAAAGGAAGGCATCTGCGACCAATCTATTACGTGGCGAGGTACTTCACGGATCAAAGGGCGTTACCACGAGGTCGAAGCTCCTCTATGCCTTGCTCATGTCCTCCGGGAAGCTTCGCCACTACTTCGAGCGCATCAAATCTGGTCCCGACCACGTTCCCTCTGGGAGAAATCCTACGGAACAAGGAATCTAGCGGGCGTATAGCTAAGTGGGCAATGGAACTAGCGAGTTTGATCATTATTTGTCGCCCGAACGCTAGTAAGTCACATGTCCTAGCCGACTTTGTCATTGAATGGACTTGCCGCCCAAATCGAGGAGCTCCCGAGCAACCCGATGAACCCTCTTGGACCATGTTTTTCGATGGCTCGCGACCTTTGAAACTTCGGGGCTGGTTTTGTTCTCATCTCCCAAGGAGAGCAACTCGATATTCTATCCAACTACACTTTGCGGCGACTAACAACGCCGCAGAGTACGAGCCCTCCTCGCGGGACTAAGGCGTGCAAGTCGCTTGGTGTCCAGCGGCTAGCTGTGAAGGAGATTCACGGCTAGTCATCAATTAGGTTAACAAGGAGTATCGGTCTTTGCGATGACTCAATGGCGCGATACTGGTTGAAGTGAGGAAGCCGGGCGGCATTTTCGATTTTTGAAGTGCTCTTCGTGCCGGAAGGACAACTTCTGGCCGACCAATATCAAGTTCGGATCCTCACGCGAACACGCTTTCCGGCAGGTGCTCGTCGAGCACCTTTACAAGCCCTCAATCACGTCTCCGGACAAGGCAGCGAGAGCGGTGGTCTTGTCTCCGTTATCGGCGGTGCCATGGATGGACAACGCCATTTGTCCGGTACCTTGCGATGGGACCCTACCCGACGACGAAGCCGAAGCGTTCCCGGCTTACAAGGCGTCTTTGCTCCATACAAGCTTATGGATGGCACCCTTACCGTCAAGGTGCTCGGGAGTTCTCTCCAAGTGCATCTCGCAAGCAGAGGGTGTGTTCCTTCTTAGGGACATACGAGGGTGCTCAGGCAACCACGCCTCCTTGAACTCGGTCGACAAAGCGTTTCGCATGGGATATTATTGGCCCATGCGTTACAAGATGTCCGGGACATCGTGACTAAGTGCAAGGCTTGCCAATTTCACGCCGGAAGGCACACAAGCCCGCCAAGAGCTTCAAACAATCCCCCATCTGGCCTTTTTCCACATGGGTGCGGATCTCTCGGCCCATTCCTAAAGGGTACAAGGGCTATACACACCGCTGTCGCCATAGACACTTTTACAAAGTGGATTGAGGCGAGCACGTGTCGCCTCTTCACGCCAAAATGGTGTTCGCTTTTTCAAAAGCAACGTGGTCACGCTTTGGGATTCCCCAAGGCGATCACGGATAACGGTACCGATTCGAGCGAGCTATTCGAGAATCTGCGAGCACCGGGTACCAAGGTTCGTTCGCCTCGTGGCACATCCACGAGCAATGGAAGCGATCGGCGAGCTAACGGACAGATAGTCCGAGGTATTAAGCGGCGGGTATTTGCTGCTCTCGGCGAGCACAAGAAGGCACAGGTTGACGGGTTCCTTCCGTCCTCAGGCGATTCGCTTTCTGACTACGGCCACCGGGCGGCCGGAAACTCCTTTCCAAGCGGTCTATGGTGCGAAGCCATCACGCCGCGAAATTATACTCGGTTCGCCTCGCCGAGCTCGGTCAACTTAGTTGACGACGAGCAAGCGCCTCCTCGATCTCGATCTCCTCGAAGGCACACGCGACCGGGCACAAGTCGAATGGCGCGCTACCGGCAAGATCTTCGCCAACGCGCGCCAAGTCGGCCTCGACCAAGGGCTTTGAAGGCGGGCGACCTCGTTCTGCGCCGTGTCCAGAACTTGTCCAATGCCAACAAGTTAACTCCTCGTTGGGAGGGCCCGTTCTGATCGTTTCTTCGCTTTCGCCCGGGGCAGTTCACTGGCTATGGAGGGCGGGAGAGAGCCGACCATCACTTGGAACATCGACCCGACCGTAAGTTCTTTGTGTAGGTCTTTTACATTTTCTTAGCCTGCGCTTTTGTAAACTTCAGCGCCTTAGTTCGTCCAAGTCTCTCGGGCACCATGTAAGTTCAATCCAATAATTAAGTGAATTCTCGCGCCTCTGCGTCTTTTCACTTCTTGTCTTTTGAAGACCACCTCTTGTATTCATCTACGATATATAAGAAAATTTGGACTTGGGTCGACCTCTTTCTCTCTGGTAACACTTGATGGTCGCCCGCCTTGCGAACTCTTGGCTCCATAATCTTAAGGATTGTTCCTATCCGTATCTGGTTTCAATAAGTTCCTAAACTCGGGGTTGCGTAACACGGCCTTTCCACCTTGCGGCTAAGTTCTGCTCTCGTAAGCCCTCCGCCGAGGCACTTCTTGCTTAGGCGCGACCACTTGGTAAAGCTCGCTCTCGTAAGCCCCCAGCGCGCAGGCACTTTCCTTGTTCGGTTACTCTGGGCGCCTAACTTCGTCAACGAAAGCGACTACGGAACAATCGAGCAAGATACGGGTATCGCTCTTTCTCTCTCTTGCGTGCTCGAGTTACATAGCTTAGGTTCTCGAGCATCGTCCGTCACGGGGCTAGGGTGTCGCTCTTTCTCTTGTGCACTGTTCGGTTCGCAAACTTCAGGTTTCGGCGATGCATAACGGGCTGGGAGTTAGGCGAGGCGCTCTCTGGTTTTCTTAAACTTCCTAGCGCTGTTAGCTTTTCTCTTAGTTTACATTAGTTCTTGTCTTTTTTTGCTCTTTTTGCGAGGAATAAAGGTAAGTACTTTATTACATTACTCAAAAGTTTGGTACAAGGCCCTTTAAGATTCTGACAGGTGCTACTTAGGAGCAAGCTGCTCCTTGACTCCTCAACTTCTAACTTGAGGCGCACGACTTACATGAGTCTTGATTCCTTCCGGGCTTCGGCTCGGGCGTTCGATCTCCTCCTTGCTCGCTTGGCTTGCGCCACGCTCTCTCGCCGGATGGCCTCGACCTCCTCGGTCTTGGCCTTGGTGATCGTTCGAGCCTCGCTCTGGCCGATTATTGCTTTCGGCGTCTTGACCCTTTTCTCTGCGGTGATCGCCCTCACGTCATCCCACATCTCCTCGATCTCTTCTGTGAAGCCCAGGGTCGAGATCTTTGCACGAGACCCGCGAAGTCTGTTCTTCCTTGGCGAGCCGGGCCTTGAGTCTCTTGGCTTCCGCCATGGCTGGTCCCGCCGTTAGGAAAGCGTCGTGGCTGCTCTTGAGCCACTTGGCGGCGACTTCTCTCTCATGGTGCTTCGCCTTAATGGCTTCTGCTGAAACTCCTCGGCCTCTCCTAGGAGAGACTCGCAGGAACGCCTCTCTTCGGCCAATTGGACTTTGAGCCTCTTTACCTTCGCCTTCAGCCGGCTTTGACTTTGGGCTGGTGCAGAGGGCCCCGCTTCGGACTCCCTCGTCCTGAGGTGCTCCGGAGCGGCGCCATCTGGCGCCCGCTCGATGGTGGCGCCGTCCTCGAGCTCCTCCATGGTGTCCTCAAGACACGAGAGGGAAGAACAAGTTAACTACTTTGCGATGGCGTGGCTAAGCTGAACAAGATTTGGTCTTGGTGCCTACCTTGCCGAGTCGGCGTTTCAGTCCGCGGCGCAGGCGGTCCTCGAGGCCATGTGTCACGAAGCCCCGCTCGTGCGGGATGAGACGGACGCGTTCTTGCCGTCGCTGCCTTGATCGCTCCTTCTTCTTGCGGGCGCGCCTTTCGGGAGGCGGGAGCGGCAGGCGGCGCTTTAAATCTCGCGCTCCCTTTCCTCTTCCTTTTCCTCTTCCGCCCGAACTTCTCCGGGCGAGGCCGGAGCCACTGTGCTGGGTGGCGCCGTTGCCTCCACGGCGAAACGACTTCGCGACACGCCGGGGCTTCTTCTTGCTCCTGGCGGCGGGGCTTCACCACCTTTCGCCAGAGAATCCCGTCGCTTCGGGGTGAGCTGCCCTGCGACAAGTACTGGCGAAACCGGCCGCTCGGTCCCGCCTTGGCGGCTTCCGGTCGTCGTCTTGGCCCATTGCCCGTGGCGCCGCTTGCCGCTTCCTCCGTCTCCAGCCGCTCCACAACGCTTTTAAGCGCGTCAGTACGCCGCCGAGCTGACGAGAGCAGCTCCATGCCGCCACTTGTCCTTGAGGCACGCTAGCCTCATCGCTCGCGATCGCCGTCTGATCTTTCGGCGGCGGCGACCTCGGCGCCTCTTCGGCGTCATCCGTGGCGATCTCTCCTTGGCGGTGATGAAAAAGAGATCATCGTTAAGTCTATCTGATTGGTAGGTGGGAGATCTGAAGTTGGGTTTCTACATATCTGCCGTGAGAGGCTTAATCTTGATCTTTTTTGCCGGAACCTTCCGCCTCTTCCTCGGGGGCTCCTTGGCGGCTTCTCCGCCTTGGCCCTTGGGTGTTAAATGGCGACGAGCTCGGCTCCACAGTAAGCCGAAGCTCCTCTCGCGCAGCGCAAGAAGTTTTTCCTTGCGCGCGACTTCCTCTTCGAGCCTCGTCTGCTCGGCGATCTGTCGGAGCCGCGCCAAATGGCCCGGGTGAGTCTGCGAGTAACGCCTAAGCCAGAGGGTCATGTTCTTTACCTCTTTGTCGCTTTGCTCGGCGAGGAGGGAGGGCTTGGTCTCTTCCATTGGGTGACCATCGCTACGCTTTATGCGCTTTCGTGCGCTCGTCGCCGCACTGGTCTCTTCGACGGTGGCGGCCGCCGTGTCATGGCGAGCTCAGCGTCGGCTCGGCCGCCACCTTGGCTTCTGCGCCGCCTTGGTCTTGCCCTTCTTCACCTTCTCCTTCTCAGACCCGGAGAGTTACTCTACGATCCCTCCAAGGATCAGCTGGTCCTCCTGCGCGTTGTCGGAAGTGAGCCTTAGCACTAAACAACATTGCAAGTCTAGCAACACAGACTGGGAGTAAGTAATTTACCTCGCTGCATGCGGACGAAGCGTTCTTGTGAGACAGTGTCGCCACCTGCGGTGACCTCCCCGTCCTTCTTCGCCGCCTTCAGCATGGCGTCGACCCGCTCGGTCACCCATGCGTCGGTTGGCTTCTCTGCCCGAACAAAAGGGATTGTTAGTTCCTGTTCGGAGGAAAGAATCTGTTTAGAGGTTGAGTCTTAAAGACACTTACCCGTGCTCTCCCTTGTGATGTCCTCCCATCCCTCTATCTTGTAGAAGGGATAGGACCTCCTCCGCAGTGGACAAATCCTGTTCGCTGTGAAGTCCCGAATGATTTCCCTACCCGTGAGCCCAAGGCTCACGAGGGAGGCGATCTTCCTTGTCATGTACCAATCCTCGGCGGTCATCTCCGGCCGAGGCATTGGCGTCCTTCTTGGCGCCTTCCGGTGAAGGCGAGTTCTTGTCGCCGCTCGCTTGTAGAACCACCTCACCCACCACGCGCCCATCGAGTCGAAAGCGGCGGTGGGCGAGGGTACTGCGTCATCGGCGGTGGCCGGAGCTTGAGGTAGTAGCACCCAGCGCTTGAAGCGGCGGGCTGCTCCTCGTCACCTTTGTAGTAGTGGAGGAACAGCCCACCGGTGGATCGATGCCAGATAGCCCTCGCACGGTGTGCGAAGACGATATCTGGAGGATGGAGTTCGGATTGAGGTTTGCCACCTCCAATCCGGCGATGTTCAAGAAGGCCTCGGCGAAGTCGCTCGGAGACCTCAGCCCGAGCAAGGCAAACTGCTTGAAGTCGACGAACTCTCCTCGGCGGCTCCGAGTATCCTCCTCTCCGGCGACCTCCACTCTGGGGTGTCGATCTGACCCTCTTCTTCCCAGACCTTCAAGTCCTCCTCGGTCAAGCTAGTGCCGGTGAATTTGGCCATAGCGGTTCCCAGAGTTGGACAAGCGGGTTTGGTGGTGGAGTTTGGGTGCTCGATCTTTGAGTGTGGTTGGAGCTAGGGCTTAGAGAGGAAAGGCGTGAGAGCAGTGGTGGCATGAGGCGGCTTGGGTGCTTTATAGTCCCGTATAAGCTGCTCTGCAACGGTTTTGTCCTAGAACGGCTAGTTTTTACATAGCGGCTAGGTAAAGCAGTGCTTTATTTTCACCGCGGTGGCGTGAAGTTACTGGTTGGAGTGCGCCAGCGACTATTTTTTCGGTGTTTGCCTTTGAAAGGTGAGTGCTCTGCTTTCGACGGATGTTGTTCCTGTTCGGCCTAGCGGAGTTGTTCGGCCTTGATCGGGTTTATTGGGTCCCGAACAAGTCTTGTTGGTTGAACCATAACTTGTTGATCGCTGTTACATGCCTTTGTAGCAGGAAAAATACCTCTTCGTGACTTTGAGTCTCAAGAGGGCGACCCACTCTAGTGAGTCCTTCCACTTGAGTCTCGGGGCTAACTGTCGGGGATTAGATCACGGCCCATTGCCATGGCCCACTCACTGACGGCCCGGTCGAATGACCTACCGGGGCGGCTCCTGGAAGGTTCTATCGAGCCCATGTGCATCTGCGAAACGACCTCTGGCCGCACGGTCTTGTCTTGACCTAGGATTAGTGTTCGAGTCCTACTCGAACAAGAGTTACTGCGACTACGTGAAGACCGGGACGTGGTTTCCGGATTGGATTAGGAGTCGTGATCCCCAAGATTAGAGATTACCTTATCTCTGGTAGGTCATGTTTGGCGTGTATGAGTTCGTTCACGATCTCGTAGTTAGCCCGCCCGATATTCCCTCGGTAGGTCGGTTAAGCTCTGCACTATATAAACCAAGCCCTCTTGTGTTTAGGGGCATCAGGGACGACTTAGGCGCATCTAGCTTTAGCATCTGTTAGACACTTGATCATAGCGCTTTCTTTGCACCATAATCTCGCCGAGACTTGTTCGTCTCGTCGAGCCATCTCTATATTCATCTCGATATATAAGAAAGACCGGACGTAGGGCTATTATCTCTCCGAGAGGCTGAACCGGGATAAAAACCCCGCTCTCATTCGTTCTTTGTTAAGTGGTTGTTCGGCGTGTCTCCTATCTCCTCTTTGAAGAACCTTGGTTGACTTGGGTCAATATCCCAACCGTCGACACATACCCTCGAACACTAAGTTTAAAAACAATCACTTTTTTCTATTGTCTTCAAATTTCACTGCCCAAATATCTTGCCTGCAAATCGACTAGCGAGCCCTCACCTATTTATAGCCGAGTACAGTGCTCACCTCCTTTGTGGCAGGCAGAATGTGATGGCGCGGTACTAGCTAGTTCGTGGCAGACAAGATGTGATAGACAAGATGTGATAGCGCTTTAAAACGTCTCGGGATGTGCAGCGGGAACGAATCCGAGGTGAATGCGAACGAAAACAGCGGGCGGGAATGAATCCGAGGTGAATGCGGACAAAACAGCGGGTATTTTTGGGTGGGTCCTAACCCCTGGCGCCCTGAGTCGGGGCGCCTACTGACTTGGCGTCCTGGGTGGGAGCGCCTAGCTTGGCGCCCTGGGCGGGGGCGTCCAGCACCTTGGCGCTCTGGCGAGCGCCGAAACCCTGGCGCTACTGCTATTAGGGCGCCTTCGTCCGTTGGCGCTATCCGCCAGAGCGCCAATCCTCTGATGTCGCCCTGGCCAGGAGCGCCTAGGGGTATTTTTGCAATTGGACGTAAATTTTGTGAATTTTTTTGTTTGCGTGATTTTTTTTTTGACGAACAGTGAAAATTTTCGTGGCGAGGTGGTTCGGTTTTGACTGTTTTGACGACGCGAAGTGTCCCAAGCCGGGACCGCCGCGCATAGACTTGTAGCGGCACCGGCTTCCCCCGCCCATCGGCCATCTCCCAACGCCGCCGCCGCCGCCGCCCGGCGGCCTCGCACCCTCGGACCAGCCCGCGCCGGATGCTCCTCCGCTGCGCCACCGCAGCAGCAGCAGCGCAGCGCTCCTATTGTTCAGCCCGCGCGCGAGCCCTCCGGCACGTGGGCGCCGCCTCTCCTAACCGCAGCGGCGGCGGCAGCAGCAGCAGCGCATCGCCTCCGCGCCGCCGCAGCGGCCAGCGCCGCTTGCCGCCGGCTGCGGCGTCCGAGGGCGAGGCCCTCACGACCACCTCAGCGCCCCGCCCGTTCCCAGATTACTCCCCGCCCCGCGCTGACTCGCCGGCGGACGACGCCCTCGCGCGCCGCCTCGCCGCCGCCGTCCTCACCTCCCCAGACCCTGTTTCCCTCCCTCCCTCCCTTTCCTCCCCAACTCCGCCCGCTCCACCTCCTCCTCGCTCTCCCCCTGCTTGCCTCCCACCCCAACCTCCCCAGCCTCCTCCTCCCGCTTCTCCTCCTCTTCCCGTCGCGACCCCGTCCCCACCCACACCTCCTCCAGTCCTTCGCTGTCGCCGCGCACCTCGCCGCTCGCGACCCTGGCGCCGCGCGGGCCATCCTCGTGCGCGCCCTCCGCTTCCCCTCCCCTCACCGGCATTTCGTCGAGCACTTCATCTCCACCTACAAGGCCTTCTCCTCCGACCCCGCCTCCTTGGACCTTCTCCTCCTATGCCTCCCCTCCGCCCCCCTCCTCCGCCGTCTCCGCCAGTACGGCATCTCCCCTTCCCCAGAGTCCTGTAACGCCGTGCTTTCCCGCCTCCCTCTTGATGACGCCATTGAGTTGTTTCGAGAACTCTCAGACAAGAACACTTGCTCCTACAACATACTCCTCAAGGCGCTCTGCAATGCTGGACGCCTCAAGGGTGCGCGCCAGCTGTTCGATGAAATGGCATCACCGCCAGATGTTGTTACGTATGGCACCATGGTGCATGGATACTGTAGTCTTGGTGAGCTGGAGAACGCGGTAAAGCTGTTAGATGAAATGGCAGCAAGGGGGTTGGAGCCGAATGCAACAGTGTATACAAGTATCATTGCATTGTTGTGTGATAAAGGGCAGGTTTCAGATGCTGTGACGGTGGTAGAGGATATGGTAATACGTGAGGTGCCGTTGGATGTCGTGGTGCTTACTACGGTCATGAGTGGGTTTTGTAGCAAGGGTGATATGGCAAATGCAAGAAGGTGGTTTGATGAGATGCGGAAAAGAGGATTGGTGGCTGATGGAGTGATGTATACCACGGTGATCAATGGGCTTTGTCGAGCTGGAGAGTTGAAAGAGGCAGAGGGAGTGCTGTGGGAGATGGTGGACAAGGGGTTGGATATTGATGAGGTCACGTATACGGTGCTTATTGATGGGTATTGTAAGAAATGTAAGATGGTTGAGGCCTTTGAGGTGCATAATAAAATGGTGCAGAGAGGAGTGGCACCAAATGTGGTGACATACACAGTTCTGTCGGATGGACTCTGCAAGCAGGGGGATGTGCAGACCGCAAATGAGCTATTGCATGAGATGTGCAACAAGGGGCTAGAGCTGAATGTTTGCACATACAACTCGCTGATCAATGGCTTATGCAAAGCTGGCAATCTGGAGCAAGCCATGAGGACCATGACAGAGATGGATGCAGCAGGCCTGAAACCAGATGTTTACACATATACAACTCTTATTGATGTGCTCTGCAAATCAGGAGAGTTTGACAGGGCTCACAGTCTTTTACAGGAGATGTTAGATAAAGGAATTAAGCCTAGTATTGTAACATATAATGTCTTAATGAATGGTTTTTGCTTGTCAGGCCGGGTAGGAGGAGGAAGGAAACTGCTTGAATGGATGCTGGAGAAAAATATATGCCCGAATGCTGCAACTTACAATTCTCTTTTGAAGCAGTACTGCATTGGCAAGAACATGAAATCTACCACTGAGATATACAAGGGGATGCGTTCTCAGGGGGTGGAACCGAACGATTACACATACAATATATTGATCAAGGGGCACTGCAAAGCAAGAAATATGAAAGAGGCATTGTATTTCTACAGTGAAATGGCAGAGAAAGGATTTAGACTGACTGCTAGCTCATATAATGCTCTTATAAGATTACTGAATAAAAAGAAGAAATTTGTTGAGGCAAGAAGATTATTTGATGAGATGAGGAAGGAGGGCTTCACCGCTGAGCCAGATGTATACAATTTTTATATTGATGTCAATTTTAATGAGGGTAATTTGAATTCGACCCTTGCACTTTGTGATGAACTGGTGGAGACCAGTCTGGCGAAATCTAAAGCTGACACAAATGAAGTCTTTAGAAAGGAGCATACACATTAGTAAGTTGATTTTAGCAGGTCATGAAAGTGATTCAGAGTTGATGATGTGTGGGGTGAACATAAGGTTCACATGTAGTACTACCCCTTGCCATGGTGAACCAGAAGTTGATGTAAAACTTCTTCTAAACATGTAATATATTGGTGATCACTTTGTACTTCAGAAATTCCCTGCAATTTCTTATGACTGATGATAATATCTTTTATCTACAGCCATCATGACTTCATGAGTTTTCTTTAGAGGTGTGAAGGCCCTGATGTTCATCATGGTGTTACTGTGTTTGTGCAATTTGCAAGGTAAGATAATAATAGACAAAATGCGTTCGGAACTCATTTATTTTCTTTCTATGTGTTGTGTTAATTCCTCTTTCTTGTATTAATATTATATCACTATTAATTATTCTTTTTCTTGTTTTAGCTTGATCCCTGTAGAGCAAGTATTAGCTATGTGGTGCGCTAATAGTTGTGCATATTGTGGTTAAAAAAAGGTGTGCATAGATCATACCCTGCAGCTGATTTGCATTCATGCTGCTTATGCTGACGCCTGAGTAACTCACACATCGGTGAAGCTTCTTTATAACTTCTGGGGCATCCGTTCTTAATTTCCTTGAAGCCAGTCCTTATTTGCTGTTACCATGTTTGGGTGTTATTTACTGGCTTTTTTTTTTTCAGCATAAGAGGATTACTTTACAAAAATGACTCCTTCAGCCACATTTGTCTGGAGGTGAACTCTGCACTAACCTGCAAGCTGTAGGCCTTGCAGGATGTGGTTCTGCCTTCATCAATTGTTTGGAAACAAAGCCAATGATTAGGTTGGCAATGTTATGTCTGCAAGTGAATAAGTCATCTTTTAGGGCAGTAGGATTCAAGCTCATTGTAACCTTCCAGAAGCCAGCTGCAGCCACCGCTTTAATGTTAATATGTATGAACTATGGATAGAATCATAGGAGGAAAATGAACCTAATCTTTGGCAGAAGTGGACAGAGAAGGCAAGAGACTGTGTATCTGATAGAATGCACCTATTAAGTTGGAAGTGAGAGGAGAGAGAAGACAAGAGACTCAGTATCTGATAGAGGGCAGAGAGTGCACGTGTTAAGTTGGAAGGAAAGATGATGTGATGCTCTGCAGACTTCCATATCATTCATGGAAAATAGTATTGAGAAATATTTTTTAATCATCGTTCTACCTAGGAGTTTGAAAACTAGATATAGTGCTTTGTTTTCATCGCTGAAATTAGGAGTTTACTCAAGCTTCTTTGTGAAGCATACAATGAAGTGAGAGGTTGGGGTTAACTGTTGGTGTCTTGACAGTACGATATTAGGTAATATTAGACAAAATGTGCAGGCACAATTGCATTTAGTTGAGAAACAATGTACATAACTTGTATGTACCGTACATAGGATGAGAAGTCACAGGAAATACAACCAGAGCTTCATGCTGAAAACTACTCATTCATTTGTCGCGACATTTATGTGCGTTATTTCTCCTTATGGACTTGCATAATTTGCTATTCTCGTTAAGTTGCTTCTGCTAAAGCTGTGGATGTATATATCCACGGATAATAAACACGACATTTTGATGTTAACTGTTGATCAAGATTGTATATAACTATACGTGCTGGAAAAATAAGAATACACTCCTTTGAGAGGTAGAAATACCATTCACCCCAATAAAAAAATTTCTTGTCTTTTTGACATTTCCAATTACAACGTTACTACTAATTAATTAACAATTTTGTTTATAGAAACCCTATATAAATATAAAGGAAGGAAGACAAATCTACTTGTGATTTTCATGGGTCAAATATAAATATTTCAAAAATATATAGATAGCCAAAGTTTGAATAGTTTGGCTACGTCTACCGCAAAATGAATATATAGAGAATTAAATATTTCTCTAGAAGTTGTGATAAATCACACTTAACTCTCGGATGTTAAAAATTATTTTTTCGACTTCTGAAAGTTCTTGTCGTTTTCATTCTTGTCTCAAAATTGGTAAAACCGTTATTTTTCCACAAGACGTGAATAAAAAATCATGAATTATTATTTTAAATTTTAATTCTGAAATTTTCTTTTTTTTGAATATAGAAAATCTGAAATTATATATTTTTATTTCTAAAATTGAATTTTTCTGTAATATTAAAAATTAGAATTTGAGAAAATTAATTTTTATTATAGCATCTCACCATTTAACGGCTACCTAGACGTACACAACACCATTTAACAGCGGTATTAACGGTTTTTTGACCAACGGTACAAACAAATGTAACTTTTAAGGTTGAAAAAGTAATTTTCAACATCCGAGAGTTAAGTGAGATTTGACCATGACTTTTGATATTATTTTCTCAAATATAAATGACGAGTAATTTTGACCAGAGAAAAAATACATTGTATGATACGAGCTTTTGACCAGACAGAGTATGATCCAGTAATGCTAATGTATAACAGAATCAAAATAAGGAAAGATATCGAGAAACAAAACAAAGCAAGGTTGTCTAATTCGAAAAGGAGAGATTGGAGGATTTATCCGAGTCATGTCTACCTTCCACGTGGGGTCTAGGCCCCACATATTAGTGACACAATGATGATAACGCTTAGATTTCCACATTAAAATCTCTCTTTCAAAAATGACTATTGCATGTAGTAGTAGAGTAAATTGCATCACAAATATATGAAGTTGGCACGAGTATATCTTCAGATACATTATCTCCAAAATCGGACATTAAGTTGGATTTTCATTTCATGCCAAGTCTAAATTTGGTTTACTCATCATGGTTTTGATGATGTGGATCCCACGTCACGCATAGGTGGAATGAATTATTTGCATCTAGATGCATTTTTATTATTATTATCTAAAAATGACCCCACGTCTCATCTTCTTCGTCCTTTTTTCTATCTTCATCTCTTATTCTATCTCATCTCCCTCTAGGAACAAGCAGGAAGCTTGCCATCGGTGTCGCCCTTGGCCTCGTGCCGTCATGGATGAGAGAGGCAAGCCGAAGGCTATCCTTGGTTGAATTTGGGGAAGAGATTTTGTCTTGGTTGTTTGGTATGTGATTGTTCAGGGACAACTGATTGCTGATAGATGTAGGTGGCCATGGGGGATCGAGAGTGGTGGTATATTAGGGGTGGTGCCTTGGGGTGTGGATGAGTGTTGCATTGATGAGTGAGGTGGAGAGGGAGAGAGAAGATGGCGGCGGTGAGGAGGGGATAAGGGGTGGCGGTAGTAATTTTTTGGGAGGTGGTGATGGTGGTGGATGGGCGCCAACGTGGGGAGTGATGGTGGTGATTGCTCCTAAGACGAGGGTGGCGAGGGATCGAGTAGGCGGGGCCAACGACTATGGTGGCGAGGATCACACGTGGTAGTGATGTTCATCACTGGGGCGTTGTTGCACATCCTACTCTAGGGGCTTGTTTGAATGGATGCCTCACCGCGCCACGCCAGCCACGGCCGCCACGCTGCTTGGCCGGCGTTTAACCAGCGCGCAGCTGCGCCTCGCCTCAGCTCGCTGCCTCGCCCCAGTTCATTTTCGCAGGTGTGGCGCGCCTCACCTACGGCGGCCGATTTGAGCGCCGCACCTGCGGCACGGCCGCAGCAGTGGCGCGGCGCGCAGTGGCAGGAAGCAAACAGGCCCTAGCTCTTCCTCAAGAGCCACCACGACAATGTGAGAGCAAAGACGGTATAGTGGCCGCTGCAGCAACTATTCCACCTCCATGACGATAGTGGCGGTGCGGAGCTAGACCCCAACCAGGTCGACATCGACGCACTGCCAACGTTTGCGTACGGCGAGCTCGCCGTCGCCAAGGGCGAGAATCGCTCGTTTGACTCTGCGAGTTCACCATCGACGACCTCCTTCGCTTTGTCGCATCACTCTCATAGCTTGCACCATCGCCACTAGGAAGGAGACTATCGGCTAGCTCGACATCGAGAGCAAAAGCAAGAGCAGGAGGCATCGAGCGAGGTCGTGTTCTCAGTCAGGCTCGATCGGTTCAAGAAGTTGCAAGGCGGCGGCAAAGAAAGCACTAGCAGATAGCTCGACACGAGGAGCCGTTTACCTGTATGTGCTTGTCGACGACAACCTGATGGTGTCTGTACACTGGTCAAACAACAATGTCAGGAGGACGACAGTGACAGGAAAATGCGGCTAAGAGCATCCATAAAGCTATAGAATAAAGTGTAAGGGATGGGGTGTTTGTTGGAGGGAAGGAATCTTTTAGAGCGCAGGATAAAGTATGAAGGGATTTTAGAGAGATGGATAGAGTGTGCAGAGAATAGTGTTATAAAGTGTGTATTTAGAACTTCATACGGAGATTCGACGAAATGTTTTTCATTTGGAACAGGAGAGGGGAGAGAAGTGAGAAGAAAGAGAGAGAAAGACAGAAGGGAATAGGAAAAGGAGGTGTGTCACTGTTTGTGAGGTGTTGACACAACCACCATAGAAATCATTTTCGATAAAAACGAAACCAAAACACAACTCCATGTATGCAAATACACGATTTCAGAGATAATGTATCTAAACGAGAACTCATGCTGGCTTCATGTATGTACCGTGCAATTTTCTCCCAATAGTAAACTCATTTGTTGCTAAGATTGGGATTAAAATATATATAAGATAGAGAAATGTTGTGAGAAATAGATAACGATTAAATAGTGGATGCTTAGTGATGGGATAGTTCAGAGATAGTCCTATCATTGGGCATGTCCTTGGGGCTTGTTAGACACCATATCGTTTGGGCACCTGTTAGAAAGATGCTTAGGAAAAAAACTGTTTTTATTTGGCATATCATAGCATCGAGTTTTTAAACGAGGAGGTAAGACAGTTAACTAAGCATCGGTGCTTAAAAAGTGATTAGTATAAATTGTAAAATATAAGCACGTGTGTGTGTGCATTTTTTGTACGAAAACACTTTAGGCCGGCGGTCCGGACGTGCGCGAGCCAAGTGGGCCACGCGAAACATCGTTGCGCAGGCCCAATCTTATTCGGCAGTTACTTCATTACTCAATTCAGACCGCCGCATCCACACGCCTCAGGGGTAGTTTGTCTGGTCCAAACCGTCTCGTTTCTTCCTCCGTCGCTCCCACACGGGCGATTCAGCGACGGTGACGGTGGCGAAGGTAACGGCGACGGCGACCGGCCCCCCGCTGCGGAAGAAAATTTGGAAGGACCCGGGTCCTTCCATACTGTGAAAGACCCTGTCCAGATGCCCGCCACGTGTGCCCACAAATCTCAAAGCAGAGCTTCCTCTTCCCCTCTCACAGCGCGCTCCAATCTCAGGCCTCGGTGAGCTGCTCCAATCTCAGGCGCTGCGTCCCTCAACCAAGGCGAGCTCCTTCGGCCGGAGGACTGCCCGACGACGGCGGATTCAAGACGGTGGCCAGCAAGAGGAGCAGCGGCGGCTCTGACTCAACTCTAGCGAGGTTGGCCCGACCTCCCTGCGTCCGGCGATGTTCACGGGCTCCTCCCACTGCTATTCAAGGTGGCCCGGCGGATCTGGTCTTGGTGGCCGGCGGCGACCCAGGGGAACGGCAGATCCAGCCTGGAGTTCCCTGGCGGCGCCTTCCATGGTGGCGCACGGCGTCAGCAGCTCCTGATCCGGTCTCCGGCGAGCTTCCCATGGTGCGTGGTGACTCCGGCGAGGTCTCTCCTTCGAACAGCATGGCGGCGGCAGCAGTAGCGGCCAGGCTCTTCGGCAGTCTATCAAGTCCGGCATCTACAGCGTCTTGACCAGCCCCAAGATGACCTCTTGAAGGACTGTGGCTCCGGGGCGTGCCCTCTTCGCCGCCTTGTCGCCCCGCCGGGGCGCCCCGCTCGTCCGCGCTGCCCTCACCATCACCGCCTTTGAGCCGCGGTCGGTCCGCGCTCCGCCAGCACTGCCGCCAACTCCTCAGCTTGCTCGGCGCCCATCCGCCCTCGCCTCGCGAGCGCGCGCGGTCGACGACCTTCTCCAGCTCGCCCCTCCCCTACCATTGCAGCCCCCACTCAACGAGGTTGGCCATTGGCCTCGGAAGGCTGGGGTCGACGACGGGCGTGCGGCATAATCCGAGGTTCGGCGGCGGCGGCGGCACCGCACCCGAGGCTCATGGCTGCCCGCGGCTGAACGACGGCGGCGGAGGGCTGGACGACGGCTGCTCGCGCTGCCGCTGGGTGAGCAGCGGCGGCGTTTCGCCGGCGGCTGCCGGCGATGTTTCTCTCCTTCGCGCATGACATGGCGGCAGGGAAGAGATGGGGAGAGAGCGCACTGTGAGAGGGGAAGAGGAAGCTCTGCTTTGAGATTTGTGGGCACACGTGGCGGGCATCCGGACAGGGTCTTTCACAGTTTGGAAGGACTCGGGTCCTTCCAAATTTTCTTCCCCCCGCTGCATCCACGTGCCTCAGAGGTAGTTTGTCCCAACTATCCGTTTCATTTTTTTGTCGATTTGGTGCGCCTCATTTTTTCGTCGATGGTGGAGATGGAGGGGGTGGGGAACGGGGAGAAGGAGGCCACAGCGTGCTCCGGCCAGTGGTTCCAGGGAGGTCTGTGCTCCAAGGCGGTGTCTGACAAAGCGTGATAGGCGGGGCCTGAGGCTTGGTTGGGATGGAGGGGTGGGGGCGGGATGGGGAGGAGGCTAGAGACAATGTGTCGGTGTAATAAATACCGGGGTACAAAGAGCATTCGAAAGGCCGAGAGGGCCCGCACAAGGTCGGCGAGGCGAGCAAGGCCCCAATGCGTCGTGAGCCCCTCGAAGGCAGGGAGGGCCCCACGCGTCGGTGGGCGAGCAAGGCCCGTGGCGTGGGCGAGCCCCTCATAAGGCCAGAGGGCCCCAGCGTCAGCGGGCGAGCGAGGCCCAGTGGCGTGGGCGAGCCCCTCGAGAGGCCAGAGGGCCCCACGCGTCAGCGGGCGAGCAAGGCCCAGTGGCGTGGCGAGCCCCTCGAAGGCCAGAGGGCCCCACGCGTCGGCGGGGCGAGCGAGGCCCCAGCCACGTGGCGAGCCCCTCGAAGGCAGGAGGGCCCCACGCCGTCGGGCGAGCAAGGCCCAGCCACGTGGCGAGCCCCTCGAGGCCGGAGGGCCCAGCGTCGGCGGGCGAGCGAGGCCCAGCCACGTGGGCGAGCCCCTCGAGGCCGGGAGGCCCCAAGGCCAGTGGGTGCGTGGGCGAGCCCCGAGAGGCCGGGAGGCCCAGCGCCAGTGGGTGCGTGGGCGAGCCCCTGGAGGCGAGTCGAGGGCCCCGCGCCCAGGGCGCGTGGGCGAACCCTCCGATGGTGAGGCGAGGGCCCCACGCGCCAGGCGGGTGCGTGGGCGAGCCCCCTCTGAAGACCCGGTGAGGGCCCCACGCGTCAGGCGGGGCCCGCGTGGCAGGGAGTATTGCGAAAGGAGTCTTCGGGACGAAGGCTCCCCCGCTTGAAGGGCGGTGCATTTAATGAGACATCACGCAGAGTAGGCAATGGAAGAAATGATTACCTTCTGATGGCCCTTGCAGTCTGAAAGGTCATCCTTTGTGGCGCCGAAGAATTGACAGCCAGAGAGGAGGTTTGCTTGAAGAGGCCGCCCGCGTCAGGAGGAGCAGGCAGGGCCCCACCCGCAGACTCACCGGTGTGACTGTGCGGCGGTGAGAGGCCACTTGCGGGCACGCGAGGGCGGCCAAGCAGCGGGCAGCGGCACGTTTTCGTCTCTTCTGTCGTGTCTTGTCGATTATCTTGAGGGCACTTTGATTGCCCTACTCCTCGGCTCTCTCCGTCGGTTCGAGGCTTGTATAAAAGGAGAGGAGAGAGAGGGAAGGGGGCACGTTGGGTAGGATTCGAACACTCAGTTCGTGAGAGCACTCTGTAAAGACTTTCCCTTTCAACCACAATCAGAAAAGAGCTAAGGCTCGGCAGGAGTAGGACTATTACCCGCGAGGGGGTCCGAACCTGGGTAAATCTGCGAGTCGTTCCTTGTTGAGCCCGACGCTCAAATCGAATCGAGCTTGATCGAGTCGGCTAGCAGAGTAAAAATCTGACCAGGGGTGTGATCCGCAGTGGTTGAGCGGAGAACACGCCGTCACAATGTTTTTTTCTTTCTGGAAGCGCAGCCAAAAATCAAGAAATGCGCCCTGATTTTCTAACAGGACACCACCTAGATCCATGAGATCAAAAAACAGGGGGGAGAGGGGCAGCAAACATCACACCATGTGGCTTGTGGTGATGAGGTGGGCAAGAGAGTACAGAGCTGACATACATGTATGCATACGCATACCTTGAGGCAGTCTGAGAAGAGGAGGTTGATGTTTTTTTTGCAGCAATATGGTGAGGCATGTGTGGTTTCAGTAATGATTTTTTTTTTTTGTTATTTGTGTGTTGCAGTGGGTAAATGTGCATTATCTGAATCACCATGGACACCAGGTGCTTTTTGAATTCTAGGTTCAGTTCAAGGAGGATGCACATTCTTACAGGCAAGCTTAATGAGGTGCAGCGTGGGTTTGTTGTGAACACATGGGTTTGGATCCTTGCTCGGCATCCAACGTCTTAACCTCATCGCCCCATCAGAGTGGATAATGAGCGAGGTTGATCCAAAGGTCTTTGTCGAAGTTCGGTTTAGGAATCAAGTATTTGCTTTAACAACAGGATGGTTCAAGCTCTTCGACCCTTCTTCAGGAGGCGATGGCGGAGAAGCAGTCCGCGATGGAGCAGGAAGCGGCCGCTAGAGCTGCGGCCACGGAGTCGGCCGCGGCGATGGCGGCGGATCACCCGGGCGGTGGCCGCCCGTCTAGGGCTGGAGCCCTGGCGGAAAGCAGCCACCTCGGCCAAGCTAGGCGGCGCCTGGCCTTGGAGGAGTGCACTCCAAGACGTAGAACCTCCAGCGGCGAGGCCTGGCTGAAAACCCACCGTTCCGTGACTCCGGACTCCCGGGGCGCCGTGGTTGGCCACTTGCCCATCGTCGACGCTTGCCGCGGTGGTGGTGCAAGTCTCGGGGCGGGGAACCGGCGTTTCGCGTCCTCTCGTTCTTTGTTGCCCTCGCATTCCTCTCGCAGATCTCTGTTGAGGCGGGGCCAAGATGACAAAGCCGGCGACCCTACGGGGCTCGGCGGCAGCGCGTCAGTGGCGCGATCTCGGTCCCATCTGGAGGACCGCCACTTGCTGCATGGAAAGACCTGCGTGACAAGCTCCGCGAGGTCGCGACCGGCCAGCGACAGCCATTGTCGCCGCCGTCTTGCGCTGGACCAGCAGAGAGGTTCCCACAGGGCTGCCCGGCGGTGAGGTGGCGCTTCTTGGCGCCACCTAGGCGACGAGGCGGCGGGGCGAGGACCGCGTCCGGGAGCAGAGAGGCTCCGGCGTCCGGTGCAGCGCCTTTTCTAAGGAGGCTGCGCGGCGTCCGATGGCGGAGCGGTTTCGTCCGCCCCCATCGAAAAGTACGACGGCTCCACCAACCCCGATGAGTTTTGCAGATTAGCTCTGACGGTGATGCAACCGACCGGAGGTCGGGGAAGGTTACGCGAACTACTTTCCGCGGTCCTCACCGTGAACCCGCCGTGGCTCATGAACCTGCCCCGAGTCCGTGGGGTCATGGAAGGAGCTCTCGGGCTCTTCGTCACCAACTTCGGGGCACCTTGAGCAGCCCGGGTGAAGGCGACCTCCTAGCGTGGAAGCGAGAGAGAAAGGAGAGTCGTTCTTGCGACTATATTCGGCGCTTGATCCAGTCCGCAACACCATCCCCGACATCTCCATCGACGCCGTGGTCACGGCATTCGGAGAGGCGCCGAGACCCCAAGGTCAAAGAGAAGATGGCCGCCCGCAAGATTAAGACCACGGAAGAGCTCTTCACCTTGGCGCACAAGTCGCCCTCGGTGAGGCTCGCATCCGCCCATTGCCATGGCAAGGGGCCAATCTTGGCGGCGGGCCGGACCTCGAGAACCCGGCGGCAAGGACAAGAAGAAGCGCATAAGCGGCGAGACCGGCAGGTCATGGCCGCCGAAAGCGCGACGACGACGACGACGACCAGCAGCCAGCGCGATGGGCGCGGCGGCGAAAAAGGAGGTCGCGGCGCCCGGCGAATACAGTCCCGTAGGGTGGCCGAGCGGCGGCTACGGCGATCGCCGTGGCGCGACAACCCCGGCGGCGCGACGAAGGCGAGACCATCGCCCGTGAGTGGGACGGAAGGCCCTATTGTCCCATCCACCGCAACAACTCTCACGACTTGGCGATTGCCATGTCGTCGACAAATGGTGGACAGCGAGTCCACGAGCAGCGCAGCAAGGCGTCCGGCAGTGGCAAGGGCAAGGAGGCGGCTTCGCTTGGTTTTCAGCAGGCGGAGCGCGAGGTTGCCGTCATCCACGGCGGTTCGGCCACCTATCCGTCCCACGCTAGCTTTAAGCGTGCGATGAGGGAGGTGTGCGCCGCCGTGCCCGGCTTTGGGTCGGTGAGGCAGCTGGCGTGGTCGGAGCAGCCGATTGCGTTCAGTCAGGCCGATCACCCAACCAGTACCGCCGGCCCTGGGCATCTCCCGATCGTGGTTGCACCCACGGTCCGGAATGTAAAGCTAGGGCGGGTGCTGGTAGACGGAGGGAGTTCCCTCAACCTCCTGTCCGCCCGGGTCGCCGCGGCGCTTCAAATCCAGCAGCAGGAGCTTCGCCCAACGCTCCCGTTCTTCGGCATCGCGCCGGGGGCTGAGTCCGTCCCGCTAGGGCGCATTAGTCTCCCGGTGACTTTCGGAGGCTCCGACAACTTCCGCACCGAGATGCTCGAGTTTGAGGTGGCGGATTTCGACCTCCCCTACAACGCCATACTAGGTCGGCGGCGACCAAGTTCATGGCGGTGTGCCACTATCGCGCATGGTGGTGAAGATCCCGGGGCCAGCCGGCCCCATCGTTTTGAAAGTGGACCGCCCGGAGGCGCTCCGCTGCGACAAGGACGCCCTCGCGCTGGCGGGGGCGATCGGTGCCCAGAAGGCCGAGGCTTCGACTTCGGGAGCTCCTCCGGCGAAGACCCGTGCCTCCCCCGGTTCGTCCGCGGAGGTTAAGGCGGTCTCCTGAGCGAAGTCGACCCAGCCAAGACCGTTCGGTGGGCGCCTCTCGGCGCCAAATAGGAAAAGCGCGCTCGTCTCCTTCCTCGATCTAACGCAGACGTGTTTGCGTGGCAACCGTCCGACATGGCTGGGTCCCGTGGAGGTGATTGAGCACAAATTGGCGACGTTCCCCGGCGCGCGACCGGTCGTGCAAAAAGTCCGGAAGCAGTCGGTGGAGCGCCAGGAAGTTATCCGCCAGGAGGTGGACAAGCTCTTAAGGGCGGGGTCGCGTCGCAGATGTCGCCCATCCTGTGGCTCGCGAACCCGTCCTCGTCAAGAAATCCAACGGGCGCCGGAGGATGTGCGTGGACTTCACCGACCTCAACAAGGCATGCCCGGCGATCCGTACCAGCGCGCTGCGTCGATCTCATCGTCGACTCAAGCTGCGGGTGCGGCGGCAACAGAAGCGGATGCGTACTCTGGGTACCACCAGATTAGCATGGCCGAAGAAGATGAAGACAAGACCGCCTTTGTCACGCCCATGGGCGTCTACTGCTATACAAGGATGGCGTTGGATCGAAGAATGCGGCCCAACCTATCGTGAGGCCATGCATATCGCTCACCGCTCCCAAGTGGGGCGGAACACAGAGGTGTCGTCGGCGACACGGTGGTGAAGTCAAGAAGGCGGAGGAGTTGATCGGCGACTTGGAAGAGACCTTCGCCAACCCGAGGAAATCTTGCATCAAGCTTAATCGAGAGAAATGCGTGTTCGCCGTTCCGTCGGGCAAACCGCTGGGATTCCTCGTTTCCCGAGGGGATTGAGGCGAACCCGACAAGATCGCAGATCGAGAACATGAAGCCCCGACGCGACTTGGCGGATCACGGTGCTTGGTGGGTCTTGACCTCCTGGGCAGCTTTATAGCTCGCCTGGGGACAAAGTCTCCCAACGCTCAAGCTCCTAAGGAAGACCAACCAGTTCGAGTGGGCGGCGGAGGCGCGGGAGGCGTTCGACGGCTTTGAAAAGTACCTTACCTCCCGCCCGTGCTGGTCGCCCGACCCAGGCGAGCCGTTGATCCTCTACGCCGCGCAAACCCCAGCGGTCAGCGCGGTCTTGGTGGCGGAGAGAGAGGCGTCAGCGCCCATTTACTACGTCGACAAGGTCCTCCACGCCTCAAACAAGGTATTCACAGCACGAAGATGCTCTCGCCGTCTTGTGACATCCCGCTACGCCACTACTTCCAGGGCGAAAGTCACAGTGTTGACCAAGTATCCCTTGCGGAGATCCTCTTCAACCGCGAGGCGACGGGTCGCATCGCCAAGTGGGCCATGGAGCTGGCGGAATTCGATCTCAAATTCGCTCCCCGAACGGCCATCAAAGGGCAAGCTCTGGCGAAGTTCATCAGCGAGTGGACTCCGGCGGACGCAGAACCTGAAGATACCCCGGTCTCCTCGCCATGGACTCTCTTCTTCGACGGCTCATTCCGGCTGGAGGGGTCTGGGGCTGGCGTCGTCCTGGTGTCTCCCACCGGCGATGTCGTTCGGCACCTGGTGGTGCTGGACTTCCGCGCCACCAACAACGCCGCGGAGTATGAAGGATCGCCGGGCTCAGGGTGGCTTCGACCCTTGGCATCCGGCTTCTGAGTAAAGGCGACTCTCTCTGGTCATCAACCAGCGAGGAAGGATTTCTCCGCCGGATCCCGTCATGGCGGCCTACAGCGGAGGTGCGCCGGTTGGGCGGCACTTTGAGGTTTGGGCCGTGCACATCCTCGCCGTGACAACTACATGGCGGATGAAGCTGTCTCGGATTGCCTCGTCAAGGGCACTGTTCCGCCGGGGTCTTTGAAGAAAGACTCACGCGCCGCCGTCGCAGCGACCCCGATTCTGGCGGGGCGGCGCTTTCGACGCAGCTCCACTTCGGAGGAGACGTCACCAATCTGCTGCGCAGCCCCGATTAGAGGAGGAGGTGGAAGAAGCTGCCGAGGCGGTTGAGACGGAAACGCCAGTTAGGCGGAGTCGTCGGCGACAATGTCTGAACGTCGTCGCGCTCGTCCGGAAGGTCATTGGATGGATCCGATCCTAGCCTACTGCGGGATGGAGTGATCCCGACGATGACGCGTCGGTGAGAAGATAGCGCCAAGGCCAAAGCGCTACACGCCTCGGTAGGTGGGGACCTATATCGCCAGCGCAAATGGAGTTCTCTTGAAGTCGTCACTCGGGAAGCGGGAGTGAAATTCTCTCGAGATCCATGGAGCATATCTGGAGCCATTGAGGCCGGGCGTTGGTCGGAAAGCTTTCCGCCACGGTTTCTATTGGCCTCTCGCCCTCGGGATGCCTTCGAGCTGGTGGAAATGCGAAGCGTGCCAATTTCATGCTAAGCAAATCCACGAGACCGCCCAGCGCCGCAAACCATTCCGCTCTCTGGCCGTTCGCGATGCAGAAATTTGATATTCGGGCCCGTTCCATGCGCGGCGGAGGGTACACTCATCTGTTCGTCGCCATCGACAAGTTCACCAAGTGGGTTGAAGCCTCGCCGGTCCCGGCGATCACGTCCGCAGCGGCTATCAAGTTTATGAAGAGCATCTTCGTCCGGTTCGTGTCGCCAATGTAATTATCGCGATAATGGCGCTTCGCCTCAAAAGCGCTGATTTCCAAGACTGGTGCGAGGAGTTGGGTACCAAGCTGTGCTTTGCCTCCGTTGCGCACCCGAAGAGCAATGGGCAAGTGGAGCGGGCGAACGCGGAAGTACTCAAAGGGCTCAAGACAAGGGCGTTCGACCGCCTGGAGAAGCGCGGCAAGCGCTGGGCGGAGGAAGTTCCCACCGTATTGTGGGCGCTGCGGACAACTCCCAGCAGAGCCACCGGCGAGACCCCCTTTTTCCTGGTGTATGGCTCTGAGGCGGTGCTCCCATCAGAGCTCGCCTTCGGTTCCCCAAGAGTGGCGGCGTTCAGCGAAGACCAAGACCCTGACCGGCGTCAGGATGAAGTAAATCTCCTGGAGGAGATCCGAGACAGGGCGGCGATCCGGGCCGCCAAGTATCAGCAGGCGCTTCGCCGTTATCAAGCAAGGCGGGTGTGTGTGAGAACACTGGCAGTGGGCGACCTCGTCCTGCGCAAAATCCAAACGCAGGCAGGGCGCAACAAACTGTCTCCCCTGTGGGAGGGCCCCTTCAAGGTGGTCTCAGTCTCCCGCCCGGGCTCAGTCAGGCTCGCATTCGAGGACGGTCGTGAATTGGCGAACACTTGGAACGTCGAGCAGCTGAGGAAGTTCTACCCAGTGGTAGCAGTTCGAAGCCTTTTTCCGCCTTCCTTTGGAGCCGAGCGGCGAGTCTTCTTCCTTCACCTTCGCCTCGGGGCTGCGTTGTACAAAGCCATCTTCAATAAGAGATAAGTTCTGTCTCCTTGTGGGCATCTGTTTCTTTTTTCGCCTCAAGTCATTAGAAAGCATTCAGCCGAAAGTCGGTAGCGAAAAAAGTACTCAAGCAGATGGCCCTTTAGTTGCAAGGATTAACGCCTATGACTCATGGTTACGCGGCGAGGCGACGGAAGGCGGGCTCTAGCTGGTCGTCGGCTCGGTTTAGGCAATCGCCAACAATGCACCGCGACTAGACCACTTCGAAGGCTAAGTTCCATCCACGCGATGTCTAGGGTCGGTTCAAGAAAGAGGCCATAAGGGTTGAAGTAACCAGATGCACGAGGAAAAAGCGCCACTTTCAGCGTAAAGCTCTGTCTAAAGCTTTTTGGCGATCGTGACTTAGCCTTAGAAAGGTCTGTTAGAAAGCGTTCACGAAAGTCGGTAGCGAAAGTACTTAAGGTGATGGCCCTTGATTGCAGAGGCAACGCTTATAACTTACGTTGGTGCGAGGCAAAGCGACGGAAGGCGGTTCTAGCCCGTGTGTCGGCTCGGTCTAAACAACGCGCCAACAAATGCACCGCGACTAGACCACTTCCGAAGCTAAGCGCTTCGCCACGTAACGTTTAAGTCGGGTTGCGAGGCCATAAGGGTTGAAGTAACCAGACGCCTAAGGAAGCAGCGCTCACTTGCGGCAGAACGTTCAGTCTAAAACCTTTGGCGGCCGGGTGCCCCATTTCAGTTCAGCAAGTCAAAGTCGTGCGAAGTTCAAATAAGACTCACAGCAAAAGAGCAAAAGTTTGTTTGCATTTATAGGCAACAATCACAAGGCAAAAAGGCCGAGTCTCGCTTCTCCCGGTTCGCGCTCCGGCGGGCGGCGCCCCATCATGGACACGCGGTCGGCGGCGGTGTCAACCCGCGCCTGCTCGAACCGGTCCAGCTGGCGCGAAGGTTCTCCGGTGGCGGCGTCGAGGTCAAACGCGGCGTCCGGGCCAGGCAGTTGCCCAGGATGAACCGCGCGGCTTCAAGAGCGCCGTGGCGACCGTCTTGATCGCCAGCGTCCGCAGCCGCCGCCGGAAGGACGCCCAGCGCTTGGCGTTCGTTCCCCATCAAGCTGCGCGGCGTCTTTGCGCCGTCTCTCCAGCGGGGATGCGAGAAACACCAGTGGATGCGAGGCGTCCGGAAGCATGATGGCCGTCTTGCAGATGTCGGCGAGTCGGGCGGCTTCGAAGTGCTCGGCGGAGGTCTTGATCCGCTTGGCGGCGGCGGCGGCGGCTTACGCCGCAGCCTCACGGGTCATCGCCTCCTTGCGGCGGTCTCTTGGCCAAGGCCCGCCCGCGATTCGTCGGCGGATCGCTCCGCCAAGGCAAAACTTGCTCGCGTCGCCGCCCAAAGGGAGAGGTGCGAAGCGCCTCAAAGGCGTCCTACGTCGGGCGGTCACGGCGAGATGGCGGCGCGCCAGAAAGCGAGGTTGCCGAGGGTTCTCCCGCCGCGCCGCGGACTCTCCGCCGCCACAAGCGACCTCCGTCGAAGGCGGCGGGCGGTGAAATTTGGCGAAGTCGCGTGGAGCGGAGCTCGATGCCCAGCGTCCGGCCTGTTCCAAGAAGGACAAACAGGTTCAGTATGCAAAACCGCGAGCATGCTAACCCCACGCGGCGTGTCGCGCAGGAAAGCCAACTGAAGCGGTGCGCCTCAAGGCGAAAGAAGGGGAGCTCAAGTGGCTTGCTTGCGGCGAGGTGGCGGCGATCGCGATCAAGCGATCGCCGCCGTCGAACTCGACGCCGGCTGGCGCGAAGCGGTGTCTGGGCGGCGAAGCGCCAACACAGGCCTTGCGCGCCAGGAGGAGCGTCGGCGAGGAGGGAAGAAACCGGCGCAGCGGCGCCAGCTTCTGAGAGTCGCCAGCTCTCGCCCGATGGCGGAGCGGGCGGTGCAAGCGAGGCCCCGCCGGTTGGGGCAGCGGGGCGGCGGAAGCCCAGGACTTGAAGAGCGCGCTCTCTTCGGGCTCGCCCCTCCCTCCTCGTCGTCGTCGTCGACAGCAAGGATGAGGCGGCGCTTCCCGAGAGCGCGGGCGGAGTCAGCCGCCACGACAGGAGCAGCAGCGGCCGCGGAAGCTTGGGCGGTCGCCGGTGGCGGCTCGCGGATCTGCAGTGGTCCCCGGGCCACTTGGACCGCAGGACCAGAGACCTCCATGGGGGGCAACGCCTGCAAGTGAAGGTTGCGCTCCAGCGGTCCCGGCCGCAGAGAGGCGGACGCCCACGGCGGGCGATGTTGTCGGTCGGCGCGTCATCGAGCCCGCCACCCGATCCCGAGCACGTCGCCCAAGACGTTCCCATCACCAACACCAAGAAGAAGCAAAGAGTTGGCTATTAGCCAAAATGGAAAGAAGGAGGTACAAAATCCAAAAAGCGCGAGGGTATTCACCTCCAAGAGCAGCGAGTCCCGTCGTTATCGCCGTAGTGCGTCAGCGGGCGCGCCCTCAAGCGGAGCGGGCAAAGTCGGCGCCGCAAAAATCCGCCGCCACGTGGGTTCGGTGAGCCTCGCGGCGGAGTCGACAATCGCGCGCCGCCATCACCTCCGTGCTCGCCAGGATCGTCCGCGTCTAGCCGGGCCCCGGTCGGCGTGGGCTCCGCGAGATCGTCGGGAAGAAACAAGATCGTCGCAGCCGCTGAGTCCTCCACGTACAACCATTGCCGGTGCCGCCTTCCAGCTTGGACTTGACCGCGGAAGGATAAAAGCGGAGGTAACGCGAGCGTGAAGTAGCAGCTCCAACCGCGCCGAGCGCGAGAGCGTGTGCAAGACGAAGAGTCGACGCCAAAGCGGAGATTCGCATCGCCCCCACGAACATCTCGCAGAGGTGGGCGAAGATGACCAGGCCATGATCGAGTTAGGAACTAGGTGCGCCGCTGGATCCCGTGAAAGCGAGCACCCCTGTGAAGAATTGAGTACGGCGGGACAAGGCCCGCCAAGACGCCATCGAGAAGGTCACGATCTCCCCGCGAGGACTCGGCATGATGGTGCCGCGCGCTGAATCGGCGGTGGCGGTGGCACGAAGATTGAAGCCGCGCCACCGATCCTCATCGACGGTGGAAGCGAGCAAGGCAGCTCGAAGACGGTGCGGCATCCATGGCGGCCCTTGCTGCGCTTGGGAGCCATGGAAGATTTGGCGGTGGCGCTGGCGAAAGGCTTGGTGGCGATTGGCGAGGATGCTGTGGTAGCAGCGAAGAAGGCAGAGGACCACTTTAAGACTTAGCGTGCGGAAGGATTGGCCGCGGCGCTGAGTGAAGTATTTATAGGCGTGGGCGCGGCGTGATGCTTTGATTCCGCTTCACGCAGCTGCTGGGCGCCATCATTTGCCCCGCGCGTTTTTTGGTTTCCCGCGAAAAGCGGCGTAGTTCCCCAAGGAAGATCGTGTGCAGGTGGAGAATCAGGCGTACGGCGGCCGCAGGTGGTGGGCTCCCCACGATTCGTCTCCCGCCGCGCAAGAAACGGAAAAGTACCCGCGCGACGGTTCGCGTATCATGGTGGACCCGGCCTCTGTCGCTTGTAATAAATACCGGGTACAAAGAGCATTGAAGGCCGAGAGCCCTCGGAAGGCGGGAGGCCCAGCAGCGCCAGTGGGTGCGTGGCGAGCCCCTCGGAGGCCGGGAGGCCCAGCGCCCAGTGGGTGCGTGGGCGAGCCCCTTGGAGGCGAGTCGAGGGCCCCACGCGCCAGGCGGGCGTGTGGGCGAGCCCCCTCCGATGGTGAGGCGAGGGCCCCACGCGCCAGGCGGGTGCGTGGGCGAGCCCCCTCTGAAGACCCGGTGAGGGCCCCGCGCGTCAGGCGGGGCCCGCGTGGCAGGGAGTATTGCAGAAGGAGTCTTCGGGACGAAGGCTCCCCCTGCCGCGAAGGACGAAGCGCATTTAATGAGACATCACGCGCGAGTAGACAGCGGAAGAAATGATTACCGCTACAGTGGCCCTTGCGGTCTGGCGGTACATCCTTTGTGGCGCCGAAGAATTGACAGGCAGAGAGGAGGTTTGCTTGAAGAGGCCGCCCGCGTCAGGAGGAGCAGGCAGGGCCCCACCCGCAGACTCACCGGTGTGACTGTGCGGGTGAGAGGCCACTTGCGGAGCACGCGAGGGCGGCGCTGCGCAGCGTGGGCAGCGGCACGTTTTCGTCTCTTCTGTCGTGTCTTGTCAGTGTACTGAGGGCACTGTACTGCCTACTCCCTCGGCTCTCTCCGTCGGTTCGAGGCTTGTATAAAAGGAGAGGAGAGAGAGGGAAGGGGGCACGTTGGGTAGGATTCAACACTCGCCTCGTGAGAGCACTCTGTAAAGACTTTCCCTTTCAACCACAATCGAGAAAGAGCTAAGGCTCGGCGGAGTAGGACTATTACCCGCGAGGGGTCCGAACTCAGGTAAATCTGAAGTCGTTCCTTGTTGAGCCCGACGCTCAAATCGAATCGAGCTTGATCGAGTCGGCTAGCAGAGTAAAAATCTGACCAGGGGTGTGATCCGCAGTGGTTGAGCGGAGAACACGCCGTCACAATGTTTTTTTCTTTCTGGAAGCGCAGCCAAAAATCAAGAAATGCGCCCTGATTTTCTAACAGGACACCACCTAGATCCATGAGATCAAAAAACAGGGGGGAGAGGGGCAGCAAACATCACACCATGTGGCTTGTGGTGATGAGGTGGGCAAGAGAGTACAGGCAGCACATACATGTATGCATACGCATACCTTGAGGCAGTCTGAGAAGAGGAGGTTGATGTTTTTTTTGCAGCAATATGGTGAGGCATGTGTGGTTTCAGTAATGATTTTTTTTTTTTGTTATTTGTGTGTTGCAGTGGGTAAATGTGCATTATCTGAATCACCATGGACACCAGGTGCTTTTTGAATTCTAGGTTCAGTTCAAGGAGGATGCACATTCTTACAGGCAAGCTTAATGAGGTGCAGCGTGGGTTTGTTGTGAACACATGGGTTTGGATCCTTGCTCGGCATCCAACGTCTTAACCTACTGGCCCCACTGTTAGAGTGGATAATGAGCAGGGTTGATCCAGTGCTGTGCGAGTTCCGGTTTAGGAATCGAAGTATTTGCTTTAACAGCAGGATGGTTCAAAAAATATTGGGGATCCCATCTGGTGTGAGGCCTGTGGTTCGGTCTAGGATCCCTGATGACATTGCAGAAATCAGGGAGGTATTCAAAAATGAGGACAAACTTGGCAGAAAACAGCACTAATGAGGATCAGTTCATGAGGTCGTACATGCTAACTACAATAGCATATGTGCTATGCCCATCATCACATAACATCGTGGACCTAGATTACATATATAGCCTGCTTGACATCTCTCTTCTGGCTGAATATGATTGGGCCGACAATGTGTTGAGTCATCTGATTGGTGAGGTTGCCATGTTTCACAAAATGAGTCCAAAGGCTTGCTCAAAGGAGTATTATGTGGGTGGATGCCTACACATACTTGCTGTAAGTATGGAAAAAAATAGTTTATATAAGTTGTAGATATGGTAGCATACCATTTGTGCTTATTGTGTTCTTTTTTTAACATCACAACTCCATTTTGTTTGCTTTTTTAGGTTGCTTATGTGGATTATCTAGAGCTCCCCGTTGGCCCAATCAACAAGATAGAACTGAACTACTCAACTCCAAGGCTACGCCATTTTTTAGACGCTGATTACGAGTTTGCAATTAAGGTTGACAGGAACAAGCTATGCTTGAACAGTGTTTTGTTTGGAAATGGTCCTGTACGTGTGGTTTTCATTCTCCTTTTTTGTCCCTTTTTTGTATAAGTTTGATGTGCTATTTCGAAACACTAACCCCATTTTTTATCATTGCCTTTTTTGTTTTCTTGTTGGACTGGTTTCATAGTCCTTCAAGCACACCTTATGTTGATGCCCAACCAAATGATGTGGGAGCTTCGCAATCAGCCTCCTTTGAGGAATGGGTGCGTATGTCGAAGTCTAGCAAACAAGGTTCCGAGGTATTTTTTTGATCTGTGTGTTTCTTTTTACAATATTTTGCACAAGTTAATTTTACAAGTTTCACTTATTCAATCAAAATTTAAATTTTTTTGCCCAATTCTATAAGTTATGCTAATTCATCCCCATGTTTTGTTAGTACAGCTACCAAGTTTAGGCAGTACAATTGCCTAGTTTCATTAATACAACTACCAAGTTTTAGTAGTACAACTGTCAAGTTGCATCTTATCTTTCAATTCCTTTTGAACTGTCTAGTTTCAATAGTATAACTGCCAAGTTTCAGCTTAATACAACTATCAATTTTCAGCAATACTACTGCCAAGTATCATTTTTTTAAACTAAGTATCTCTGAAATGCTTCCCTTTTTGTTGTACTTTTTCTAACTTGTTCTGCAGATTTCAAATAAAGTTTAAGATGCAATTGAAAAGCATAAGATATGGGTGAAAGACTTGAAGAATGTTGTTGCCAACTTGAATTCTTTGTACAACAAAAGAGTTTTTCCATTAGTTTCAGAGGTTAGTGATGTGCTAACTTAAAATGCAACAAAAAGAGGGTGTGACATATGCCTCCAGACCGCCCAACCCCCATCGACCGTCCCCGAACAAAGGACTGATGAGGCTGAACAAGGTGATGCTCAAAGGTCTGTCGAGGTTGAACAAGGAGCCAAACAAAGGACTGATGAGGCTACATAGGGTGGTAGCCCGAAAGCTGATAATGTTGCCATTCCAGTGGTAGGTAGCCCTGTTTCTTCTAGAGATAATTAGAAATCACCAATTGGCAGTTCAAACCCAGACGACTTTGAGGTCAAATGTTGTATCAACACAAGCATGAAAAAAGGGGATCCCAGCTGTGTTGACATCCCAAAATGTGGCAATGTTGGTGCTGCTCCTTCAAGCCCTGCCAGAGCGACGGGCTAGCAGTAATTGGTGGCAAAACCAGCAGCCCAAGAAGCCCTATCCGCGATGATAGTATATGGCCTTCCTATTGCAGAAATACAGAAATCCCATCCTTTAGTCTTAGGCCAGAGTTCGAAGGCAATCCCAAGGACAACACCATTGGTGAAATCTCCTCCAAAGACAATAGCCACAAAGAGATTTAAGTTGCAGTCCAAAGCCCGTCTAGAGGTAAATAATCTTTTTGTTTATTTTTCTGTGGGAGTCTCAACATTTTTTTGTGAATATCAAATTTGCATGTTCCACATTGGGACAAAAACAGTTGTTGCACATGTTTACACCATGTTTCACATTGGGATAAAAATTCTAACATTTTTCCATCTCAAGTTTCAGTAGTTTGTTTGTCAAGTTTCATAAGTTAAATTCCAAGTTTCACTAATGTAAACAAAATTGTCTAGCCCAACAGGTTTTGCTACTTCATTACTGCCAAGTTTCACAAGTTAACTATCGAGTTATACTTTTTTTTGGCATATGTGCTGTTTTTTCAGACCCCATCAATATTGCTAGCAAAGTTACACAAGAAACTAGCGGGCCAAACACTTTTGAAAAGAAGAATAGGAAGAAGAGGGCAGCGAACCACATCGATGATGGTGCGAAGATCAAGAAGTTAAAGGTCGACAAATCTGTTGAGGAGATTTATGAGCAATATGTAGGACACAAGCGCGTCAAGCGGTTCAAGAAAAATGAGAAACCGTGAGTATTTATTTTTCTCTAGTCCCACTCGCATTTCTTCTAGTTATCTTTTTTAATAGCTGATCCCTATTCTGTCTTTTTTGGGATGCAGGGCTGCGTTTGTGATGATTAGGGGCTTTCATGTTTCATATGAGCACTTCTACAACGCACTGAAGCCGAGGGGTGAAATCTGCAATATGACTATGTCATTATTTGTGGAGCTTTTCAATGCAAATGAAGCTGAAAATGCAGCATGCAGGAAAACTACAAAAAAGTTTGCCTTCTCCACTATTTTCACGGTAACAACCTACCTTTTCTGTGTATCTTTTGTCCGTGTTTTTGTGAAGGCTATGCTATGATGATATGGGTTTTTCCCGTGCGTACTATCTTTTTTGTTTTTGCAAAACAATCCCAATTATTGCTGGCTCCCGAGAATTTCATGCCTTACAGTTGTCTAGCTGAGTCGAAGAGACTAGATGACAAGCACATGCTTGGGAAGAAAGATCTGGTATATTTCATTTCACACACCCCTCCCGATCCTTTTTCAATTCCAAGTTTCACTAGTTTATTCACAGGTTTCAATAGGTTGTTCTCTAAGTTTCACTAATGTAATATAAAGTTTCCCAAGTAAAAATTGTAAGTTTATACTATTGATCATTCCAATATTGTTGAGGCTTTTTTCTATGGCCGCAGCCCCTTCATGTTATATGCGGGTTTCATACATCAAGTTACTGCTGGATTACAGTAGCCTTTTTACAAGATTAACCTTCGGTGAACTCCCTCATGTATTTTTCCTGTAGCTATTGTTTCCAATTGTGCGCAAGAAGCACTGGGTTCTTGTTTACGTGAATATGTTGCACAGTCAAGTTAACTACTTTGATATTATCAACAAATCCAAGGATGAGGAAGCACGTCAAGCTCCAAACAACCTGGTTCGTACGTATGCTCTGTTACGCCTTTTTTTGTGGATACGTCATGGCACGAGCTCGAAGTTTCTTTCATGTGTTCATTCCTTCTTTTATACTCGCAGGTTACAAATCTCTCTACAGTGGTTAAGACAACAAAACTTATGAACAAGGACATTGGGAAGTTTCAGAGATGGTCTCCTACTGAGTACCCACAGCAATCCAACAAGTAAGGTTTTATATTTTTTTTTATCATTCTCTAACATGCTGTAACTTCTGAAATGTTCCATATAAGTTTATTTTGGAATTCCTATAAAAAAACACACTTCTATTTCAATGTCTTTTCAATGATGCCCACATCATCTGCATGCCTTGCTATTATTTGGTTTTTTTTGCAATGTAGCTTTGACTATGGTGTATGCACTATGGTGTTTATGGAGAACTGGGATGGCAAGATACTCAAGCCATTTGTGCCAGTACGTATCTTGCTTCCTGTCACCTAACATATTTTTCACCACATCCCTTGATTTGTGCTTTAACTTTACTTTTTAGAAGTGCCAATTGTAGACAATACTAATACATTGTCTTTTTGCAAGGAGAGCATCACGGAATATAGCAAAGTCTTTGCGGCAATGTTGATCACCTCTCCACACAACTCAATCGATTCAATGTTCATTCTCAAGAAAGAAGGGGGGTGAAGGGGTTAAGGGGAAGAAGTGTCATAACACGGGGGAGCACTTTATTTTTATGCGAAAGGCTCGATGTTTTTTTTTTAATTTTGTCTGGAAAGCATTTCTATGTACCGGCAAGATGACCACGACATCGTACTAAAATCTTTTTTCCTGTGGATATCATGTATTGCATGTCTTTTTTTTAGAGATGCAAAACATTCTGATGTAATGGCAGCCATACATTCATAAGTTTTCTGCAAGTTTTGAACAGTTCATATTTTAAAGTTGCACATGTTCACCTCCAAATTTCGTTAAATTCTTAAAACAAATCTAAGTTCAACAAAGTCAGCTTTCAAATTTTATCAGTTAACTATCAAGTTTGATGAATGTAATCACAAGTTTCACATAGTCAACTACCAAGTTTTATCAATGTAATCCTAAGTTTCACATGGTAAACTAGCAAGTTTCATCATTTAACTATCAAGTTTCATCAATGTTATCCCAAGTTTCATATGGTCAACTACCAAGTTTCATTAATGTTATCTTAAGTTTCATCAGTTAACTATCCAAGTTTTAAAAATGTAATCCCAAGTTTCACAAGTTAACTACCAAGTTTTATCAATGTTATCCCAAGTTTCATCAGTTAACTAACAAGTTTCACTAGTACATTAGTCAAGTTTCATAAGGTAAGATCCAAGTTTCAACTAAGTAAAATCAAGTTTCACATGTTTCTCTATTTAGTTTTGATAAGCTTCATCAATAGGGCAGCCAAGTTTCACATGTGTAATGTCAAGTTTCATCAGACAAACATTCGAGCTTCACAGTCACAGTGATGTGCAAGAGCTCATTGCAGACAAGCATTTTACATGGCAACACAGCTTCAATCATTTTAATTGTTCCACTTAAACATCGCATGATGTGGTTTACAATAAAAAACAAGGGATCAACGCAGATCGAAGCACAATACTTTTTTGTTACTTTATTGTGATCAAACACCTCCATCACCAACAGTTGCGGCCGACTCTCTTGCAAGTTTCAGGTCTGGACAAGTCTGAACATTATGGTCAGGATTTCTGCAGTGTCTAAATGGATCTTAGACCTAGTCTTCTTAGAAGACACTTTCTCATATGCAGGCAATTTCCTCTTTGACCTCTCCGTTGGCTGCCCTTCCTTGCCACCTTTGATGGGTTTTCAAACTCCAATTTCGCATTTTCACCTTGGAAGGTCGCAAATGGAGCAGCAGCTACGTTACCTTTTTTTTATGGAAGGGTATTCGACAAGTGTTCAACCCCCTCAGTGACATGAGCATAGTCCTCTTCTTTAAAGCATGCCTCCGATGCCAAGGCAGTCATTTTTCTGCACAATGCGTTGTACTCAGCACACTTGTAGCCGGCACACCAAACATCGCTTCTGTAACTTGATGGGGTTCCACCGATCTAACTATAGCATGTTTTGCCCATCTTTTCAGTAGATTCTGCTCTGGTATGTGCTGCACATTCAGTTGAAACGTCACTCGTGGCATGTGCGGGCATAACAATCCATCCATATCAAACATATTACAGCTGCAATCGAAATCATTAGTCTCTTGGGCAAATGAAACCGCATCCACCTTAGCAAGGGTTTGTTTTGAGCTTGTCAACGCAAACTTTTGGTTCCAATCTTCAATCATGTTGCAAGCAAAGAAAGTAGATTGCTGCAACAATCCTTAAAACTTGTAAAAACAGGCCGTGTGTAGAACACGAAGCTTGTTTTTCAATGTCAAACCTACAAACATTTTTAAACAAGGAAGAAAGGCGTGTGGTAGTGTGACATCCTCTATTTTGTCGTATGTCACTTGTATTTTCAAAACTCCAAAAATAAAATAAAAGGGAATTGTTATATACAAAACCCTAGTTTAAATTATTTTAAATTAGGTTTAAGTCGAAACCCTCGAAAACCTTTTGGGAAAATTCTGAAAATATTCCAGTAATTCTTAGAAGCCATAATCTAGCCACACTCCAAATTTCATTGCCAAATTTCAAGGCTAGCTCATGATTACATGAAGTGTTGCCGTTTTGCCGGGAGCTTGTGAAGCCCATCAAATAATGAGCATACGAATTAATATCGTGCTCAAATTTTTGGAGGGGAGCTTCTAGAAGCCCAATTCGAATTACCCTCCAAATTTCAGCCCCATCCTCCAAAGGAAACTTCGTTTTCTTGCTAAACAAGCCAAAATTCTATTCGAATCCTACCAGGATTAGAATTCGAGTCCTAATACAACCCCTCTTAACACTAAGCCCGGCCCAGGTCGTCCAAGACACTATATAAACCTCCCAAGACCCTTGCCCCAGCACCCCATCACGAAATTCCTCAAATCCCAAACCCTAGCCGCCAAAACCCTAGCCACCGAAAACCCTTTTCTGAATATCTCTCTGTGCCATGCCCAAACCCAAGATTAGATGGTACCATGTTGTACAACTCGTCGAGACGGTCAAGATGGATATATGTATTACCCAATTTGGCCAAGAAACGAGGGAGATATGGCTCACCGAAGGTTCGCCGGAATTTGGAGCCGCTGCCGCCTCCACCGACATCGCCGCCGGTGCCTCGCCGATCGTGTCGACACCCTGCTTTCTGCGCCAGCCAACAAGCATCTGCCACGCGTCCCGCTGCGCCGCTCCGCTGGCTCCCATGCTGCGCTGCCGCCGCTTCGCTTTGCCCACACAATGCCGCCTCGTGCTCACCACTGCCGCCGCCCCGCCCACCCTCGTGTGTCGCCAGAGCCAACACGCTGTCGCCCCACACCGGTCACCGCTGCCAGCCAAACTCTTCTGTCGCGTGCGGTTTCCCGCGTCGTCGCCAAAGAACACCACCCGTGGCCGCCGGTCGAAACCGCTGGCCATTGCGCCCGCCCGCACAAGACTCGCCACGCTGCGTCGTCGCCGCCCACGTGCCGCATCTGCCAATACAAGCACGCCACGTGTCGCCCAGCCGCCCGCCGTGCGCGCCCGCTCGCCCACGTGAACCGCTGGTTCGACTGGTTTTATTCGGTTAACCCGGTTTATTCTTTTCTGTAATTTCTGATTTTCCCAAATCTTCTAGGAATTGTTTTGGGAGCATTCGAACTCCAAGTTAGGTGATTCCAGAGCCATTACTTTCCGTTAATAGCCTAGAATTTTATATATTTTATTGAGCTATATGTTCTGTTGATTGTTTTGTTGTTTCTTGCACATATGCATATACGTGTAGATCGTCCGTGTTCGCGTTGTTCGGGAGGATTCGAGGAGTCGTTCGAAGGAGGATCCCAAGACCCGGAGTACTACCAAGGCAAGATAGCTTGCATCCTGCTCTCTTATTTTAGAAAACTCACCTGTTAATTGTTTTATTTACTTTTCTCTTTGCATGAAATGAAGGGAGGGGTTAAAATCCTATTTTATTCACACTGAGTCATCTACCCTGTGAATTTTGCCTATTTATTGTTGCCTTAATTATTTTCCTAGCCTATCCTTGTGCATAGTTGCTAGCGCTTGTGGGTGGTAGTTGATTAGGTTAATCTTCATCTAATTACTCTTGTGACTTGGTATGATTGGAAGTGCTGAGTTACTTTAATAACCTAATCATCTAAAACCTACGTGGCGTGTGTTGACTAAAGGTGGCAAGTCGGGTGGTTTTGTGGATCGAGTATTGTGGTGGAGGTAGTCACCTTGGTCTAAGGACCCTTGACGTGTGCTTATCCGGCCAAACCATACAACTGCAACCATAAATGCTAGCTTAAGCATGATGCGCAGCATGTGCTAGTCCTAGCTTAGTAGTTAGGAAAAACTGTTAACACGCTTTACTTTGAAAAGATTGGGTTGCAGTCCGTTGGCTCAAGAGGGGGACCCGAGATGTCGAAACATTAGATGAGGTATCGGTGTTAACAGAAGGAACTAATGAATTGCATTGTATCGTTACTTGGTCTAGGCTCCAAAGGAAGAGCTAAGACATAAAAGTACCACTAGGCTTATGGGTAAAGTGTGCTACACTTTGCAGAGGTTAAAACTGTCATGATAGCGTTCCCACGGTCATGGGAGGGGAGGAAGGTCGTACATGGCAGTCTCATCTGTTAATAATTAACCTGATGGGTAGGTTTTGGTTGAGTTGTTCGAGGTAGTTTTGTTCTACATAGGGGCTTTCAAAGCCGAGCTCTGCTTGTTAATCTTGGGAATCTGTATCAATTTTAATTGTTATACAACTTTGTTTGACAACACTTTAAATAATTTGATTAGAGTAGGTTTTTATGCAAAATAGCCACACTGTTCTTGTTATTATCCTTGTATCATTATAAGGACTCTTGCTCGGTAGCCGTATACTCATTATACAAAACCACGGATAAATTTATATTTAGGAAAGGACATAGGTTTGGTCTATCTTCAGGATCAGGAGGATTATGTCCCGGACTTCGACGAGGATTAGTTGACGCTGAAGGGTCGGATTGGAGCATCATCATACTTTTTCTGCTGCATATTTTAATTTCTACACTCTGATATATTATGAACAATATTACGTCATCTTTCAATCAAATTATTGTAATAAGTAGTTGTGTAACAATTACTTTTGCATAATATATAATTTTTCTTAGTTCTTTGTCATTGTGTGATTATGTTCAACAAACTGTCGCTCACAAGTTGCTAGCATTGATCTCTAGGATTAGCAATTGATTGTGAGTGGATCCTGGTGAAGCCGGGGTCGCGACAGTTAGTGTTCTTTTTTTTTAAAACACTAACGGTCACTATATCAAGCCCCTAAGTTACTAGGTCACCTATTAAGGCCTCAAGTTTTAGTAATTACCGACCAAGTTTCAACATTTCAATGTTCAGGTTTCAATATTTCAACGTACAAGGTTCAGTAATCGATGGTAAAGTTTCAACGATTAAATGTTCAAGTTTCAACACTTGGTCACCATGTTTCAACATTTAATCATTCAAGTTTTAGTACTACAATGTTCAAGTTTTGTCATTTTTGTAAAAAAAACCAATAGTGCCACCAGGCCATTTGTGAACATTATCTAAGTTTCAGAGCCCTGTTTCTATGTTTAAAGAGTTCATATATGAAGTTTCACATTTCCATCTACCAAGTTTCATCACATTGTTCAATCATTCCTATGGTTAATAAGACAAGTTTTTTTAACATACCTACACCAAAGCTCGGGCTTAGTAGTTTCATCTATGAAGTTATCGCCATCTTGTTGAGACCCATGTGGAGGGTACCCCGGTTTGATGATGAATATATGTAACAAGATAGAATTTGAAGTGTTTTGAAGAATGTTAAACGGTGCATTTATGGAATTTGCCATGGAATTGGTACCGGACCATTGTGCTGAGCTTGGGCTAGGTAATAGTTTTGATCGGACGTGGTCCGGTGAAATTTAGGCTGACACGTGGAGTATTAGGGCTTCCTAATTGTGATGTTATGAAGGGATTATTGTGTTGGTAATTTTGTGATGGACTAACCTTGCAGGTAAGGTAAGGTGTGTTGATTTCGTTTGTGTTCACCTCAGTGATGCAGGTATCGGCGGGTACGTGGCTGACGCTTCGCGGGGACAGCTGGAGGCTGGTGCTTCCGGAGGCGTGCAGGCGACCGGGTTTGATGACCTGGCGGTCACATGAGGTGGTGCACTCGAGAGGCTTAGCCATGGCAAGGAATCCGAGGCAGCTGGAGGCTGCGGCGTCAGTAAGCTAGTGGCGAAGCTGGTTCTGACCGGTGGGCCCAGGCGTGGGCTGGCGACCGAAGATGCTACGAAGATATTTCCCGGAGAAATATGTGGAGAATATTCTTTCTCGGGAATGTGTCTTGTAGTGTGTGTGTTGTACACCACTCATCCTCAAATGAAGGGTGGAGATGGGCTCTAGGTGTTGGGGCATCTCACCCATGGGCTATAAATAGAGGTGGAGGGGAGCACCTTCTCCTCATCCCCTTAGAGCTGAAATTTCAGAAATATAGAGGGTGAGTTGGGTGTGTAAGGGTGGCACTTAGAGTGCTTGTGACCACATGGAGTGTGATTTGTAATCCCCAACTTCTATGCAATGAAATCTCTCATCTTCATGATCATCTTGTGTTGATTTGCTTCAAGATTCTTCTTTCTTTTGTTTCCTCTTTTGGAGCTCTTATTTGGAATGACTCTTGGTGATTTCTTGTTGGTTCTTGATTGTCTATGAAGCCTTGAGGTTGCTAATATGATTTGCCACACTCTTTGCAACCATATGAGAGGCAAGAGATCAAGTTCTTGATTTGTTGCAAATCTTTTCATCCGCGCAGCATCCAGTAAAATATTTTTAGAACAATCTAGAAAAATAATTTTGGGACGATTCCAGTTGGAAAAGATGCGTGATTCATATACCCATCGGTGGTAAAAATTTTAAGTCCACTGGTTTCTCCATTTGGGAGCTATATGAAGCGAAAACCGAGCCCCAAACTTCCTGCTCAAAGTTCTTGATAGCTCGTGGTGTTTGCATTGTTATTTTTTCTCTGGATGGATTCTTGAGATGATTTTTGGCGGAGTGCTTCATGACTCATGTTTTCATAGGGAGAAAAATTCCCACAATTTTTGAAGCAACAGAAAGCCATCATCTCTCTGCTCCAAGTAGAAACAAACTCTGAAGAATCTGTTTTTGTTTTCCAGAAAGCAGCTTGGGTTGTTTGAATTTTCATATTTTTTCTATAAGGAGTTTGAAGGAGATTTTTGGTGGAGTGCTTTATGACACATTAACACATAGGGAGGAAAATTCCCATGATTTTTAGAGCATATTAAATCCACAAACCTCCTGCTCCATGAGAGGACAAGTTCTGAAAGAATCTGCTTTTGCTTTTTGAAAGTTGCTTTGAGGTTTTGTCTTGCTCTCTTTTCAAAAGCAAGATTTGAATTGATTCCTCTTGTTTGGACACTTGACAACCAGAATTATGGCTATAAAATCTCCACATATTCATATGGATATCATCCATACAAGTCATGGGTACACATAGTTGTCATGTTGTCCATCGCGATTTGATCACCGACACGAAGCAGTTTTTGCGGAATGCTTAGAGGGGCTGCATGTGCGAAAAGAAAGCGTCAAAATTGATTGGCGTCTATTCACCCCCCTCTAGCCACCTAGATCAGGTCTTCAACTGGTATCAAAGCTTTTGGTTTGGTGCTTCTTTGCAAATCTTGATCGATTTTTGAAGCCGATCCGTATTGCTATTTGAGCTATGGCGGACAAATATTCCACCAAATCCCCCGTGTTCTCCGGTGCCGATTTTTCTTATTGGAAGGCTAGGATGGAGACATATGTGATGGCTCAGGGTTACCATGTTTGGCTTAAGATTAAGGACCCATATGAGTTTCCCACGGAGGTGACAGCCGCGAATCAAGCCGATGTGGAGCTTAATGCAAAAGCTCGAAATTTTCTGATTCAAGGCCTTAGCCGAGGGGAGTACGAACGGGTGTCGGACATCACCACAGCCCACAAAATCTGGACGACCCTCTAAGCTTACCTTGAGGGGACGGCTCAGGTTAAGGTGGTGAGACAAGACCAACACAAAAGAGAGTACAATCGATTTACTCAGAAACCGGGTGAAACGCTTGACTCATGTTTTTCCTGCTTCACCAAGATTCTTGCCGATCTCCGTTCGGTTGAAGTCAAATATACCGATTCGGAGATCGCTAGGCACTTTCTCTCTGCTTTGGATCTTAAGGTCTGGGATGTGAAGGTGACTGCAATTCGACAGGCAGCAGATCTCTCGACGCTGACCTTGGAAGCGCTCTATGCTAGTCTCAAGAAGCACAAACTTGAGCATCTCCTGAAAGAGCCCAATTCCTCATCCACTGCCTTGATAGCTGACACCTCTGGTCGTGGTTCTTCTGATGTTGCCGGTTTCTCCTTCTCTGTCCTCTGTGAGCTGTCCAATGATCAGATGGACAAGATTCCTAAGGAGCAGCTTGCCTTGTTGGCCAGGAAGTTCTCAAATGCTTACAGGCGAGTGGCTGATCGGAGGAGAGGCATCATGAGGTGCTTCGGTTGTGGTGGTCTCAACCACATGAAGCGTGATTGTCCAAAGTCTGGAGGAGAGGAGCGGAACGACTACGTTGCGCCGGCACGGAACGTCTACATCAACAAGAACCGCAACATCAAGGCTGGTGGTGGAGGTGACAAGAAGAAACCACCTAAGCAGCTGATGAAGGGACGCCGCATGGTCGAGAAGGTGCTGGCCTCTCTGGAAGAAGCCGTCATCTCCGACAAGGAGGATGGACACTCGGATGATAGTGAGGATGAGCCGCCGGAGAACGACGACGTCGACTACACCGGCATGTGCTTCATGGCACACGGCGATAGCGACTGCAGCGACTCAGACATCTAGCATACCGACGACGATGAGGTAACTGATGAACAAGCTCCCTCCTATTCTAAACTCATGGAAGCTTTAGTTAAAATTCATGACAAGTACACTAGGGTCTTAGCCAAGAAAAATACCCTTGAAGTTCAACTAAAAAATGTTAAACCTGCTGCTTGCTCTGATTGTGGGAAGCTCACTCTAGAATTGGATGAATTGAAAATGCATTTTAAGAATGTCACTATCCAACTAGAGGATGAAAAATGTAGAATTGTTCTCGAGCCTGTTGACTCTGATGGGTGGATAGAGTTTGATAGGGTCATGATTGATTTCAATGAATTAAGTGCAACTCATGATAAGGTGCTTGATTTAATTGAACAACTTAGGGAAGTCAATGTTAAGCTTGTAGCAGAACTAGATGATACTAGAAAGAATTTGTTCCTTGTCACTTCTGATCTAGAGTCTGTCTGCTTAATGAACCCTAGCATGCTTTGTCCCGATCCTCTCAAGACACTCATCTAAGGACCCGGTCATCCGATTCTTGGTCAGAGCGATCATGCTCCACCTAAGGACCCAGTCAACTCAAATGAGAGTTGTAGCTTCTACTCACTTGATTCTACATGTCATGATTGCACATTGTTGAAGCTTGAGAATTTGCACTTGCAAGCTAAAAATTCTGAGCTTAATGATACTGTTCTTAATGCTTCTGTGTGTGATCGATGTCTTGAGCTTGATGGGGAGATGGATAGGATCTACCAGGACTTGAGTGATAGATTTGAGGGTAGGTTGACCCAAGCCCACAATGCTGAGTGTCTTTCCTGTCAGGCTCTCAAGAGAGAAGTTACGATCCTAGGTGAGAAGTGTCACAAAGCCTTAGGAAAGGGTACAACTGATAGTCAGGACTCTTCGGACTCTTCCTCTTCTTGCGGGTTTTGTCCCCAACTCCACCAGGAGTGCGAGTACCTCATGAGCACTCTTGAGAAGTTTGTTGGGGGCAAACGGAAGCTGAACTTGATACTTGACAAAAGCAAGATATCAATGGGTAGATGTCTAGGTTACAATTGGCTAGAGCACATCGAGAGGCACCCACCTAGAGTGCTTGGAAGGGATGAGAACGGGCAGACAATTGTTCTTAGGGACAGGGTTCCTGAGACTACTGTTTTCAGGTCCGTAGGGATCATTAGGGAAAGTCCTACCACACAGTTTGTTTAGTCTCAGAACAAAGCTCCACAGAGTCCACCTACGAAGAGCGTTCCTCTTACCACTCCTGCCCCTATAAATGGCAGAGAAGTAGCTTGCACCTTCTGCGATAGGATGGGACACACTGAGCAGAACTGCTTCCGTCGTGCTAAGGAAGCACGTGAGGAGCGTAGAAAACAGGCTAGAATTCAAGGACCTCCTAAGAAGCCTGCACCTAGGTTCATTCCTCCTCAGGGTAGACCGGTGGTTAGACGGCCAAGACTTGGAGCACAGTCTTCTGTTGTTCATCCTGTTGTCCGTATGGGGCGTGAGCAGCGTCGTCCTCAGGACGTACCTCCTGTGGGTTACAGAGGTGAGCGTCCGCGACGTGAGGTGCCAACTCCATGGTGGAGGAATGGCAAGAAGGGTAGGAAGCGCGGACAGGATTCATCCGCCTCAGCTCAATGGCCGGTTGCTCCTAATCCAGTACCAAGACGTTTCCCTACTAGAAGGGATGGCCTAGTCCGTGTAGAGTCTGTTCGGTACGGTCGTGTGACTCAGTTTTGGCTGCCAAAAGATGTACTGGTATTTCCCAATGCTGAGCCACGTTTCTTCACTCGTTGACTCAGGCGCGTCGGGCTGGGAAGGGGGACCTGTGCATCATCGATTTCGGGTGTTGTCGCCACATGACCGAAAACTCTTAGTGGTTCTCCTCCTTAGTCCATGAGCCCCAGGGTGAAAAAATCACCTTTGGGGATGCTTCGTCAGGTCGTGTGCTCGCTCGAGGCTCTATTCAGGTTAGTGACCAGGTTGTACTTAAGGATGTGACCCTTGTCTGCAAGCTTCGCTATAATTTGCTTTCGGTTTCTCAGATGCAGACTTTGCTGGCTGTAGGATAGATAGGAAGAGCACTTCTGGCACCTTCCAATTTCTTGGCACTTCTCTTGTCTCTTGGTCCTCTACGAAGCAGTCGAGTGTCGCAGTCCACTATTGAGGCTGAGTATGTTGCCGCTGCTGCATGTTGCAGTCAGGGTGTTTGGCTCTGCTCTACTTTGAAGGACTTTGGGTTAGTTCAAGCAAGTGTGCCACTTCTTTGTGACAATACATCTGCCATCAATATTGCCAAAAACCCAGTGCAGCACTCTAGGACAAAGCACATTGACCTGAGATATTACTTTCTTAGAGACCATGTGGAGAAGGGTGACATAGTCTTGCAGTTTGTTGAGACCGACCGTTAGTTGGCTGATATCTTCACCAAGCCATTGGACAAGGCTAGGTTTGAGGCTCTCAGGGGAGAGCTCGAGGTTGTGAGCTTGGCTAGCTTATAGTCAGGGGGAGCTTGGGCTATTTGTATTATATGTAATATATTCTTTTCGCTTTCCCTGCATTGCTTTTGGGTTGCATTCGGGCTTGGTTATAATGTGTAGGCTGTCAGCACTCTTCACTTAGACTTCTGGCATGCAGTGGCACGGACCTCTCATCTTGTGCTCAGGTTGCTATTGGGGATGGCAAAAATACCCATGGGTCTGGGTACCCGCGGGTACCCGACCCGATGGGTCCGAGTTTGGGTCCAGGTTTGGACCCATGGGTATTTTGTTTCGGGTCCGGGTCTGGATCCGGTTTTGGACCCATGGGTACCCAGACCAGGACCCGAATTGGAAGGTTGGCACAAAATATCTCTGCACTCTCACTCTCTCGGTCTCTCACTCCCCTGATAGGCTGATCCCCTCAGTCCCCAAACCCCTCGCTTCGGCCTCAGCCCTAAATCTCGTCGCCCCGCAGCGAGCCAGCGACCTCCACCCCCAACGGCGTCGCCCTCCCTCCCCGACGTCGGCGCCCTCCCTACCCACGGCGGCGCCCTCCCTCCTCCACAGCGGCGCTCTCCCTCCTCCACGGCGGCGAGGGCTTCTCCTCCTACGGGCGGCGCTCTCCCTCCTCCACGGCGGCGAGGGCTTCTCCTCCTCTGGCGGCGCGGCCTCCTCCTCCCACGGCGGCGCCCTCCATCCCCGACGGCGGGCCCTCCTCCTCCACCACGGCGCGACCTCCTCCTCCCACAGGCGCGCGCGGCCTCCTCCCACGCAGCGCCCTCCTCCCCCGGCGGCGCGGGCTCCTCCTCCCACGGTGACACGGCGGCGCGGCCTCCCTCCCCGAGTCCCCGGCGGCGGCGGCTTCCCTCCCCTCCGGTTGTGGCTTCCCTCCCCTCTGTTCTAGAGCTGAGACTAGACCCGATGGGTACCCATTCGGGTCCGGGTCTGGGTCCTGTTTTGGACCCGTTCACACCTTCTGGTCTGGGTCTGGGTCTGTGTTTCGGGTCTCGGGTCCGGGTCCACGGAAGCTGGATCCGGAGGTACCCGGACCCATTGCCATCCCTAGTTGCTATCATGCGTAATAGGCTTCATTCTCTCATCTGGCTAGGTTGATCCCACACAGTCTTATAGGTCTATGAGTAGACAGGGTCTGTGTCGTATCTCTAGTAACCGAGGTGTAGAGTTGTCTTTCCTTGTAAGTCGCAGGCGGCAGATGAGAGCGAGTTTGAACTTGAGTAGTTTCTGTTCTTGCCTAATTCTTTTTGTTTTGCCCAGGTGCATTTTCTTGGTTTTCCGGCTCCTTATTCATTGTTGCTGTTTTTATTGTATATTCTTTTGGGATAAAACTGTTGACTCACTTGTTGAGGGGGAGTTTTCGGGAAACTTTGCATTCGCATATAGACTTCTTTTGCTTTTTGGAGCTTTGTCTATTATGCTTTTGAATTTAGGCTTTGCAAGATGCCGAGACTATTCACATTTCAGCTTGTGCTAGCTCGTTCAATTGGTGTCTAGTCCAAAAATTGGCATTGTTTTTGGTTTTCCAAAATTTCGATGTGGCATAAGATTTTCACTTTCTGAATGTTGTTGCTTGATGAGGCCCTTGCAGTTTTCGTTCAGTCATCTTTGGAACTTGGTGAAATCTTTGTTGGCCAAATCTTGCTCTTGTAAATTGAAAAACTAAAAATATGCAATTTGAAGTTTTGGAGAGCTCTCACTGGTCATCCTTCATGAGATAGCTTGCCATTGCACAAAAGAGGCATGAACTTGGAAGGACATCGGATAGCCAAGATGAGTGAATCCTTCAAAGTAATGTCAAGCCTCGTCGACCATTGGTATGAGGCTAGAGGCTCTCCCGCCTAAATTCAACAAAATATTTGCAAGAAAAACAAAAAATTAAAAATGCTAGTTAGTTGAGTCATCGATTTGTAACTAATTTGTTTTCAATCTGGTTGCATGTGGTGTTCTGTCGGTTGCCTTGATGCCTTGCCGTGCCACAACATTTGATCGTGATTTTCTAAGCCACGTCTTCCAATATGAAAAATCGATTTACTAGCATCTCTTGAACTTGTGAGCACCGAACTAAAAATTGCATTGCTTCGAACATCTTTGCCATGTGCTTCACGTTCAAATGAATAATTTTCAAAGCTCCCTAGGACTTGCATTTGCATTTGCATCATGCCTTGTGCTTGTTCCCTCAAATTTCTTGATGTCTATATTGCCAAAAGGGGGAGAATTGAAAAGACATCAACATTCATTTCTTGAGAAAAAAAGAGGGATAATTTCTTGGGAAGTTTTTACTTTCACGACTTGGAGATTTTGAACACATGTGTTCCTATCTTTTGCTCCAAGCGTGATTCGGCATTTCCAACATGCCTTGTTCGACAAATCCAAAAACTTCAAAATATTTTTTCGAGGGTTTGTCAATATATTCATCAAGGGGGAGTGTTGAGACCCATGTGGAGGGTACCCCGGTTTGATGATGAATATATGTAACAAGATGGAATTTGAAGTGTTTTGAAGAATATTAAATGGTATATTTATGGAATTTGGCGTGGAATTGGTACCGGACCATTGTGCTGAGTTTGGGCTAGGTAATAGTTTTGATCGGACGTGGTCCGGTGGAATTTAGGCTGACACGTGGTGTGTTAGGGCTTCCTAATTGTGATGTTATGAAGGGATTATTGTGTTGGTAATTTTGTGATGGACTAACCTTGCAGGTAAGGTAAGGTGTGTTGGTTTCGTTTGTGTTCACCTCGGATGATCGGCGGTATCGGTAGTGCGACGTGGCATTGGGGACACCGGAGGTCAAAGGCCCAGCGTCTGAGCGACTGGTTCGATGACCTGGCGGTCGCATGAGGTGGTGCACTCGAGAGGCTTAGCCATGGCAAGGAATCCGAGGCACTGGAGGTCAAGGCGTCGAGAACTCAGTGGTGAAGCTGGTTCGACCGGTGGCCCAGCGTGGTCACGATCAAGATGCTTGTGATATTTCCGGAGGAATATGTAGAGAATATTCTTTCTCGGAAATGTGTCTTGTAGTGTGTGTGTTGTACACCACTCATCCTCAAATGAAGGGTGGAGATGGGCTCTATGTGTTGGGGCATCTCACCCATGGGCTATAAATAGAGGTGGAGGGGAGCACCTTCTCCTCATCCCCTTAGAGCTGAAATTTCAGAAATATAGAGGGTGAGTTGGGTATGTAAGGGTGGCACTTAGAGTGCTTGTGACCACATGAAGTGTGGTTTGTAATCCCCAACTCCTATGCAATGAAATCTCTCATCTTCATGATCGTCTTGTGTTGATTTGCTTCAAGATTCTTCTTTCTTTTATTTTCTCTTTTGAAGCTCTTATTTGGAGATGACTCTTGGTGATTTCTTGCTGGTTCTTGATGGTCTATGAAGCCTTGAGGTTGCTAATATGATTTTCCACACTCTTTGCAACCATATGAGAGGCAAGAGATCAAGTTCTTGATTTGTTGCAAATCTGTTCAGAGATTTTCATCCGCGCAGCATCTAGTAAAATATTTTTAGAAAAATATAGAAAAATAATTTTGGGATGATTCCAGTTGAAAAAGATGGGTGATTCATATACCCACCAGTGGTAAAAATTTTAAGTCCACTGGTTTCTCCATTTGGGAGCTATGAAGCGAAAACCGAGCCCCAAACTTCCTGCTCAAAGTTCTTGATAGCTCGTGGTGTTTGATTTTTTTTTTTTCTCTGGATGGATTCTGGAGATGATTTTTGGCGTCGTGCTTCATGACTCATGTATGCATAGGGAGAACAATTCCCGCAATTTTTGAAGCAACAGAAAGCCATCATCTCTCTGCTGCAAGTAGAAACAAACTCTGAAGAATCTGTTTTTGCTTTCCAGAGAGCAGCTTGGGTTGTTTGAATTTTCATATTTTTTCTGTAAGGAGTTTGAAGGAGATTTTTGGTGGAGTGCTTCCTGACACATTAACACATAGGGAGGAAAATTCCCATGATTTTTAGAGCATATTAAATCCACAAACCTCCTGCTCCACGAGAGGACAAGTTCTGAAAGAATCTGCTTTTGCTTTTGAAAGTTGCTTTGAGGTTTTGTCTTGCTCTCTTTTCAAAAACAAGATTTGAATTGATTCCTCTTGTTTGGACACTTGACAACCAGAATTGTGGCTATAAAATCCTCACATATTCATATGGATATCATCCATACAAGTCATAGGTACACATAGTTGTCACGTTGTCCATCGTGATTTGATCACCGACACGAAGCAGTTTTTGCGGAATGCTTAGAGGGGCTGCATGTGCGAAAAGAAAGCGTCAAAATTGATTGGCGTCTATTCACCCCCCCTCTAGCCGCCTAGTACTAAACATGGTGTCCACGATGTACTCGTACTGCCTAACAAAAGTCCAGATTGAGTTCGACGGGTGCACAAGCGATTTGAAGAGTGCATTCAAACCCTCTGACCTGCCGGTGGTGCTGGTAAAGGGAAAACTTCTTCTAAAGTATACTGGCGCCAAAGACTTCCTAGAGCTCCTCATGCTCTGTAGATGTTTGTTCTCCACCGGACTAAAATGTTCCAACATGTTTTGCCAACCAGTTTCGAACTCTTCGATCGTATCAGAGTTGTTGACTATTCCATGCAAGGCATCGGAGAACTCTTCATTATGGGAGAGCAAGACTCCAAGTCTGTCCTGGGTATTCTCATGACATGCTATTTGCAATGTCTGTGAACTGCATCAGGGAAAATAATTGTAATAGCTATGCCCATTGCCCGATCGGAGTCGGTCATTATGCACCGAGGAGACTTCCCTTTTAATGCAACTTTCCAAGATTCTAACGCCCACTGGAAAGTTTTGCAGGTTTCATCTTGCAAGTGCCAGAAACACTGTCCTCATCTGGTTATTGATCCCAACAAACGGGGTGAACGACATCTCGTACATGTTGATCATGAAGGTTTTGTCAAGAAAGAAACAATCCCCATAAAAGAGTGACTTCACCACATTTGTCCCATCAACATTTTCTACTCTGACAGCATAAAATAAGCTGGGGTTGTCAGCCTTAACCTTCCTGAAGTATTCCATTGTCATATCCATGTCCTTCAGCTTTTGCGTCTACCTTCACATCGTTCTTACGTTGTAGGCATCTTTCCTCGTGAACCTTAAGTTCCGCACACCACCTTGGAGATCCGAAAACATGGCCATGGCTTTTGTGGTTGAAATGTTCCTGTCATGCAGAGTTTTCAGAAACTCATAATCCGTAGCTGATATCTTGCGGTGGGACCTATAGAACTTTCTCTGCGGGACAGTTTTCACAAGCGGGTGATTGTGGTTCGTCTGGAATACCACAACCTGCCATCTATCGCCCCACAACCACACTACCATGCGAGTCTTGCAGTCATGCCTAACCAACTTGTTCCTATTTGACGATCCAAGTGTTTTCACAACAGGTGCAGCAGCATTTGTACCATGGTCGGAAGTTGAAACTTGGACTGCAAGTACAGCTGATTTTCTCGTGTTTCTTGCGTGTGCGCACTCGAATTCTTTCCTTATCCCCCCGACTATTTTTCCTTTTTTCGAACTAGCTTTTCTTGTTCCAAACCCATCTTCCCAGCATAGGCATTGTACACTCTCTGTGCTTCTTTAAGTGATTCAAATAGCAATCCAACAAATGAGACTATGGGCTGTGAGCTCACTATTTTAGCATCATCATCCTCCTCATCAGATTCACTTGATGCAACATAGACTTCAAGCATATCATCATCAACAGCAAGGACATTTGCACCATTCGAAACTTCCTAAAAAATCCATAACACAGAAGGTCAGATAAACCAGGTCACACTATCAAGTTACATGTTTCAAATGCCAAGCTTCATCAAAATATTGAACTTTTTTTTTGTCAAATTTTATGCATTTTCAATGCTCCAAAACTGAAGATTTTATCAACAACAAGGTGATGCAGAACATCCCAATGGCACAAGCACCAAATCCCTAGTGCGCAGCTCCCTCACAGACTATTTTTTTGGGATGGACATCAATTCTAGGGGGACTAACCTGATCCGAAGTTGGCAGACGTTGATCCATAGAAGAGGATTGCTGGCGGCTGGAACTCACCCCAATCGAAGCCGACTCCATGCCTCGACGTAGATGGGACATGGTGGGCTGGCTGATGTTTCAGCAAGGCGGCGGTCGTGGTGAGGTAGGTGGCGGCGGCGGCCGTGGGTGGGCTGAGGTTCCTGCAAGGTGGCCGAGGCCAGAGGAGGCGATGGCGGTGGACGTGGGCGGCGTCGCCGCATGCCTGAGATCCAGCGGGACGCCACAGATCTGGAAACTCGACGAGAGAGGGGGAGTTGGAAGCTCCGTGTTAAGGCGAGGGAGCAAGTTTCATCAGTTACGTCTCAGGTTTCTCAGACGGATTCGAAGTTTCAATTAGGGGACACTGATCGGGCGGCTCGCGGATGGCTTTGATGGATCCGACGGACACCGCGCGTCCGATCGGCGTGCGCTTGGACGGACGTCCGGACGCTGGCGTTCGCTTTTTTTTGTATGTATCTAACTTTTTGTCGGGGATAAAATCACGGCCCATTGCCATGGCCCACTCCCTGACGGCCCAGTCGAACAGCCTGCCAGGGCCCAGCTCCCAGGAAGGTTCTCTAAGGCCCATGTGCATCGTGCCGAATAGCCTCCTAGTCGGTACGATTGCGTGGCGCCCAAGACTTCCTGTTTGAGTCCGACTCGAACAAGAGTTCTGCACGGCTACGTGAAGACCCGGACGTGGTTTCCCGGATTGGAATAGAAGTCGTGATCCCCAAGACTAGGAGTATGCCTTATCTACCTCGGGATATATTTGGCATGTCGAGTTCGTTACGATCTCGTAGTTAGCCCGGCCCGATATTCCCTGGTAGGTCGGTTTGCTTAGCACTATATAAACAGAGCCCCTACGGCGTGTAGAAGGCACGAGTTTACGACCCTGGCCAAGAGTTTTCGCATCTTAGCACTTCGTAGACACCTGATCATTGTGTTGTCGCACTTGTACACCATAATCTCGCCGAGACTTGTTCGTCTCGCCGAGCCACCACTTGTATTCATCCCTGATATATAAGAAAGGCTGGACGTAGGGTTATTATCTCTCCCGAGAGGCCTGAACCAAGATAAAAACCCCTGTCTCCCTGTTCATTATTGTTCGTTCTGTTCGGCGTGTCTCCTATCTCCCTCTTGAAGAATCTTAGTTGACTTGGGTCAATATCCCAACCGTCGACAGTTGGCGCCGTCCGTGGGGATACGCAGATCGAGCATGTCGAACTCCATCAGCGATATGGAGATTCTCCCTGAGGACTACGACTCAGAAGGGCAGGATGTCTCTTCCCCTGCCTGCTCGAATAGATCTTATCGACCTAGATCGATGTCTGTATCTGAGACAGAGCCTTCTGGATACGTTCCGGAAGTGGTCTCGGGTCGGACTCCTGTCATCGACGACAAATACGGAACCGACGATCTTTACTCTGGTTTAGATCTATCGGATTCCAAGGCAATGTCGGTTGATTCCTCCTGTGGTGACACAGTAATGACACCGTCTAACGCGCCAACGCACGGCCACCGCGTCGTCAACATAGCCGTGCAGAAACCTCTGGGGATCCTGCACGGGTCATGGCGGCCGAAGAGATCGAGCGGGTCAATTCCGCTCGGCACCAAGATGGAGCCGCACAATCTGCTCGCGAGCAAGATATTGTTCGCCGCACTTTCAACGAATCCATCAACCAAATCTTGGCGCAGATCCGCGATCAACGCAAGCGTCAGCGACGAGATCCGCCTCGCGCACCTATGCCAAGACCCCCGGTAGAAGTTCAGCCTACCCGGGCGGAATCCCCGCGTGCCCAGACTCCAATCGGGCAAGACGCGGATGCCTCAGGGATCCCAGGACCAATTGAGCGAGCCGAACGGCTCCGAGCCTGGCGACCGTGTCGATCCGCCATCAGACAATCTCGCCCTTGTGGGCGATGTTGTGGCTACTCACCTCGAGAAACAGGCCGAGGGCCTTAAATCTATAGGTGAAGCCTCATCGGGGCAGCGCGGTGAGCCTGTCCGGGTGGATTCGGACAGCGAGCGATCCGATCGATCGCGTGACCGCCGTGACCGTTGAAGGATCACTGTCCACGAGCAAGCTGCCCGTGGTCGCCATCGCTCGCCAAGTCCCCGTAGTCATCACGACCACAGGGGCAAGCGTGCGCGCGGCGATCACGGACGATCCCCTCGCGAGGAGCGCGTTGTCGCGACCACGAGGAAAGAGCGTGGGGGCTTATCACGGAGAGAGTTCCTCCAGGCAGAAACCTCCCGCTCAGCTAGAGTTCCCCCGACCAACAGGACCAACGTCTTTTCAAGGCTAGGTTCTGCTGGGGAAGGTAGCCGGTCTTATGCCTTGGGCTGCAGAGCCTTTTCTGACGAGCTTTGCTCTGTCCGGTGGCCCTCCAAGTTCAAGCCCGGACACATGGAGAGGTACAATGGGACGCAGAACCCAGAGGAGTTCCTTTCCATCTACGCAACAGCCATCATGGCGGCCGGGGGTGACGAGCTTGTCATGGCTAATTACCTCCCGACTGTCCTTGAGGGCACTGCTCGGACGTGGCTGTTCAATCAGTAAGAGGGTTCCATCAGCTCTTGGAACCAGCTTTGCGGTGCTCTGATCGCTAATTTCCAGAGCTGTTACGTGCGTCTGGGCAAGGAGGATGATCTGCACCAGATGATCCAGATGAACGGGGAGACCCTCCGCAACTTCGTGAAGTGTTTCATCAAGATCCGCAACACAATCCCGAACATCTCGGACGAATCTGTTGTCTGCGCCTTTAAAAACGGAGTCCGCGACGAGTGGCTCACCCAGGATCTCGAGATGAATGAGACCTGGACTGCCAACGACCTGTTCAAGGCGGCTGATCGCTATGCCAACGCGGCAGAGCGCTTTCAGTACAAGAAGGCGTTCGACAAGGGCGAGCTGCCCGCCTAGCCTGGTGTGGAGGAAAAAAAGAAGAGCAGCAATAATCCTGGTGACAAGAAGTCCCAGAAGAAAAAGAAGGATGATGCGAACAACACCGTCGCCGGTATAGATCACACACCTCCTCCCAAGGATGGGCAGAAAAAGCCCAACAATAATTACAAGGGCAAGAAGCCCGCCCAGGAAGGCAACTAAGGCAAGAAAGGTCCGAGTGACCGATATTGCAAGTTCTACCAGAACTACGGGCATGATACACGCCACTGCAGGAACTGGGCTGCAAAGCTAGAGGATTTCTACAATGGCAAGGGCCCAATGCCCACCCTGCCCGAAAAAGGTGAAGCCGGTAAGGCCAAGCGCCAAACCGATGATGGTGATCAGGACGACGATGATGAGTATCAAGAGCCCGTGAACCATATCGCCGTCATCTTCGGCGGCTCCTCGGCTTATCCCTCTCGGCGCAGCCTCAAGGAAGCTGCTCGAGAGGTCCACAACATTGAGAAGGGCAAACCACAGCCCGAATCGATGAAGTGGACCGAGGTTTCCATCTCCTTCTCTCTGGAGGATTGCCCCACTGGGATGACTAAGCCTCAGAGGCTCCCACTGGTGGTCGCCCCGACCATCAGCAACGCCAGAGTTGGCCGCGTCTTGATCGACGGCGGGAGCGCTTTGGACTTGCTTTCTGCTAAGGTCTTGGACGAGATGCAGATTCCTCGCTCCAAGCTTAAAGAGGTCGCGATGCCTTTCTACGGCATTGTCCCGGGAGAAGCTGTTCGGCCGTTGGGGCAGATTGTTCTGCCTGTTACCTTCGGCAGCCCAAGCAACTTCCGGACGGAGTTGATCACGTTTGACGTGGTTGATTTTCCATCTACATATAACGCAATCTTGGGCCGTCCATCACTTGATAAGTTCATGGCCGTGTCCCACCACGCTTACCATTGCGTGAAGATACCGGGTCCTAAGGGTGTGATCACGGTCAAGGGCAACTACAAAGTTGCTCTGGATTGCGACGAGCAGTCCCTTGCCCTGGTCGACCAGCTCCCGCCGCGTGGTCCCGATGTTCCGCAGACCAAGTCTGCACGTCCTAGGGTTTCCCTTCAGCCAGGAGGAGAGATCAAGGAAGTTCCGCTGTCTCTGGATGACTCTTTCAAGACAGTTCATTTGGGGGCCAATCTGGACCCCAAATAGGAAAGCGAGCTCATTGCCTTCCTCCGAGCAAATGCAGGCGTGTTTGCCTAGGAGCCGTCTGACATGCCCGGAGTCCCAAGGGAGGTTATCGAGCATAAACTGGCAGTCCGGCCGGACAAGAAGCCTGTTCGCCAGAAGCTTCGACACTTTTCGGACTTTAAGCAGGGGATCATCAAGGATCGACAGCAAAATCGTCATTCTTTGGTTTCATCCGCGAGGTTGATCACACCGAGTGGTCGCCAACCCCGTCATTGTAAAGAAGAAAGGCGGCAAGTGGAGGATGTGTGTCGATCACATAGATCTGAACGCTGCTTGTCTTAAGGACAATTTTCCGCTGCCTCGCATAGACTAGCTGGTCGACGCGACTGCGGATGCTCGACTCTTGAGTTTTTGGATGCTTACTCGGTTATCACCAAATAAGCATCTCCCAGAGGATGAAGAGAAGATCGCATTCATCACCCCTTCGCACTTTCGCTATAATGACCATGTCTTGATCTGCGCAATCTTTGGTGCCACGTTCGGTAGCAATGGAAGACTTTTTGAACAAATGTGGAAAAACACGGAGGTCTATGTCGACGACATAGTTGTAAAGAGTGAGTATGCTCCAGATCATGTAAAAGACCTGGCCGAGACTTTCCAAAATCTCAACAGCATCGAATAAAACTAAATCCAGATAAGTGTACCTTTGGTGTTCGATCTGGAATGTTGCTCGGTTATGTAATTGGCTCGCAAGGAATATCTGGCAACCCCGAAAAAATCGAAGCCATTGAAAATATGCAGGCTCCGACTACCGTCAAGGAAGTTCAGAGCCTCACCGGACGAATGGCTGCTTTGAGCAGGTTTATTTCCCGTCAGGGCGAACGCGGGCTGCCCTTCTTTAAGGCCCTGCGCAAACACAATGGTTTTGATTGGAAAGAGGAGGCTGATAGATCTTTTCAAGATCTAAAGCGATACCTGTCCAACCCACCTGTCTTGACTACCCCGCGCCACGGCGAACAGCTCTTGCTGTACCTTGGCTGCATGCCGCAAGTGGTGAGCGCGGTCTTGACGGTGGAAAGGGAAGGCATCCAGCGACCAATCTATTACGTGAGCGAGGTACTTCACGGATCAAAGGAGCGTTACCCTGAAGTCCAGAAGTTGTTCTACGCCTTGCTCATGTCCTCCAGGAAGCTTCGGCATTACTTCCAGACACATCAAATACTGGTCCCAACCAAGTTCCCTCTTGGAGAAATCCTAAGGAACAAGGAAGCCGACGGACGTATAGCTAAATGGGCAATGGAACTGACAGAATTCGACATTCTGTTTGCTGCCCGAACTGTTATTAAATCACAGGTCCTGACTGACTTTGCCGCTGAATGGACCTGCCCGCCCAAATCACAGGAAGCTCCCGAGCAACCTGACGACCCCTCCTGGACCATGTTTTTTGATAGCTCGCACACTGGAAACTCGGGGGCTGGTTTTGTTCTCATCTCCCCTCAAGGAGAGCAACTCCAGTATTCTATCCAGCTACACTTTGCAGTGACTAACAACGCCGCGGAGTACGAGGCCCTCCTCGTGGGACTAAGAGCGTGCAAGTCGCTCGGCGTCCAACGGCTGACTGTGAAAGGAGATTCACAGCTGGTCATCAACCAGGTTAACAAGGAGTATCAGTGCTGCGATGACTCAATGGTGCGATACCTGGTTGAAGTGAGGAAGTTGGAGCGGCACTTTAAATTTTTCGAGGTGCTCTTCGTGCCTAGGAAGGACAACTTCCTGGCCAACCAGCTGTCCAAGTTTGGATCCTCACGCGAACCTGCTTCGGCAGGGGTGATCGTCGAGCACCTATACAAGCCCTCTATCAGTCTCCGGACGAGGCAACAGAGACAGGTGGTGCTGTCTCCGTCATCAAGCAGGCTGCGGACTGGACAACGCCATTTGTCCGATACCTTGCTGATGGGACCCTGCCCGACGACGAAGTGGCGTTCACGACTTACAAAGGCGTCTTTGGTCCATACAAGCTTGTGGACGGCATCCTTCCGCCAAGGTGCGCTAGGAGTTCTCTCAAGTGCATCTCCCAACAGAGGGTGTGTTCCTTCTTAGGGACATACACGAGGTGCTCAAGCACAACCACGCCTCCTTCGGGACTCAGTCGGCAAAGTGTTTCGCATGGGCTATTATTGGCCTCTGACGTTACAAGATGCCCTGACATAGTGACTAAGTGCAAAGCTTGCCAATTTCACGCCGGAAGGCACATAAGCCCGCCAAGAGCTCCAAGCGATCCCCCATCATGGCCTTTCTCCACATGGGGTCTGGATCTGCTCGGTCCATTCCCTAAAGGGTATAAGGGCTATACACACTTGCTTGTAGCCATCGACACTTTTACAAAGTAGATTGAGGCAGAGCCTGTGTCATCTCTTCACGCCAAAACGGCTATGCGCTTTTTCAAAAGCAACGTGGTCACGCGCTTTGGGATTCCCCACAAGTCGATCACGGATAACGGTACCAGATTGAAGCGAGCTATTCGGGAATATCGCAAGCAATTGGGCACCAAAGTCTGTTTCGCCTCGTGGCACATCCACGAGCAATGGAGCGATCGGCGAGCTAATGGACGATCGTCCGGGTATCAAGCGGCGCGTGTTCGCGGCACTCATGAGCACAACAAGGCTGGGTTGACGAAGTTCCTTCCGTCCTCTGGGCGATTCGCTTTCTGACGGTACCGGCAACCGCAAAACTTTTTTCCAATTGGTCTACGGTGCAGAAGCCATCCTGCCCGCCGAAATAGTCAGTTCGACCAAGGGCTTTGAAGGCGGACGACCTCGTTCTGCGCCGTGTCCAGAATCTGTCCAATGCCAACAAGCTAACTCCCCGTTGGGAGGGCCCATACACGGTCTTTTCTTACGCTTTCGCCCGGGCCGTTACGCCCGCAATGGAGGGGCGGAGAGAGTCGACCAAAGACTAGGAACATCGACCAACTTCGTAAGTTCTTTGTGTAGGTCTTTCGTGTGTTTGCTTAGCTTCGCGCTTTTTGCCAAACTTCGCGCCTTTGTTCGTCCAAGACTCTCGGGCTGCCATGTAAAGTTCAATCCAATAAACAGTGAATTTTCGCGGCCCCCTGCGGCCCTTTTTCGCTTCTTGTCTTCTCAGACTATCCCCTATCTGGTAACACTTGATGGCTGCCCGGTCTTGCGAACTTTTGGCTCTACGATCTTCAGGGTTTCCCTGCCCGTGTCTAGTTTCAACAAGTTCCTCAACTCAGGGTTACGTAAAACGGTTTTTCGCCTCGCGGCTAAGTCTGCTCTCGTAAGCCCTCCGCGGCAGAGGCACTTACCGTTCACGGCACAACCACTTGGCAAAGCCTGCTCTTGTAAGCCCCCCACGGCAGAGGCACTTTCCTTGTTCGGATAACCTATGAATCGCCTAACTTACGTCGTCGAGCAGTTTTTGGAATAAGTCGATCAGGATACGGGTGTCGCTCTAACTCTATACGCACGTGCTCGAATTCGCAAACTTAGGTTTTCAAGCATCGTCCGTACCGGGGGCTAGGGTGTCGCTCTTTCTCCTGTGCACCTGTTCGAGTTCACAAACTCAGGTTTTCGAGCAGCTGCACAACGGGGGCTGGGAGTTAGGCTAAGCGTTCTACCGGTTTTCCTTAAAACTTTCTAGCTACCAAGTGCCTCCGCTCTTAGTTTCTGTTCGTTCTTATCTTTTGCTTTGCTCTTTTTGCGGGAAAAAGGTAAGTCTCATCGTGCAAAAGTTAAGTCTTTATTGCATGGTCAAAAGTTTACAGGTACAAGGAGTACAACACTACTTCTACTTCGAAGCAAGCTGCTCCTTCAGTGCCTCGTTTTCTATCTTCAGGCGCAGGACTTCTCCTTGCGCCTTGAAGCCTTCTCTGGCCTCAGCTTGGAGACGATCGGTTTCCTCCTTGCTGAGCCGGGCCCGCTCCGCTGCCTCTGCACGGAGAGCCTCGACCTCTTCGGTCTTGGCACGCAGCTCCTCGGACATAGCCTCGCTCTGACTGGCTCGCTGCTCGGCGGTTTTGAGCTGCTCGTCCAGCTCCTTGACCCTTTTCTCCGCGGTATTCGCCCTCGCGGCCAGCCCGCGCATCTCCTCGGCCTCCTCCTCTGAAACCCGCAGGGTCGAGATCTTCCCCTGGAGTGCCGTGGAAGTCAGCCTCTCTTCGGCGAGCTGGGCCTTAAGGTCCTTCACCTCCGCCGCGAGCAGGCTCCACCATTGGGACACGTCGTCGAGTTGTTCCTCGAGCCACTTCGTGCGGCCCTGCTTTCCTTCCGCGACGTTCGCCCTCGCGGCCTGCGCGCGAAGCTCCTCGGCCTCTTCACGGAGAGCCCCGGAGGATTGCCTCTCCTCGGTCAGCTGGGCCCTAAGCTTTCTCACCTTTGCCTTGGTAAACCCGGCTTTTGGTGGTCTGGTGCAGGGCTCTCCTCGAGTCCCTCGTCCAAGATGCTCCCGAAGCCCGCTATAATGGCGCAGCGCTCAACAGTGACGCCCTCCACGAGGTCCTCCATGGTGCCCTTGACGAACTGAGAGAGAGAAGACCAAGTCAAGCCTTGGGCAGCTATAGCCCGAGCAGACAAAGCTTCGGTTTTAAGGATTACCTTTCCAAGCCGCCACTTCAGACTCCAGCGCAGGCGATCTTCAAGACCATGGGTCACGGCCTCGCTTCGTGTGGGATAAGGCTCTGCGGTGACCTTTCGCTTCGTTCTTCCTTCCCGTGGGACGCGTGCTCGCCTTAGGCGATCGCGGCGAGCTATCGCCCCCAGCTCCCTCTCCTCTCTCTTCTTCTTCCGCCTGCTCGTCTTGGCGAGATCGGTGCCGCTCCACTGGCGACACCGGCCTCCATCGCGGGGTAGCTTGTACGCTTTCCGTGGCTTTGTTCTTGCTCCTTGGCTGCGGGTCTTCACCACCTTTCGCTGATGACCTCCGTCGCCACGAGGACGGGCTGCCCTGCGACGAAGTGCCGGTAGGACCGCCGCTCGATCCCACTCGGCGGTGGCGAGCCAACACCTTGGCCCGCTTATCTGCTGGCGCCATGCGCCGCCTCCTCCGCCTCCGGTTGCTCCACGCGCCTTTCAACGATCGAGTACGCTGGCTGAGCTGGCGGGAAACAAGCTCCACGTTGTCGGCTTGTCCTTGAGGCTGGCTAACCGCACTGCCCGCGACGCACCGTGCAGGTGCTCGAGCAGCAGGGACTGCTCGATCGCCGCATCCATGTTGTCCGTGGCGATCTCCTCCTGGATAGCTGAGGTAAAAAGGGGTGAGTTAAGTCCTACGCGGTTAGGTAAGTCATAGGGTTGTAAGATTCGTTCTACATACCTGCCGCGGAGGGCTTGATCTTCTTCTTCGTCGCCAAAACTTTTCGCCTTTTCCTTGGGGGCTCCTTGGCTTCTTGTTCGCCTCGGCCTCCAGGTGCTCGTGGCGACGAGCTCAGCTCCCTGCTGAGTTGGGCGCTCTTCTCGCGCAACGCAAGAAGCTTTTCCTTGCGCGCGACTTCCTCTTCAAGCCTCCTCTGTTCGGCGACCTGTTGCAGTCGTACCATATGGCCCGGGTGAGCCTGCGCATAGCGCTTAAGCCAGAGGGTTATGATCCTTACCTCTTCGTCGCTTTGCTCACGAGGAGGAGGAGGGCTTAGTCGCTTCCGCTTGGTGACCGCGCTTGCTTGGCTTGGCTTGCTCGGGCCCGTTGCAGACGGGCTTCTTTGAGGGTCGCGGCGGCCATGGCGCTGATGAGCTCGCGTCGGCTCAGCCACCACCTTGGGCTTCGCGGCCACCTTGGCCTTGCCCTTTCTCGCTTTCTCCTTTTCGGATCCGGAGAGTTCCTCCACGACCCCTCCAAGGATCAGTTGATCCTCCGGATCATTTGAGAAGCGAACGTTAGCATATTCAACAGTACGAGTCTAGTAACACAGGCTGAGTCTAAATGACTTACCTCGTTTGTGCGGACGAGTACGTTGCGTGGGCAGGTGAATGCCACCTCGCCGGTAACTTCGCCGTCCTTCTTCGCTGCCATCTGCACGGAGTCGACCTGTTCGGTCACCCATGCGTCGGTTGGCATCACTGCCCGATCAGGAGAATCTGTTAATCCCTGTTCGGATGAATCGTCAAAGAAAGGTCGAGTCTTAAAGGCGCTTACCCGTGCTCTCCCTGAAGATGTCTTCCCATCCCTCTATCTTATAGAAGGGATAGGGTCTTCTCCGCAGCGGACAGATCCTGTTCGCTGTGTAGTCGCGGATGATCTCCCTGCCCGTGAGCCCGAGGCCCAAGAGAGAGGCGATCTTCCTTGTCAGGTACCAGTCCTCGGCGGACATCTCTAGCCGAGGCATTGGGGTTCCCTTCGTCGGCGCCTTTCCGGTGAAGATGAGCTTGCTGTCGCCGCTCCGCTTGGTGGAGAACCACCTCATCCACCACGCGCCCATCGAGTCGAGCAGCGGTGGACGGGGGTACGGCGCGTCGTCGGAGGTGGCCCGGAGCTTGAGATAGTAGCACCCAAGCGCCAAAGCGGCGGAGCTGCTTCTCGTTACTATGTAGTAATGGAGGAACAGCCCCACCGGTGGGTCGATTCCCAGATAGCCCTCGCACAAGAGTGCAAAGACGGCCATCTGGAGGATGGAGTTCGGATTGAGGTTCGTCACCTCTAATCCGCTGATGTTGAAGAAGGCCTCCACGAAGTCGCTCTCGGGAGACCCGAACAGTGCGAACTGTTCGAAGTTGACGAACTTTTCCTCGAGCGACTCCGGAGTTTCCTCCTCCCCGGGCAGCCTCCAGCTACCGGCGTCGATGTGTCCCTCCTCCTCCCAGACCTTCAAGTCCTCCTCGGTCATGTTAGTACTTGCGAACTTGGCCATAGCAGTTCCCAGGGCTGGACGAACAGGATTGAGGGTGGAGTTTGGCTGTTTGATGCTGAGCGCGGTTGGAATTAGGGCTTGGGAAGAAAAGGCTTGAGAGCAGAAGTGGCTAGCTGCGGGCGGCTTGGGTGCTTTTATAGGCCCAAACGAGCAGCTTTGCAACGGTTCTTTGCCACTAAACGGCTAGTTTTTACCGCAACGGCTAAGTAAAAACGGTCGTCTGCTTTTCATCTTGTGACACAAATTATGGTGAGATTTGCCAACGGCTACTTTTCCAAATCCGCTACGAGGGCCGGGTGCTCGCTTTCGGATGGATGTGTTTTCCTGTTCGACGCAACAGAGTTGCTCGGCACTGATCGGGTTTGTTCGATCCCGGACAAGTCCTGTTCGGTGGAACCATAACCTGTTCGGTCTCTTGTTGCATGTCCTTATAGCAGCATAGTTTCCCTCTTCGTGACTTTGAGTCTTAAGAGGAAGACCCCACTCTAGTGAGTCCTTCCACTTGAGTCTCGGGGGCTAGCTATCGGGGATAAAATCACGGCCCATTGCCATGGCCCACTCCCTGACGGTCCAGTCGAACAGCCTGCCAGGGCCCATCTCCCTGGAAGGTTCTCTAAGGCCCATGTGCATCGTGCCGAACAGCCTCCTAGTCGGTACGATTGTGTGGCGCCCAAGACTTCCTGTTTGAGTCCGACTCGAACAAGAGTTCTGCACGGCTACGTGAAGACCCGGACGTGGTTTCCCGGATTGGAATAGAAGTCGTGATCCCCAAGACTAGGAGTATGCCTTATCTACCTCGGGATATATTTGGCATGTCGAGTTCGTTACGATCTCGTAGTTAGCCCGGCCCGATATTCCCTGGTAGGTCGGTTTGCTCAACACTATATAAACAGAGCCCCTACGGCGTGTAGAAGGCACGAGTTTACTACCCTGGCCAAGAGCTTTCGCATCTTAGCACTTCGTAGACACCTGATCATTGCGTTGTCGCACTTGTACACCATAATCTCGCCGAGACTTGTTCGTCTCGCCGAGCCACCTCTTGTATTCATCCCTGATATATAAGAAAGGCTGGATGTAGGGCTATTATCTCTCCCGAGAGGCCTGAACCAGGATAAAACCCCGCCTCCTGCTCGTTGTTGTTAGCCTGCTTAGGCGTGTCTCCTATCTCCCTCTTGAAGAACCTTAGTTGACTTGGGTCAATATCCCAACCGTCGACACTTTTTCTAATAGATGATTAAGGGACCGTTCTCATCAGCTTATTTGACTTATTAGACTTAATTGTCTATTTGTTTATCTTTACTTATTTAAAAATAATATGATTTTTTAGAATTTGTCTTTGTCCTATATCAAAATACTTTTCAAAGAACTCTAAAATACACACCCAATGAAGTGCACTCAACTCTTAATTTATCTTAAAAGAGTCTCAAAGTAAAATATACGGAAACACTATAGTCTAGAAGTTCGGGCGGTCGGACGCCTCCCAAAGCGGGTCATGCGGCCCATAATTGTGCCAGGCTCAAACACGAGAGCACGTTGGGGGGGGGGGGCAAAAAATGCAATGTCTAACAACGTGCATTTAGCTCTGTACTGTTGAAGTTGTGATTGATTTGCAATACAATGTCCACCGGCTTTTGCTCTGTATCGGCTTTTACTTTTTACGGCACACAACACGCAAATGTCCTCCAGCTTTTGCTCTGTACTGGGACAAAGAATGCGGTTTGTTTGTATATATTTTCTCCATGTACATGTGATTAGCACACAGAGATGGTAGAATCAATCAATGAAATCTAAGGCCTAGTTCTTTTCAGCTTAACAACTTATCTACGTTTTGAAAACACATATGCTTTGAGTTTTTTAGTCTGTTTTTTCGTTGTTTTGAAGGTGGGTCCTAACGCTTTAAAAGGCAAGTCAAATGAAATATATCCGAATCTCGAGACTACCTCGAGAAGCTATCGAAGTTCAGTCATTTCAATTGCTCAAATTGATCAAATTGCTCGAGATCGACTCAAAAGAACAGGGCCTAAGTCTTTTTGTCTCGCGAAACTTAGATTTTTCGCACGTGAAACTTTTTGTTTTTTTACATGAAACTTGGATTCTACTTGTTAAAACTTTTTGATTTTTTACGCAAAACTTTGGACTTGTCTGCTGAAACTTGGATTTTTATCTCGTGAAACTTGTGCTATTATAAAACTTCGGGTTTCATTGGTTATTTTTCAAGTTTCATAGGTTATTTTTAAGTTTCATCAATAGGTTTGTCAAGTTTTATTAGTTAATCTTTCAAGTTTTAACAGTTATTTTTCAAGTTTCATTAGTTATTCTTTCAAGTTTCGATAGTTATATTTTAAGTGTCATTAGTAGGTTTGTCGAGTTTCATTAGTTATTCATTCAAGTTTCATTGGTTACTTTTCAAGTCTCATCAGTAGGTCTATCAAGTTTCATTAGTTATTTTCCAAGTTTTATCAGTAGGTTTGTCAAGTTTCATTAGTTATTCTTTCAAGTTTCGACAGCTATTTTTCAATTTTCATTAATTATTCTTTCAAGCTTCGATAATTATATTTTTAATTTTATTAGTTATTCTTTCAAGTTTCATCAGTAGGTTTGTCAAGTTTCATTAGTTAGTTTTTCAAGTTTTAATAGTTATTTTTCAAGTCTTGTTAGTATGTTTGTCATGTTTTTTATTTATTTTTTGTTTCATCGGTTTCAAGTTTCATGTGTTTTTTAAGTTCAATTTTTTGGTAGGTTCATTGGTTTAAACTCAATTGGTGGAGTGATGGGGAATGGAGGGGGAGAGATGAAATGGGGTTGCGCATGCACCTGCATGATTTTTTTTCTGAAAAAGCAAATGTGTTCCTACATGCATGCATAATCCATAACTTCTGAATGAACCGAATTCACGAAACACCGTATATGGATGCATGAAAAGTGCTACTTAGGTGTATGTGGATTAAGTCCATGCAACAACAGAGCTATGCAGCAGCACATGTGTGAAGAGGAGTTAGCGCCAGTAGCAGGGCTGTAGAGACTACGAGACGTCTCCTGCACACGGGGCGGGTCTGCGCTCGGATGCGCGCGCTGGCGATCCGACGGCTGAGGCGCGTCCGATCCAACACGCTCGGGCCGGATGTCCGGACGCTGGCGTCCGCCTAAAATATAGGCTAGATTAGCAAATAATAAGCCGCCGAGACAACCTTAAGTGACTTATCAATGTTGTTTTCTTAAATATTGGTGTATAAGCCCAATTAAATTCTGCAGCCTAACCAAAATCCTCTTCTTGAACAAACCTCACCCAAGTCCGAACTTTTTTATCTTTCATATCGCGCATTAACTCATCGTTTTTTAACAACAAATCTTGCTCGACTAATCGACGAGATTGAAATTCCACCCAACCAACTAGCTGGCTGCTAGGCTTTCCTAGTTAGCTGTTAAGTCTAAGTTGTAGTTTAGTTGTGGTTGGAAAAATTTAACTATTTTGTATAGGCCACATACTTTATTTTTTGAAAATAATTTTTTAGGACTTTGTAGGGTTTTTCTCAAAGATCTCAAGAATATTTTTTTAATAATTTATTTAGCTTTTTCAAAGCACATTTAAAGATGGTCAAATTTTCCCAACCACAACTAAACTACAACTAAACAAGGTATCAAAGAGGGCCTAAATCTCGTCTGTCCAATTGGATTGGCAGAATTTACGGTCTACCAGATATAATAATGGTGAGAGCCATCTATTTATTTAATTTTAATAAATTATTATTTTTTATTTATTTTGAGAAAATAAAGATGTAAAATATTAAATAACTCACCAAAGTCCAACCAGCTATACTGCTAAGAGCATCCTCAACAGAGCCTCTATCCCATACTATTTATGTTTCATGAACAGTGACATAAACAGTGTTTTAGGGGTTGGATGCGGCACTATTGATATTCTCTAAAGGATTTTTATCATATGTGCTATTATAAAGTGACTAGAAGTCACAATGGCCATTGCAAAATCAATATTATTATAGATGCCATTTTAAAGATATATGTAATTTCGTGCATGCCATTATGGCTACTATATGGGACATACTAGCTTGAAATACGCTGCAAAATACCAAAATATGGCCTGACAAGGTGGTACCCATATGTCATTCTCTCACCTTTTCTTCCTCTTCCTTCCTCTCACCTCCAAATCTCTCCCCTCTACGGTCCGGCTCCCTCCCCTTCTCCTCCAACTCCGACGGTGGCCAGCGGCATGGAGCTCGGCGGCGGCGGCACGCACAAGGCTCGACGGCGGCGGCAGGGAGCCTCATCCACGTGGCGCACGGCGCGGCCTCACAAGTGAAGGAGATGGGAGGTGGGAAGAGAGACGATGGCGGCGCCATGAGAGTGAGAGGAGGAGCTCGCCATCGTCAGTACCATCGTCCGCCGCCTCCTTCGCCCCATGGTAGCCGGCCGCCATCAGCGCTGAAGCCATGCTGCCACCGCCGTCCCTGAGCTCGTCGGCCACCGCAGTTCAGAAATCGCCGTGCAGTGAAGGAGATGGGGGAGGCGAGAGGAAGGAGGAAGAAGAAAGTGGAGGGAGAGGGAGAGGTTGACATGTGGGCCCTATATGTAAGTCTTGTATTTCTCCCGTATTTGCTCTGTCCGGTGGCCATAATGTCATAGGTGAAATTAAAAACAATTTAAAATAACATATTTAATAATAGTGGTTTTATAATGGCCAATATGATTTCGGCTCGTTTATAATGGCATGCATGACTTCTCAAAAAAACCTCGCAAAAGCCCAACCCAAACCCTAAAACCTCAAAAATCCATCAATGGACTTCGCTCGCCGGAAGGCGGCCGCGCTCGCCGCGCTCTCTTCCCCGGCGCCGGACAAGTCCCCAAAGGGCGGCGTGGACGCCGCCATCGGTCCGCTCCTCGACGCCCTCAACTCCCACCCGGACCTCTTCACCACCTCGTCCTGCTCCGGCCGCATCTCCGTCCTCGCGCAGCCTTCGACGCAGTCCCAGCCGAGCGACTCGAAGGCCAGGAAGAAGGCCCGCGGCGGCGGATGGGTGTACGTGTCGCACGACCCCGCCGACGCAGACGCCGTGGTGGAGCTACTGTTCGGCCGGAGGGGAGAGGGAGGGGAGGAGCTGGTGTTCAGGTTCGAGCCGATGATCGTGGCGGTGGAGTGCAGGAACGCTGCCACAGCGGCGGCGCTCGTGGCGGCTGCGGTTAGAGCGGGGTTCCGGGAGTCTGGTGAGCTGATTTGGAGTTTGGGAGTTCGGGGTTTACAGTATAAGAGGCGTGCTTACCTCATCCTGTTCCATGGGCTTGTAAATTGGCGTGGCGTTCAATTTTCTGGGGCTCTTTCCCCCAAAAATAATTTTCTGGGGGCTAAAGTTTAAGGGGTTGTTAGTTTGTTTAAACTTTTTAGTGGTTTAATTGTATTTTATGTCGAGTTTGGTTCAAATGTTTGCCGAAGCTTTGATTTCGTCCTGCGGTTCAGCAGTTTTGTTGTTGCTCCCGACATTTCAGTTGAGATGTGCAGTAATTTGTGGGTTCCACTGTGTTCAGCTTTGTCAAAGGTCTTCTTTCTTCAGTGATCAACATTTTATCTATGGGTTGGTAAAGCTTACTTGAAATGTGCTGGCGAAGTAAGTTCAGGGTATTTTTAAAACTGAAATATTTGTAGATCGTGCTTTTGCAAAATGTCATGTAAAATTTTTAGTTTTTTTTTTCCAGAAAATGATTTTGGTGCAATTTTTAGGTATCACAAGCTTGCAAAAACGTGCAATGGTAGCAATAAGATGCTCAATTCGCATGGAGGTGCCTCTGGGGCAGATTGATGGACTTGTTGTTTCTCCTGAGTACATCCACTACCTTGTTAGAATTGCCAATGACAAAATGGAGGCAAACAAGAAGCGAATGGATGGATTTCTAGATCTTTTTCAGTCTAAGGTATTGGCCAATTTTTCATACTAGAAGATATTGTCTCATTCCTGTATGCTGTATACATCCTGATAGTGTCACTGCCCCGTTTGTTTGACTGTGCATAATATGTATATGGTATCATGTGAAGCCTGAATATGCATTTTCCTGGGCACTACTTTACTAATGTTAGAGTAGACTCTAATAGTTTATCCATGAAGCTTTTGTGCTAAGTAATAAACTGAATAAAATTGTCAAGCAAATGGCCAAAAGTATTAATCCATCTGTATGTAAATAGTTGTTACCTTGGTATGTAAGCATCTCCTGCAGTCACCATATCTCCTCCCTATATAGTATATATTATGTTTCTACCCCATATTTGCTTTCCATCAGACACTCAATTTTCATGGTGGATCAGCAAAATAATTGTGATAAGAGTCTGGCATGGCATGACCCTTATGCCTATTACGTTCTATGATCTCCTGGCCTGGACATGATAATCCATTAGAAGTGGAATTTAGGTGTATGATGTCATAGTTTTTATAGCACTATACATCAATTTTTTTTGCCAACTGGCAACCTATAACAACAATCTTCTCTTTTTTTTGCCCTTAATGATCATAAGGGTTTATGCACTAAGAATACATGAGCTTCTTTGTGTCTGGTATTGTCATGGTTTGCAATACCCACATTTGACCATATCTATTTCTCATTATATGCTAAGAAAAAATATTATAGTATGATAGTGCTTCTTATCATCTCCCTGTGATAAACTGACAATCTGAATAACTTTGTGTATAATTTTGGCCAAAGGTTTGAAGTGTTAGCTGTTTGCATTCTAGGACAAAGTCTATTTGAAAATAGTAGTGTAAAAATTGATGGCAAAATATGTGTCACATATGAGGTTTATCCCTTTTCTTACTTGAACCACAATTTTAGTTGATTTGAGTGACCTTAATTGTTCAAATATTTTTTCTATAGATAAAAGAATTCAACCAGCTTTTCTTGAAATCTAGAAAGTCTGACAGCAGAAATATGTGAAGAGGATTACTGGGGTTCCCAGCTTTCTAGGGAACAATACAGTCCATTGTCTCAATCAAATAGTATTTACTATTACCATTTAGTCCATCATTCCTGTAACATATAGATGTCGTTCTGGGTTATGTGCGGCTCTGCAGTCAAAGTGCCAAACAGCAGAAATATGTAAAGAGGATTACTGGGGTTCCCCAGCTTTCTAGGGAACAACACAGTCAATTGTCTCAAATCAAATAGTATTTACTATTACCATTTAGTCCATCATTCCAGTAAAAAATAGAAGTCGTTCTGGGTTATGTGCGGTCCTGCAGTCAAAGTGTCAAACATTATAAACCCAGTTTATTCATATTTTATAATTATTTAGATTGGACACATAAAAATAATAAATAGATCTGTCGTGAAGTACTTTCATAATATCATAAATTTTCTAGTTCTTATAAATATACTATAAGTTGCATTTTGGAGATGTTGCCGATCTCAAAACAACTTTTTCATGACTAGAAGGGGTCGGTAGAACGACCATAAAAGTTTGGACACTGAAACAGTAAGTTGGTAGAATGGTCATGATTCATGACCTTTATGGCACGGGATAATTTGCTGCGAGACACTGCAATTTTATTTTCACTGCTCGTGGATCACAGATGTGGGTTCAGCCAGCCCACATGTTATTGACACATGAAGCAATCTGTACGCAATTGTAGTGTCCTACAGCAAATGTTTCCTTATAGCAAGTGCCCACATATAATCCAGGACTGAAAACAATGGCTGATACTTAATAGAAGGCGCACATAATGAAAATGCCAGCTTCAATGGTAATTCTCCACCCCATTTTGAGATTCAGCCATTCAGGTCATTGTTGCTTATTCAGCCATTCAACTCCCTGCATACCTCCTCAGCTATTCCATATTGATTTTTCTGCACATCTTCTAGTATTCCTCCTAGCATAGGAATCAATACTGAAATAGTTTAATAATTGGAGTTTATTTATAAAAAAGTCCAAACTATTTTGGGCTGTTCATTTTTGATCCAACATCTCAGTGATCCCTTACTCTCTACAGCAGAGGGTAAAACTGATGAATGTATTTGGACCGTACATATATGATCCAATGGCCGCTCATTGATCTCTTACCTGTCTAGGTGGTAAGGCGGAGTATGTAAAAGAGTTATCCCTCTAACGTCATTCTGTTTCTTATCAGCCCAATGCCATAGAGATCAATGAACTTCAAAAGAACCAAAGAATGTGCAGAGCTTGGTATAGAATCACCCAAGTGTCCCCAGGTGTAGCCATTCCTTAACTAAAGTCTTTTTTTTCTAGCTTATCTAACTTATCTGACTCTGCAAGACTGCATATTACTTATCTTCTTTTAAAATTAAAACGATTTGATTTTTTGAATCCCTTTTTTTCTATTTCAAAGATTTCTGTAAAAGCTTGAAAACATATGTCAAACAAAGCGGATCCGACTTTCAATCTTACCTCACAAAGCTCTCAAAATTAGGAAACAAGCTAGATTAGTAAATTAGAGCCATTCTTGTCAGCTTATTCGACTTATTTACCTATTTACTTATCTTTGTTTAATTAAGAATAATTTGATATTTTTGAATCTGTTTTTTTTTATCGAAGACTTGTCTAAGAGCTCTAAAACACGAGTCAAACAAAGCGCACCCGGCTCTTGATTTTATCTCGAAAAGCTCTCGAAGTTAAGAAATAAATTAGATGAACAAATAAGCGAGATAAGATAAGCCGACGAGAACGGGCCCCTAGTCAAATAATTTAAGCTGAAAAGAACATGGCCTAAGTCAATAATTAATTTCTAAAGCTTCTTTAAAGCGATACCATACAAATCCAACTATATTGCAGTTGAAATGGGTGCGAACTGTGATTGGAACTTTTAGCAAAGCCGCATAGGATGGTGTTCAACTCCTTCCAATTGTGCTTTGTTCTGCTCATTGTATTTTATCCTGAAAACTTGCCAAAAGAAAGTTTGCTTACGAGAGGAGCTTGTTCGCACATTGCTGGGTTTGTTCTTTCTAACGTATTGTTTCTTACTAAACTGCCAGGGTCTGCCAGGTTTATCAAGGTCGTTAGTCCATTGTAACAAAACTCAAGGTCAGTTATTTTATCATGAGGCTTCCTTGGACTCTGCAGTTAAGTTGCCCCTCAATGGAAATATGCTAACACATGATGAAGCCTCAGTTACAAAACGTAGAACTGACAGCAGCCATAATCGTGACTCTGATGATAAAGGTGATAGTGATATTGGGGAGAGTTCACTAGAAGGATTATATATTGAAAATCAAGATCTTGTGTGCAACAATGGTGCCAAGCATGGTTTTGGTAATGCTGAACGGCATGTTCTCACATCTCTCCATGTAAATTTATTCTTGTTTGGTCTTCAACAGATATCTGTCATTGTTTAGTTTTCTTTGGAGATCATTATATACATTAATATTCGAAATATTATTTTGGTAATATTGTCTGCATCCTGCATTATGTTAAAGAAATAAATTCTGCCAGGTTTTTCTGTTATTCATTTTGTACTTGTTTGCAGATCAATGCTGGTATTTAACTAAACAATTTTATTCTGCAGTCTGCACCAAATTATAATCATTCTATTGATCAAGTACTTAGTAAATCAGTGGGCATTAATTTATTGTGTGATGCTAGGTTTGTAATTGATTTGTATATATAAGTCTTCTGACTCTTGATCTAGTGGCTCTTCTTTATTGCTGAACCACTTTTTCCCTTTCTTTTTTCTATTGTAGATTAATGCAGGACAGAAAACTTTCAGCATTATCACACAGGAAAAGTTACCATCTTTCTACTTCTGCATTGGAAATCAGCGGTGAGCCAATTGAGAAGCTCTTCTTATGGGGCCAATCTGCTTGTGAATTAACTGTTGGAGGAGATCAGCGGGTCCTAACATTTGGTGGTTTTGGAGGACCAGGAAGGCATGCAAGAAGAAATTTTTCCCTTCTGCTTGATCACAAATTTGGTTTATTGACAGAAATAAATGTTAAAGAGTCACCTTCACCACGAATGGGTCATACAGTTACTCTTGTTGGCAATGATATTTATGCTATTGGAGGTAGGGGTGGTCCTTCAGAAATTCTTGATGATGTCTGGGTTTTGCAAAGCACTGAGAATATATGGATGAGATTGGCGTGCAGTGGATATGTTTTCCATCCAAGGTATTCTTGAGAGAGTTCTGATAATTTTCATCCTTTTTCCCCATTTATCAGTCAGCCAAATCATGATGCAAAATATTATTGATAGCTAGTTATGCTGCCAAACAATTAAGGTGGCACATAATTTGTGATTTGTAATAACACTGTCAATCCATTTATTTCTTGTAAATTGTTTTTTCTGTATGCAGGCACCGGCATGCTGCTACTTCAGCAGCTTTGAAAATATATGTTTTTGGTGGATTGAGTAATGAAGGCATATATTCGTGTATGAATATATTGGATACAGAAAGGATGCAGTGGAATGTGGTTGCTGCTGCAAGTGAATGGCCATGCGCACGCCATTCACATTCTTTGGTGTCTTATGGTTCAAAGCTGTTCATGTTTGGGGGTCATGACGGTCAGCGGGCACTAAATGACTTCTATAGTTTTGATATAACAACACATAGGTGGACCAAAGAAAGCACTAATGGAAAAAGGCCATCCCCTAGATTTTCACATTGCATGTTCATCTACAAGCATTATCTTGGGATACTTGGTGGTTGTCCTATCAGAGGAAACAACGAAGAAGTTGTGTTGCTAAACTTAAAGCATAAAGTCTGGTTTCATGTCTCCATTCCATCATTAGGTCAATGCCTCTGTGTTCGTAGCTCATCGGTTGTTATTGGTGATGATCTTGTTGTTATTGGTGGTGGTGCATCTTGCTATGCATTTGGAACAAAATTCAATGAACCAGTAAAAATTGATCTCCATTCGCTGGAATTAGTATTTGAACTTGCTTACAAGGAAGATGGCATGGTTATAGAAAGCTGTGATGCAATATGTACCATGAATTTAGAAGGAAGTGGACAAAATGGCACCTTTCTTGCTAATGTGAAGTCAATGGTTGTTAATTCTGCTTTTGCTGATTCAGATCCTCTAGTTCTTCAACTGGAAAAAAAGTATGCCAAATTAGCGAAGGACATTCTGAAAAAATTTGGATGGTTGGACCTTACTAGAAAAGTAAGAGTGAACCAAGATAACATCCATGTTCTTTTCCCTGTTAGTAAAACTTTTCATACCCTAATAACTGATGAGAAGTTCACAGTGTTATATGATGATTCATGTATCTCTGAAGAATTATTGGGATGCCCTGAAAGGAAACTAATTGGAGTTTCCCTTCAGAAAGCATTGGAAATTTTATTGTTGTGTCAGGGTTCCTTTTTGAAAGATGAACTATCCCTCAAACGAAAAACTTCTAAATCTCCTCAAACCATCATGAGAGAACTTCTATCTTCTCTATTAGAAAGGAAAGGAATGTCCCCTCAATTGTTGGAGCAGCTGCCTACTAGGTTTGTTCTTACTGACCTGTTATTATTATGAAAAGTATGGAAACATTTTATAAGTAATAATAAAATAGATAGATGTCTTTATCTTGGCCTGTTGCTTGCTAAAATTTCATTTTTGACGTCTAGGTGGGAAACGCTTGGTGATATCACTGTTCTCCCAAAGACTTGTTTTAAGGACCCATTTTGGAAATCAATTAAAGAGGAACTTTGGCCCCTAGTTGCAAAGTTACTTGGGGCACAGCGCCTTGCACGCCAAGTGAGTTTGAACTCTCTACTGCTATCTGCTATATGGCAGGAAAATGGAAAGAATCTGAAACTAGAATAATTTCCATGCCATATATTAAGAAAATGATTATTTGTTTGACTGAATGAACTGGGTTAGTTGTTGCCGTATAGAGAATTTCTAATCATGCTCTATCATGTAATATGTTCTATCCCATGCTTTAAATACAACCTGGTATATGATAGGCTTGTCTTATAACCTGTATCATTTATGTGACTAGTTCGAATGTATTCCCCCTTTTGATGATGCTCCTTTCAAGACAATTGACTTGTCTCCTCTTTTTCGAAGGGTAAAATCATGCCAAATGGCACAAGAGATAGCACACTAGAACTTCTTGTAGGTGATAATGGGTGGGTAACTCATTACGAAAATGGCATCCGTTATTCTCTTGATGCAACAAAATGCATGTTTTCCTCTGGCAATCGCTCCGAGAAGCTTCGCATGGGACAACTTGATTGTAGAGATGAAGTGGTTGTGGACTTGTTTGCTGGCATTGGATACTTTGTGCTCCCATTTCTCGTGAAGTATATCCTCTATGATAGTCCTTTGTCAAATTATTAATGATAAGTGATTTTATCCTCCCTTTGCAGAAAGCAAGCATCATCCCTTTTATTTTTTCAGGGCTAATGCTAAGTTGGTTTATGCATGTGAATGGAATCCACATGCTCTGGAGGCTCTTCACCGGAATGTCATGGACAATCATGTAGCAGATCGATGTATTATACTAGAAGGAGATAACCGTGTGATGGCACCTAAAGTATGTAGTGAATAAATGTCACCTATTGAAAGCTGCATTAGGATAGCTGATGATCATTTTGCTTCCTTGACTTGAATTAGGGGGTTGCAGATCGTGTTTGTCTTGGGTTGCTGCCCTCAAGTGAATGTAGCTGGGCCACTGCTGTTAGGGCTTTAAGGTAATCCCTCCTTACCATTGCCACAGAAACTAATTTTGGTGTTGTTTCAGTGAAGCTGGTTCCATTTTGTGTTTCTGTATTTCGATAAAGTTTAAATATAGAGGTATGCTGAGGTTCCCAAGCTTGCTTCCTACTGCAGTGGGACCAGCTGAAAAAATAGGTTATGAGCTATATAGCACACAGGAACGGAAAACGAAAAATGTTTACAAGCAAACTGAGCTTAGAGGTGCTTATCTGATGTGTAACACCAAGTGTTTCAGACTTTTTGTGTTCTTGTATTATGTTGGAAAAGTGATTCCCCCTTTAATGGCTCAATTACATCGTGACCATGCAGAAGTGGTTATGCTATTTAGACCAGTTTGCTGACAAATGTTGCATATTTACATCTTCAAATGCATATGCAATTTAGACATGCTTATCAATTTTCTGAAAGCATAAGGTTGTCTTCAACAGGCTTTCCTAAAGCGTCTTCTACCCTAAAATAGGGGACAAATTCTTCCCCTATGTAATTCAACAGCGTTCCTTATTCCGTTCGTAGGGATTCTCTCTCCTTTCCCTATACAATTCTCTATATGGGAAACGCTGTTGGAGATGGGAGAAATATAGGGAGAGATTTTTTTTAAAGGGAGCCTATATATATATATATATATATATATATATATATATATATATGTGAGGCTATAGGGGATCAAATTTAGAGATTATTGTTGGAGAGAGCTTAACCAAACACCTGAAGGTCCTTCTGTTTTGTTATTATGTCTAGGACCGAAGGGGGCATATTGCATATACATGGGAATGTCAATGAATCGGATGAGACTGTCTGGTTGGACAGTGTTGTTGAATCCATTGGTGATATTGCCAAAACTCAAGGTACAATTGTGACATACTTCCTAAATAAATTGTGACATACTTTGGAGCTGTTACCATGCAAGTTTAAAAATTTGAATCTCTTATACCATAAGATCTTATTTTTGTCTCAGGACTATCCTGGAGTGTCTCTCTGCAGCATGTTGAACGTGTCAAATGGTATGGGCCACATATTCGTCACCTGGTTGTTGATGTCAAATGCCGGCCAACCTTCTGGATTTGTAATGTATGACCATTTTGCTTGTGATGTCAAGAACACCTGAAAATGTGTGTATGTGTGTACGTTGAATTGTAATGTATATGACAGTTTTATTCAACTGTATTTTTAGGTCAATAGTTCAGTCTATCTAAAATTATCGCGGAATTGACCTGTTCATTAGAGAATTGAGTTATCTGTTGTGACCTCATTAGACAACATGTTCTGATTCGCTGCACCAATAAAATATTTCTAGCAATTTCAACTGATGGCTGCGGTACAATGTTAGTCATCGTGCGCTGAATTTTCGTTGAGCAGTTTTTAAGACTTGTTTTGAATAGTTGATTTTTTTCCTAACTGAAAAGGAAATGAACTCGTCAAAATTGGCAGAAATAACTCTTCACTGTAAAATTAAGCTCTTAAACTGGTATTGTTAAAAAGAGCATGTGTATTAATTTGTGGGGGCCTGTACATATGCGGTACAATGGGGATTAAAGCTCTTATAAGGCAAGGATTCTCTCTCCATCCCTCCTAATCTGATAAATTGTTATAAAGCATGTGTATTAATCTGCATGCCAATGATCTATACATATGGGGGTAAATGGGGAGATTTTTTTTGGGTTTTTTATATTTTTTATAAAATTATTTTTACATAAATGTATACATTTTTTTTTTTACAAAAATGACCGCCAAACGCCTGCCAAGGGCCGATCGCCCATTGAATAGGCAGCGGGTGTCATCACCTCAGCTATCTATAAGCTGTCTATTAGAAGTGCCACGTCACATTTTGCTGATGTGTACAACAGTCAACAGTTAATGAGGAGAGAGAGCCGGCGCTTAGCCAAGCGACGGCGCTAGCCGCATGCAGCAACCCATTTGAGATTCTCTGCCGTTGCGTGGTAAAGGCAGAGGTGAACAGTAACCGTGCCTTTATAACTGATGAACAGTGCAAAACAGTGAAAAATGAACAGTGTTTACAACAGTGTTTTGCTACAGTACCATGAACAATATTTTCTAACAGTGTTTTTGCTACAGTATCCGTGCCTTTTGACCTGTTTTTCCCTGCCTTTGCCACACAACGGTAGAGGATTTGCACCGGCAGCAACCGAGCAACACGCAAAGGTAGGACGGCGTGCAGTCAGAGCACAGCATGCAGCAGCAGAGCACAGAAGCATCCCTATTCTATATTTTATTTTTGCTATATCTTTTGACTAATATTTCCGATTAACGAACCGATTTCAAAATGGATTCTTGATATTTTTTCGAACAAAACTAGACCACACTTGCTATATAAATTTCAAAAAATTAAAATTTTTATTTTAAAATTTTTGATAATTTATTATTTGTTTTAAATATTTTAAATTTTCGTTTTAAATTTATAACTACTCGATCACAACAGTTTTTAAACTCCATGCAACTATTTTAAATGACTGTGTAGACAGCTAAAGACAACCCACTGTATATACTGTCTATATAGTTGTCTATAGGTGACATGGCAATGCTTTTGAGACAGCAGCTGTCTCTAGCACTGTACATGCCTTTAGAACAACGTGGAACTAATCCTATTGAGGGGCAATGGCTCCATGGGCGAGCGATAGGTCCTTTGCCTGTCAAAAAATAATATGGAATTCAACAAAGAAACGGCATAAGGATAATTTAAGAGTTTGTGATTCAAGAGGCAGCAAGGGCCATAGCCAGTAATTAAGCATGCAATAGCATTGAAATAGCACATATTAGCATAATTTAATCATAAATAAATTATTCCAAGGGTAAAAATAACGATAGAGCGATACTGTTGCGTGATGATGATATATGATGGTAATGAATTGAAATTAAAATATTTGATGTCGTCTAGTGTAATCTTATTTACTGTACTATCGTTGCTAGTTAGCACGTTTGACGTACATAGTAAAACTACATAAATTGCACAAAAAATTGTGGGGAAAATTGGTAGCGTGTGTAGTATCGAGTTCTTTTTAAGTTGTTATTGTTGCATTAGGGTGTTTGGCCCCTGTTACCCAATATGAAAATCGCAAAATAGGTGAATGGTCATGGGTGAAGCATCACTAGTGCTCAGTATACATATTACATAGTGCAAGGAAATAATGGCATGTGCAACACAGAAAGCATATATCCTATTAGTGTGCCATATCTAAACCTAACATGTCTTAGGAGAATTAAAATCATGAGGACACTTCACTACAATCTACTGGGTGTATCGCGGATATTTCCCTTCGCCATTGCTTCTGGGCCTATTGCCCTGGCTCTAGCAGCCCTTTTGCGTTTTCTTTCACGGTCGATCTCACACTTGAAGGCCCACAGCCGCCGTTTGGGCACCGGTTGTGCACGAAACTCCTCTTGCCAACGCCTATTTTTCTTTTCCTCGTCAGCATCATGCCACCGCTCATGCACCCTAGCTCGCCGAGATGACGCCTTCCTTAACACATGATGCCATAGATCTGGAGTTTGTTCGGTGTCCAAATATTGCATGAACTTGCACAATGGAGGCTACAAAGGGTAACATCATGTAAATTAGTCTGTGCGGTAATAAATTTTGTAAGTAAGAACAACTACGTTAATGAACCTACCGGATTTTTGTCCTTCCTCTGCATTTTATCCATCTGGTTGCGGGTGTAGTTTGCGCACATCCAAGACTCCCTACTATAGGTGTAGGACATCTCAGTGGACCTCACGAAATTCTAAAGATCCCCGCATAGACAGATGGATGCCTGAATGCCTTCTAGGATGGATTCCTTCATACATCCCTTGGGGGCGAGGGGAACTCCATAACACTACTAGGGTTTTCCTGTTCTCTTCCCTCTTTTGTTCTCTCTCTTTTTTCTTCTCTTCTCCTCCTACCTCCTTGTTGTGATGCTTTTAGGTCCTGTTCTTTGATCTGTTCTGAACGGCTGAACAACTGAATGGTTGAAATGATTGAACTTCGAGAGGTAGTCTCGAGATTTGGATCCATTTCGTTTGACTTGCTTCTTAAAGCGTTAGGACCCACCTTCAAAACAACGAAAAAACAAACTCAAAATAAAAGCATATGTCTTTTTAAAAAGTAGATAAGTCGTTAAGCTGTTAAGCCGTTAAGCTAAAAAGAACAGGGACTTAGTTGGTTGGCTGGGGCTTAAACAACCCAAACGAATGCTCGGGGGAAGGGGGATGGCCCCAACGGTTGAAAAAGGACACTGATGCCCACAACGAATGAGTTAATGCGTTATTCAACATATACTGCAGGTGAGTTAATACACTTTCCATAGGTACAACCAGAATTGGGGCCTCATCGACACCGATTCTCATGGCTGCATCAGTCAGTACATATGCTCCAATAAGGAAAACTACTGAATTGAATTCCTCCTATTGCAATTTCCTTGTAGATGGCGCGATAGAAGTAGAGGAAAAAGCCCACCGTTAGGGCCATGGCCACATAGGCCTCACAAAGGTGGGCAATGATTGCCATCACTAGGAAGGTGTTGGGACAAAAGTTCATCGACCTACACTCTAGCTGTGTGAGCACTTTCGACGTGAAGGACGACTCCTTCATCCTGAGCCCGTTGATGTCGTTCATCTTAGTGCACACCACCTCCTCTTTTGTCGGTGTGGGCTCAAACACGCCGCCAAGGAGGCGGTGGGAACCTGCATTGACGTAACCAAACGCTACGAGCACTTCCAGGAGAGCCGCTGTCATCCAAGTACAACTCAACTGAGTCATCTTAGCGAGGTGGTGGTTTGAGAGAGATGGAAGGTTTACGGAGCTTGATGTAGTGTTGAAAGCGAAGCGCGTAATGAAGAAATTTCTAACTTAAGTTTGTAGGAAGATCTGACGCAACTAGCACTCGCTTTATATGTGGAGGGTGCGGACAAACACGTGGCTGTCCATGAAACTCTAATCGACATATGCCCGTTGCAGCTATGCTGACGCATATGGTTTTGAAAATCGAAATGTTTCTTTTAACGGTAATTGACGGTTTACTTGGCTCTGGTCAAATATTCTTTTTGACCAGGTGCTTAGTGACAAAATGTGTTCTCTCTATCTCTTAGAGCTCAGTTTTAACTTGGTGCTAAGTCAAACATTCGGATGGCTACGGAATTGGTTTGTCCTGGTCATCGAGCTATTGTTAATCGTACGGTCTATGCGATTCACTTTGTTCTTTCGGTTGGGTTTCGCATAAGGTCGGCGACTTCATCCCAAGACCATATTCTGCTGGGAGTGGATAGAAGCACTTTAGAGTTCTTTATGCTACTCTTAACAAGCTTAAGTTTGCACATATGGAGAAAATTAACATAATATGGCCTGAGTCCGTACTTGGTTTATATTGTTCTTTACAGAAGGATGATTACAAAAGGTCATATCTTCTAGCTTGTTTTTAGCCCCTAGTGTTGAGAAAGCTGGAGATGGTAGATATCCAAATCCACCTCCAAAGGGGACTTAGATACCCAACATTTTCAGTGAGGATGCCCTTTCCAATCAACTATACTATCTTATCTTAAATAAGTATAGCTGCTGAGAAAGCTGGTGATGCAAAATACCCAAATCAGCTTGGATATCTGGCATCTCCAGCACCCTCTCTAGCATATCCCATTCGAAGAGGCGACGCTTTTGGGCCCTGAACCAGTGGTGCTCTAGGATAGGACCATCGAGGGCCTGGCCTTGGCTCTGCTACCGCTGCTGCAGGAGGAGGACATAGGATTGGGATCGGCTTCGTCGTCAGCCTCCCCATCGCTGCCCTCATCCACCTCTGTGACCGCTTCTGACGTGGACGCCTCCATGACTTCTGTGGCTTCCTTAGCCACCTCCATGTTCGCTACGGCCTCGCCGACCTCCACCACATCTTCACCTTCCTCTGTGCCAAGCTCGTCGTCAGGATCCTTGTTTAGTAGGGCGGCGATGGCCATGTCTATGGCCGCCTACTCTGCCGCTTCTTCAGCAGCAATGATCTCCTCTGTCCATGCCCGAGCAAGGGTGTTGTCGTTGTGATTCGTTGGAGCCTCCTATGCTCAGCGCGGTGGCGTTGTTCCCTCTCTATAGCCGCTTCGATGGCGTCGTCGTCGTAGTAGTACGAGGCTTGCAAAGTGCTGGAGGAGGAAGACATTCTGGCTAACTTGAGGGTCTGGATGAGCTGTCACGAATCCTAAGTCGCTCCATTTATAGATTCGGCATGACAATCTGGCTCCTATGCTCTGTTCTCACACATGGATTAAGCTCATACTACTTGGGAAACGTGCGAGGCGGGCGCAACTGGCCTTGTCAGTTAAGTTTTTTTCCTGCACAAAATGCTAATATTGTCCCTACCTTTTGGCTGCCTACTAATGGACACGTCTCGGTCTCTAGACTGGTGGTCAGAACTTTTTTTGGCCACGAGCTCAGATATAGCATGCGGCTTAAAATCCTAATCCTCTTTAATGTTTCAACTTTAAGTACGTTATTTGTCTCACTCAAGCCTCAAAGACCAGCCGTTGGGGATTGGATCACGTGTCCTGACGCCATTCGATTTTGCCCCGTGGGCCCAAAGTGGTTCCTTGGGTTTAGGCCCGAGGAGAGCTCGGATCGTCACCCTAAAGATGACTGGGCTTAATCTACCTTGGCCCAAGTTGTCTATATTCTAGGCTCTGGAATTCCTGGTTGATTCTTAGCCCAGAACGCTACCCGTCGTGAGCATCGGCTCGGCTGGTGCTCACGGGATATGGATATGGCAAGAGTTGTGCATCGGGTGCATGACTCCACCTAATCCACATAAATCTATAAATTTCTTTACAGAGTTTTGCTATATATAGGATTAACGTACTGCCCAAGTCAACAACATGCCAATGTGGAAGGACTAAAGGCACCTTGGAGATCAGGTTTGGCTCGTATTCAACAAGGACTACACTAACTTTAGGTCTATTAGTGGACATGTTGATGCTATATATACCCTCCTTTATTGATTCTTGTAACTATAACCAACCAATACAAAAGGCTTCCTGGTTAAAAAATGCCCTCTAGCCTGGGAGCGAAACTAAAGTAGTTTCCCTCTTCGAGGATGACCCAACCAAAACAATCCATTTTGGGACCACCTCGGACACCCAAATAGAACTTGATCTCACAACCTCCTCCGGACAAAAGCAGATGTATTTGCTTGGGAGCCATATGACATGCCTAGGCTCCCAAGGGAGATCATTGAGCACAAGCTAGTTTCGCTGGTTTTCTGACTTCGAGCTTGGCATCATCTAGGAATAGTTTGAAAAGCTCCTAAAGGGTGATTTCATTCGTCCGATGGAACACACCGATTGGTTGACCGATCCAGTGGTTGTCAAGAAGAAGGACAATAAGTGACTCATGTGTGTCGACCACATGGGCTGCAATGTCACTTGTTCCAACGACAATTTCCTGCTCCCTCTTACAGACCAGCTTGTCGATGCGACCGCGGAGTCCAAACTCTTCTCGATCCAACGCTGGCCCGCGACGAGCAAATGTGGAGCTAGGTACAGGAGCACAGGACGACGTCGGTCGTTCCAGGGAGACGTACGGCTGCTGGGCTGTGCTCTAGTGTCCGAGGAGGCAGATGCAGCCAGGGGCGGATCCACCGGTGGGTCTGGGGGGCTCTAGCCCCCCCTACGCGGTATATGACAGTAGAGCCCCTTTTAGCCCCCCCTAAATTTTTAGTGTAAAATATAAAGAAAGCAGAGGCTAGACTGTAGATTTAGGCCTTGAGTCACTTAGGTCAGTCCCTCCTATTATTTTTGTCTGCGTCCGCCCCTGGATGCAGCGAGAGGTCCAAAAGTGTCGTAGAGGTGACACGCAACAGCTGGTAAATCAAAGGAGATCCGACCGAGGCTGAGTAGATTGCTGCACAGGAGAGCCTGGGAGGCGGTCGCTCCACGAGGACCACGAGGGGACGCGCGGCAAGGCCGTGACACTTCGTGATGAGAACGATGCTCGGCGAGAAGAACCAACATCAAAAGCTTGTTGTTACCTCTATGTCTTAGACGGTGTCTCCTCGGGTTCATTTTCTCCTCGTGAAAAAATCCGGGTCCTTTGAGAAGTTTCGACGGATTCTCTTTGCGGTTCTCTTTAGAGAAAATTCCTTCATGCATTTCCTTCTGAACAAAATTCTCTCTCCATTCTCTGCACGAATTTGTTCGAAGAGATTTTGTTGGAGATGACCGGGGATTGAAGGGAAAGAATGCGGGAAAAAAGAATGGAATGAAGAGAAAATGGTTGGAGATAATGGATGTTGTGGGAAATGGTGGGAAAGTGTGGGGAAGGGAATGGAATGTAGAGAAGATGGTCGGAGAAGGGAATGCACGAAGAAAAATTTTCTGAAAAGAAACCACCAACAGAATCCGTTGAAGCATCTCAAGAGATCATATTCTTTTCAAGAAGGAAAACGACCCTGAAAAAATATCGTTGCAGATGATCTTATTGTTGTGTTTTTTTTTCTCAAGAAAAGAGGATTGCGTTGAGGAAGCTTCTTCTTGTTGTTATTTTTCCTCAAGTGAAGAGGATTACATCGACCGAATCTTAAAATTGTTATTGTTTTTCCACAAAAGAGGAGGATTGGTTGCCCTCGAGATGAGATTCATTTAGCTTGGTGACTATAGGGTAGGGTCTTGATCACCTTTGCTCTCATATTATCTGCATTATTAATCTATAAATCAAGAGTTGCTAAACAAGGAACTATAAACGAAAAGCATGTATATACATCATAGAGAGAATCGAGAAAATTTCATACACGTCACTTCGCCACTCCTTAGAGGTGGCCTCGACGCTTTGCCATCCCTGTCATGGCAAACTTTAGAATACTACCCATAGTGTGACCATCATCTCCACTTTGCCATTTTGCTTTCCTAAATTCATTTCCTAATTTTTCCCCTTCTCTGTGGCACCGAAAAAGACCATTGTGCCCTTGCTTTCTCCTTCATCTTTACCTTGTCGATGCCTTTGTGCCGCCTCCCTTCGCCGTCGCTGTTTCCATGGCCAGGTTCCCGCACCGCCTACACCCCTCTGGCATGACTTTGTCGGGCCTCCTGCATGCGCTACACTCGTCGGCACCGTCCTCGGGATATCATTTTATATATCAAAGCGCCTAACCGGCGCATGCTCACCCAACGATCGTCAGTCGTCCTATCGCCTCGTCCGCGAACATCCAACTGTCCATACTGCTTTAACTTTTAAAAGAAAAAGGTCCGTTCGTTTTATAACGAGGCGGGCGCATCGGCGGGTTGGCTAGCTAGGCTGCCTTTCACTCCGACGAGCGCCGTTCGTTTTATCCTGGTTCAGGCCTCTCGGAAGAGATAATAGCCCTACTTCCAGCCTTTCTTATATATCAGAGATGAATACAAGAGATGGCTCGACGAGACGAACAATTCTCGGTGAGATTATGGGTGTACAAGCGAAGATCAGGTGTCTACGAGATGCTAAGATGCGAAAGCTCTTGGCCAGGGTCCGTAAACTCGTGCCTCTACACGCCGTAGAGGCTCTGTTTATATAGTGCAAAGCAAACCGACCTACTGAGGGAATATCGGGCCGGGCTAACTACGAGATCGTAACAAACTCAGTACATGCCAAATATATCCCGAGGTAGATAAGGAATACTCCTAGTCTTGGGGATCACGACGTTTGCTCCAATCCGGGAAACCAACGTCCGGGTCTTCACGTAGCCGTGCAGAACTCCTGTTCGAGACGGACTCAAACACGATTCCTTGGCCATTACGCATCGTACCAGCCAGGGAGCTGTTCGGCAGGATGCATATGGGCCTGATAGAACCTTCCAGGGAGCTGAGCCCTAGTAGGCTGTTCGATTGGGCCGTCAGAGAGTGGGCCATGGCAATGGGTCGTGATTTTATCCCCGACAGCTTGCCTCAGCGGTGGTGCTGTCACCGTTGCTCGGCGACCTTGTAGTCATCCCAGAAGTAAAACGAATGGGATGCCCCCTCCTCTCCAACCATCCTAGGGTAGTACTGTTTGATTAAGATGCCAAGCGCGAGACCTAGTTGGATATGGTCATAGGACATACTGCTACAAACAATGAAAATAACGGAGTTAGTATGTTGCATTGATAATAAGATAGTTCATGTGTTATTATGACTTATCTATCCACGTTAATCTCGATCACAAGCCGGTGGAGGCGGTCGAGGATGGGCTAGGGGAGGTGGCGGCATGGGAGGAGGCAGCGATGGTGGAGAAGAACACTGCAGAAGAGGCGGTGGTGCGGTCTTGGTCGCGGGCACCGGCAGAGTGAGCGACGGGGCTAGCGCAAGGCGACAGGTCCAAAGGTGGCGACGACTCGATGTGGGACTAGGCATAAACATTTTTGCCTAGTCCCTGTGGCCCAAGGGTTTACAAGATTGGACCACTCTCGACGGCCCGTTGTTGGTGGTCGATATCCACTTTATTTACCGTCAACATTGCATATAAATTAAGGATCCCTGGGTATCCAATAAGCCATATTGCTTTATGATAACCAAGTAGAAGACAAGTAATTCTCTATCCTAATACTTCATTTGGCTTAAGATAGAGAGAGGAACAGTATATAGATAGCAACACCTGAATTTTATCGGCAAATCTAGGGTGCAAAAAATGCTCTTTTATTAGATGTACTTGCGCAAGTAAAATTACAGAAGGGAGTTCAAAGTACAAGGGGAACACCATACACGAGTGAATCCAGAAGATATACACAATCATCTCAACAATGCAAAAGCAACGTCCAGGGTAAACTTTTCATTCGTTGTCTACCACCAAAAAAAAAAGAGAAGAAAGAAAGATACTAATGTAATGGTACATAATTTCTACACGCAAACAAACTACTTGAGCCTCATAGGCTGTTGCATCCCTCCTCTCATCATAGCACAGAATTCCTCGTAGTTGATCCTCCCATCCTGTATATCGAAAAGAACACTCAACACCATCACGAAAATGGGAGGAGTAAACATTGCTGAAAAGAAAAAGAACATAACTCAGTGAACAACTTACATTATCTGTGTCAACTTCTGATATAATGTCCTTTATGGTACTGGCATCGCCCATTTCATGCTCGATCAAAGCAGATTCCAGTTCATCTCTTGTGATGAAGCTGCACAAAATCAAGGTGAACACCAATGTCAAATTGTGCGATTACCTTTTCTTTAAATTATGGTATTAGACTAGTGAGCAGTTATTGTTGACAAAATCTGCAACCGGGGCATGTCATCTAGCATTATAGACAAAATTTGACAATCATACATCATAGACAAGATTCCATGAGTATTGTGACTTGCAATGGCAATTAATTGATGAGAAGTGACTTAGATTACTCACCCACTGTTGTCTTTGTCAAAATACTGGAATGCCTTAAACAAATGCTCATCTTTTTCGAGTTTGTGCCTATGCATTGTAGCTGTGATGAACTCAACATAGTCAATTGATCCATTGCCATCCACATCGGCCTGGAATAGGTCAAAACATAAATCACATTAAGTCAAGAAAATCATGGTTTAAAAGCATACTGTAAAATTTCAGGATTGGTGCGTACAGCATCCATCAACTGCTTTACTTCAGCCTCAGACAGTTTTGATCCAAGTTTGGCTAACCCCGCTTTGAGTTCTTCATATGTGATGGTCCCACTGTTGTCAGTGTCCATGTTCATGAACATTTGCTTTAGTCCCTTGATCTCTTCCTCATTAAGGTTTGAAGCAATGACCTGAATGCAAATTTTCTTATAAGCAACATAAAAAGAAAAGATAGCCAATTGAGTATTCACAATGAAGATAATAACCTTTAGTGCCATCTTTTTCAACTTGTTCATTGCTCTAAATTGCTTCATCCTAGAAAGAACCGCACTATCAATCGGTTTATCAGATGCTTCTCCTTCTCTGAGCCATGGATGTTCTGATCAAACATTTAATATAAACAAATGTCATTTTTTGCCAAACTAAAATTTGGAGCTTAATGTATGGCCAAGAAGCTTACGAAGAACTTGTGCTGAAGTAATTCTCTTCTTTGGATCTGGTGTCAACATCTTTCTAACCAGGTCCTTAGCACTCTCAGAAATTGATGGCCATGGCTGGCTTTCAAAGTCAATCTCCCCTTGCAGAATAGCATCAAATATGCCCTTTTCAGTTTCTGCAAAGCAAAACAGAAGATGAAAAACAACATAAGGGCAATATTACTGCTTATGTACAGATGAATTCAAAAGTGGAAGTTACAATGTTAGAGGCAAACGTACCAGCCCAGAATGGAGGCACACCACTGAGAAGAATGTACAGAATAACACCAGCGCTCCAAACATCTATCTCTTTCCCATAATTTCTCCTAAGGACCTCAGGCGCAACATAATAAGCACTTCCAACAATGTCCCTGTACATTTTTCCTGATGTATTTCAAGGACAGTTAGTAACATGAGAGACATGTTATATTCAGTGATGTAATTATAGTTCCAATTATTAACCACATAAAATTTGGAAACTCGGAATCTTATAAATTTAATTGCCGAGTTTGTGTTTGATTGATAATAATGAAAAGGATATCAGATGAACAAAGTACTGTTAAGTAGCGTTTATGTTTTCAGAACCATATGAATATGATGAACTGGAGATATACATCCGAAAGTTTGAAGTCAGAAAAAATATCATGGATGCATTCGGTATAGAGGAACTTTATTCCTCCACTACTGCACATAACCACCAGCAACATCACTCCAATACTTGGGAACTGCACATTGGTTATCTCTTCCTCCAATAGGTAATCCAATTAAAGCAAATTTAATATCAGCAGTATCTAGCCTTTGTACACTTCCATAATTGTAAATAGCAATTGATGAACAAAACAGTAATAATAGTATGGATAATTGGATATTGTGTGGTCTCTTTTTTGGTAGTATAAATGTAATATTAAAAAAAAAAGAGGTTTGGTGGCTGGGCCGGCCCAAGCCCAGGCCAGCCCAGCCGACGCCCTTGTTAAGGGAAAGAGAGAGATGGGGATCGGTCTCCCCATCCCCTCTCGATCTCTCCCGTCTCTGTCTCGCTCTCCCACTCCCGTCTCTGTCTCGCTCTCTCTCCCTCTCACAGTTTCTCTCCCTTCTAGCGCCACTACCTCCCACCCGCCCTTGTGCTCGTCGCCGGTCATCGTCGTTGGAGCACCGTTAGCCAGCATACACATCACGCCTTCCTCCCCGTCTTCCTCTCCTCGGCGCTGCTCCGCCATGGCCGGAAGGATGTGAGGGGAAGGGGGTGGGTTGAGGTGAAGGAGAGAGGAGGGGCCAGCGAAAGGAAGAAGAGGAGAAGGGAGAGACGGCCGGGCTAGGGAGAAGAAGAGTGAAGCTAGGGTTTTGTGTGCCATGTTTTGGGGTAACAAGTTCCTAACCTTTTGTTGTACTTTTATTGTTCATTGGGTCGATTAGGCCTCGATCTACAAGTGCTAGCTATGTTTTTGGTAGAATGATAGATTGCGTTCTTAGGATGATTTATGCAGTGAGCTTCGGAAAGATTTTGTGTCAAATCCATTGGGATTTAGGGCTCCGTCCTATTACCAAGAACGTGGGAAATGCTTTTAGCTTTCCGTAGGTTCCAAGAACGTGAGATTTGGTTTTATGGTTTGGGAGATACGGCCTTAACAGTGTTGCTGGGATATGGTGAGGAGATGGTTTGGATAGTTAGACCGAAGGTGGACTAATTAGAGGGCTAGGCACCTTAGCTTTGAGAATATTAAACATAGGCAAAAGAGGGTTAGTGCTAGCCTTTGCTTAGTGGTGGTTATATATGATATTGAATGAGATGTTTGCCTTGTAGGTGGTGACGCTTTAGGGGTCCGTGTTGTCGTCGCACCGTGCTTCACCTGGTAACAGAGGCAAGTATATGATGCATTGCTTATAGTAATATGTGTGACTGATGATGTGGATGTCATATATGGCATCGTGCATTTTTATATGTTGCTCTAATACTCTTGACCTGAGGCCGATGCATGGATGAATGATGATGATGGATTGATGATGGTAAGCGATATTTATGCCTGATTTAAATATTGATAGTTTGATGCTATTTGTGCTCTGTTTTTTTATTAATAATGAAATTATAGTGCTGAATGAATGGATAGCAAGGATGGATTAGTGATTAAATGGATGGATGAGATAGGAGTGATCGAATGTGATGAGAAATGACGGTTACCCTATTTATGTTGCATACATTCATGAAAAGCATGCATTCAAGCCAGGACGGTGAGAAAGTCTTATAACTAGCTAGTCCGATGAGCCCTGGGCCCGGTCGATGAAAAAGTTATAAGACTGATCCGACGTGCTCTTGATAAGACCTACAGAGGTAGGCACCCGCCACGGGATGGCGGGAAAGACTCACTTCGGTGAGCACCTCCACGGGATGGAGTGTAGAGTGTGACATCGACGGATGTGCACTCAGCGGTACCGGTACACGCTTATGAGATATGAGCATAATGCATTGCATTGTTGAACGCTGCATTGCATTGATGAGCATGGTTATGATTGGAAAGTTGTTCTGTTGCTACGGATTTCATATAAATATGTCCTATGCCATCACTATTATATACTTGCTGAGTCATGGACTCATCATTACTCTTTCTGTTTTGTTTTTAGGTCATTCGATGATGTCGCACGCGGGCGGGTAGCTGCACTCACACTCGCACTATTAAATAATCAGCATCTAACAGTGGGCCTTTAATAAATAAAATGATGTTACAGATTTTTTTTAACTAGTTATGTATTTACTTATGTATTCGGTTGTGCGGAGGAATTATTTTCTTTGGTGTGGGATGGTGTTGGTCGCCCTATTTAGTCAGGATTGTCTATGGTTTGTTTTACTACCAATAAATGCTTAAGGTAAGCTTTTGGTGGAAAACCTAGTGGTCTGAGCGTCTTGGTTTATAGACTGTGAATGTGAAGGTGTCGTGGTTAGAATATAATTTGCGTTTGTTTCTTTGTCTGCTGAGTGGATGACCATATTATAGGGGAGGTGCTGTCGAAATTTTGTACAAATAAAGGGACTGAGTAGCATCTTGGGCTCTGATTGGGCCGGGGTGTTACAGTTGGTATCAGAGCAGGCTTTAGGTCCGTTATGGGTTAATTAATTAAATGTAATTGATATGCCAACTCAAAACTCTGATAAGTTAAATAATGAAGACCTGACACACTATTGCACAATAAGTTGGGTACGGGTTTGCATTGCATTTATGCTTGTAAAGTTGATGTTATTTATGATATATGTTCTGATGTTTGAGATTTTTGATTTATTGTATGATTGTTGCCAGGCATGAAGCTTTGTTTTAATCGACGTGGCCATGACATGATATTAATATATCATGTGCTTGTATATCTGGTTGTGCTAAGGTTTTGTTGTGTGCTTTCGAATTCTACATGTACTTGTGTATATGGTTTTGTCCATGCTTTGTCTGGGCTTTCAAACCCTGTGCTATTGATTTGCAGGCTTGTTGTTGATGCCCTTGTAATAAGAACCTACTTGTATGGTTGCCTTAGACGAGTGAACTCATCACTTTGGTGATGTTTTAATTGTTTAATGGTTGTTAGGCTTTATTCCTGAGCTTGAAATAGTGATGAAGTTTAAGATATCCAAAGGTAGAGTAGAGATGCTCTAGTTATTCAGGGGCTTGTCAGTTGTTGAGGTTGCTTCCTTTAGCAACACCCCTGTTTCCCTTAGCGACGCCCCTGTCATTTAATTGTTTGTGAAGTCGTTCATGTCTTCTTCGAAAGTGATAAGAAGTTATAGACTGGGTCCATAGGGGTCAGTTCGACCTATATGCAGATAGTTGGGGAGCCCGTATAAAAATTTAAGCGTCTTAAGTCTTGCTCTCCTCTACAGTCTTGCTCTCCTCTACGGTGGAAGGATGTTTCAATCGAACTTCTTATCTGGTACCTTTGGAACTCACCAGGCATACTGGGCCGATGCATCTAGCAGCTGTGAAGATCCCTTCTACAGTCTAGGAAGCATGAAGCTTGTAGGATTGTGCCCTAGTCGAGTGAGATCGAGTTCTTTTGTTTTTAACTTTGATCCTGTTGGGTCTATGTCAGGCAGACTTGATTATCACCTCTTAATAGTTTTCTTGTCTGGTGCCTTAGACATCTATCGGTATAAGGGCTAAAATTTTAAGCTTTCTTCCTAAGCATGTGACATGGTGTTGTTGCACGCCGAGTTGTTTCCCCTTAGTGCGAGAGAATTGAGTATAAGTTTCCTCTAATGTGTTAAGGTTCCATCCGAGCTGTAAGTGGAGTGTATGTTGGATTTCTTGTTGTTTGACCTGCCCTTTGTTGTATGTTCTAGTATATTCCTTCAAAGGCAGTGATTGGACATTGACCATTCGAGTAGTGGGTTCATCATGTGCATTGTTTTGGTATCTATACAGAGGCGGTGTAAAAGTTTAGTGTTAATTGTATAGCTGGGTTTGACTAGTTATTCATCGGTGTCCCTGATTCCTACTTTGATTCTATAGTGATGTGATGAGACTTTTATGAGTTTCCCCTTTGAGCTAGATGTATCGGACTGGTTATGTGGGGGTCGACCTCGAACTCTTGTTCGTGCCCATGTAACTTTTTAGTGGTCCTTAGTACTATGAATGAGACTTTTTAAAACTTGTTTAAGCCTTTGTACCAAGTGCATAGTACGAGTAACGTATGGCCTGATCAACCATGTCGCTTACTCATACTATTCACTTCGTTTATTGCGGAATTTTGGACTTAAGAGAATTTTTGCTAGGAGGTGGTGGACTAGGTGTTAGCAAGGAATAAAAATTATCTGAGTGTTGATGGCTTATGTCTATCATATTATTCGGTGTTGTTCTAGGGTCGCATTAGAGCGCCACATGTCTTGACTATGTAAAGTTTGGATTGCGTGCTAGGATTGGTGTGCTTCGAAGTGAATGTTTTGCCTTATGTGCAATGGCATGATCTATTGAGTTTTTACGACATTGGCGATCATCTTGCAATTACCTTGGACTTATGATGCATTGATTTTATGGTTTTGTGTAGATGTTATAAGGTTGAATCATAAATCGATTGTTATTGCATGTTTACTGTGGGAGCGTGTTCTATTCATGTTTGTGCAACTCGGAGCCAAGAAAAAGTTGACATAGAGGTCTGGGGTATGTTGGGTCGTAGTTAGTTATGGCCTGAGTTGTGTAGCCAAGTTTAATGGCTATGTTAGTTCGTGAGTTGACTATAGTCTACACCCAAGCTATAGTAAGGATGGTTCTAAGAGCAAGGCCAACCTTTGTGGCGAATTGGCATCAAGGGGAAACGAAGCCGAGATACACTAGTTTATTTTCCTTGGTGACGAATCGGGGGAGTAATTTGTTGTTAGACCTTGTGTCTTTGAGTTGGGTTTTAGGTGTTTCATGTTTCCTTGTTAAGTATATTTCGAGGATTGGAACATTAGGTTTTGCTGAAACCTTTGACTTTAAGCAAGACCCAACCCTTGGGGTGGTGATTGGATATAGTGAGTGACATTATGGCGTGTGTATGCCATTAGGCCTTGAAGAGTTTTAAGTAATAGAGTTATGTATGGGAAAAGAGAAAATGATGTTTGGACCACTCAGCAAGTAATAGAGTTTAGTTCTGTAGTTATTCTTGAGGCCCAAACCAAGGCCATAGGCCAAAGGCATGGTGAGGTCGGTAAGGGTAGGCAAGGGGATAAAGAGTTTTTGAGAGTGGTCTCAATGTCTCCTACTGTCTTACCGAAGCCTGTGTCTATAATTGACCCTACTCTTGATGTGAGTTACATAAATGGTGGAGGATATGTATCAGGTTCCCATTTCTCTAGGTCTGAAAGGTTGTTAGTTCTTATTAAAGGCCTATAAATGATAATTACTATTAGGTAGGCTATAGACCTTGGGAATGATTAGATGTGTTCTATTGAGTTAATCAAGGGAAAAAGGAAACCAAGATGTCCCATATCTTGTAACTGGGTAAATGGTTGTTACCCTGTGTTTTCTTCTTGGAGGTGGCTTTAATATCTTCTTAAACTAAATCCACTCTATTTACCTTGGATGCAAACTAGTGGGCTCAATTGGAATATATTTAGTCTTTGAGCTCTGTGATCTTATTGTTTGTGGGACCGGTGTGCGAGTTGATGTGATATTGGAGTGATGCGTGAGATAATGTTTTCGGGTGGTTGGCATGGTACGGAAGAGTGGTAAGTGGAGTTAACGATGAGAGATCTGCTGCATCATTCGCATTCATGTGCCTTGAGTCGGGTCGTCGTGCGGGGCATAACGCTAGTTGGTAAGCCACGGGCGAGGCCGGCGAGGTTGACTTATGCCCAGACCCAAGAGCCCTGAGTGAAATCCTGCAGAGATGGGAACTCCACCATGGTGGGGACAAATGTAGAGACTCCTTGGGGTGAAGTGGCCCTGTTCGAAAGGGTCGTGGGTCAAGTGGACCATTGTTGAGTGGACACTCCGTTGTATCGGTATGCATTAGCTAAAACATAAGATGCATTGTAGAGATGATATGTTGAGTTATAGCATGAGCCATGGGCTTGTGTGTCCTAAGATCTAGATGCGGCGTTTGGCGCCTGAGATGGATATGCAAGAATGGTTTGATAAGTAATGTTGTATCCAGAGATGGCCCTTGCTTTGCCTTTTTTGGATTGTATTGGTTTATGCTTGAGTTTTGTATGCTGCTTTTGAATGATAGTTAGGGAGGCCTTTTATGCCGAGTTTGCTTGTAATGATCGTTATCTTGCTAGCATGCGAGGCACCTTTTGAGATTCTCTAAGGCTAGCGGTTAAAATGTCTTTACTAGAACGAAGTAGGAGACAAATAGAGTTTGGGGTCTAGATTGGACCCGATAGGTAGTTTTCTTAATAATAGACTCATTAGAATTTGTTGGCCACTTAAGCAGGCCGAAGAGCTATGGTAATGTATAGGAGAGGAATTCTTGGATTTGAGATGATGACTAGGAGTTGTTAAGGGTGTGTCCTACCAAAGATGTTGCTTTGGTACGACATGGAAATTAATGCTAGTGTATATATGATTGATCCTAGTTGTGGCAAATATTGGATCTCTCCTTCGAGTCTCGCCATATTCGGATTATGGGAAAATCAGACCGTATCAAGGTATACGACATTGAAATATGTCAAGGTGCTTTGGACACTTAGCAGATTGAGTTGCAACTTGAGAGCTTGAGTCAAGTATGCATGAGAAGTATTCGGAGTTCGTTTCGAGTAAAAAAAAATGTTCTAATTCGTGAGTGTAGAATTCGGGGACGAATTCTTTTAAGGCGAGGAGAATGTAATATTAAAAAAAAAGAGGTTTGGTGGCTGGGCCGGCCCAAGCCCAGGCCAGCCAAGCCGGCGCCCCTGTTAAGGGAAAGAGAGAGATGGGGATCGGTCTCCCCATCCCCTCTCGATCTCTCCCGTCTCTGTCTCGCTCTCCCACTCCCGTCTCTCTGCTCGCCTCTCTCCTCTCACAGCTTCTCTCCCTTCTAGCGCCACTACCTCCCACCCGCCTTGTGCTCGTCACGGTCATCGTCGTTGAGCACCGTTAGCCGCCAGCATCACGTCGCCTTCCTCCACGCGTCTTCTCTCTCTCGCTGCTCGCCATGGCCGGAAGGATGTGAGGGAAGGGTGGAGTTGAGTTGAGTGAAGGAGAGAGGGGGCCAGCCAAAGAAGAAGAGGAGAAGGGAGGAGACGGCAGAGGGAGGGAAAGAAGAGTGAAGCTAGGGTTTTGTGTGCCATGTTTTGGGGTAACAATTTCCTAACCTTTTGTTGTACTTTTATTGTTCATTGGGTCGATTAGGCCTCGATCTACAAGTGCTAGCTATGTTTTTGGTAGAATGATAGATTGCGTTCTTAGGATGATTTATGCAGTGAGCTTGGAAAGATTTTGTGTCAAATCCATTGGGATTTAGGGCTCAAATCCTATTACCAAGAACGTGGGAAATGCTTTTAGCTTTCCGTAGGTTCCAAGAACGCGAGATTTGGTTTTATGGTTTGGGAGATCTGGCCTTAACAAAGGTTGCTGGGATATGGTGAGGAGATGGTTTGGATAGTTAGACCGAAGGTGGACTAATTAGAGGGCTAGGCACCTTAGCTTTGAGAATATTAAACATAGGCAAAAGAGGGTTAGTGCTAGCCTTTGCTTAGTGGTGGTTATATATGATATTGAATGAGATGTTTGCCTTGTAGGTGGTGGCGCTTTAGGGGTCCGTGTTGTCGCCGCACCGCGTGCTTCACTTTAATGAGGCAAGTATATGATGCATTGCTTATAGTAATATGTGTGGTGATGATGTGGATGTCATATATGGCATCGTGCATTTTTATATGTTGCTCTAATACTCTTGACCGAGGCCGATGCATGGATGAATGATGATGATGGATTGATGATGGTAAGCGATATTTATGCCTGATTTAAATATTGATAGTTTGATGCTATTTGTGCTCTGTTTTTTTATTAATAATGAAATTATAGTGCTGAATGAATGGATAGCAAGGATGGATTAGTGATTAAATGGATGGATGAGATAGGAGTGATCGAATGTGATGAGAAATGACGGTTACCCTATTTATGTTGCATACATTCATGAAAAGCATGCATTCGAGCCAGGACGGTGAGAAAGTCTTATAACTAGCTAGTCCGATGAGCCCTGGGCCCGGTCGATGAAAAAGTTATAAGACTAATCCGGCGTGCTCTTGATAAGACCTACAGAGGTAGGCACCCGCCACGGGATGGCGGGAAAGACTCACTTCGGTGAGCACCTCCACGGGATGGAGTGTAGAGTATGACATCGACGGATGTGCACTCAGCGGTACCGGTACACGCTTATGAGATATGAGCATAATGCATTGCATTGTTGAACGCTGCATTGCATTGATGAGCACGGTTATGATTGGAAAGTTGTTCTGTTGCTACGGATTTCATATAAATATGTCCTATGCCATCACTATTATATACTTGCCGAGTCATGGACTCATCCTTACTCTTTCTGTTTTGTTTTTAGGTCATTCGATGATGTCGCACGCGGGCGGGTAGCTGCACTCACACTCGCACTATTAAATAATCAGCATCTAACAGTGGGCCTTTAATAAATAAAATGATGTTACAGATTTTTTTTAACTAGTTATGTATTTACTTATGTATTCGGTTGTGAGGAGGAATTATTTTCTTTGGTGTGGGATGGTGTTGGTCGCCCTATTTAGTCAGGATTGTCTATGATTTGTTTTAGTAGCAATGAATGCTTAAGGTAAGCTTTTGGTGGAAAACCTAGTGGTCTGAGCGTCTTGGTTTATAGACTATGAATGTGAAGGTGTCGTGGTTAGAATATAATTTGCGTTTGTTTCTTTGTCTGCTGAGTGGATGACCATATTATAGGGGAGGTGCTGTCGAAATTTTGTACAAATAAAGGGACTGAGTAGCATCTTGGGCTCTAATTGGACCGGGGTGTTACAATAAAAGAGTTTTATTAGTGTTTTGCAATTCGTACATTTCCATTACACACTTCAATTCAACCAGAACGGAACCCTTACAGGTGTCCAAACCTTGTATAGTCCTCGCACTACTAGGATCAATAAGAAATCAATGCCCAAGCAGTCTTCTCAGTGTCTAGGTAGGGCTTTTCCAATAGCTGAAGTACTTCAACAATCGATGATAGTTGCAATGGCTGTGTAGTGCTCCTAGAATATTCCTCACATGACGGGTTCTATCATCCGTCAATAGTAATGGACCATTCTTTGCCTATTGAAGTGCTAATAGGTCTTTTAAAAGAAATGTTGAAAATTGATATTTTCATTTGAAAAAGGAGTTAGCTTATACCATAAAAAGGTGCTAGCAGTAAACTGCATGATAAGGACCAATAATTAATATTGATGTTAAAGTGTTACATATTTACCCTGCAATTCAACAAATTGGTATACCACTTCACATTTTAATCAAAACATGACTGGGGTTATCAAAACCAGTCTTTTTTCAAAAAAAAAACGGTGCTAGTTCCCCACTATTAATAACTTCAATAGAGAAGATAGAACCAGCTTTTTTAAAATTCTAAGTTCTATCCCAGAACCAGCTTTTTTAAAATTCTAAGTTCTATCCCACAAACTGAACATGGCTGAAAATCACCAGTTTTGGCTTCTCCTTTCTGAAGCCTAGGTGTGATCAATGATAGTATAGAGAACTATGTTAGTCTTAGTACTGGAACTTTAGAAGTAATATGTTGACAGACAAAATGATACACATAACATGCCAAAAATTGCATGAACCTCTCATAGCTCAAAATAAACACTACATGATAATGCAGCAATCAAAGTTAAGAAATTTCAGCCATAGATTGGTGGTCCAGCAATAAGAGAATCAGCACTAGTCTATGAAATGCAGCAGATCAAAGTTAAGAAGATGTATCCAATAGTTATTATATCTAACAAGAGAGACTATTCTCAAGCATATGAAGCTAATATATTATTCATGTTACCTTCTTCGATGAAGACTGAGAGTCCAAAATCAGTCGCCTTGAGCATCGCATTTTCTTCCTTGGTTGCAAGCAAAAAATTCTCTGGCTTCAGATCACGATGCATCACTCCCATGAAATGGCAAATGTTGACAACATTCACAATTGCTCTGCACATTATAGCAGCCGCACGCTCTGAGTAGTGCCCCTTAGCAATAATCCGATCAAACAGCTCGCCACCTGCACAAAGCTCCATCACTACATGCACAGTGCTCTTGTCCTCATACGATCCCCGAAACTCGACTATGTTTGGCTGCCCAGAAAGATGCTGCATGATCTGGATCTCCCGGCGAATGTCCTCCCTGTCAGCCTTACTCACAAGTTTGCGCTTGGAGATGGACTTGCATGCATACTGCCTACCAGTAGCAATTTCAGTGCAAAGGTATGTCACGCCGAACTGCCCCCGGCCAAGTTCCTTTCCAAGGGAGTATACTGAGCGCACATCCTCATACTGCTTGCCAAGAATTGTGTCTGGCGCAGGCTTTGATGGAGGAACCGCAGGTTGGACTGCTGGAGGGTTTATAGCTGGCGGTGTGTACCTCACCTCAGCTGGCGGAGGTGGCTGAGGGTGGTTGTAACTAGGAGGTGTGTACGCTGATTTTGGCTGGTGAGAATAGCCATAACCATTGACTCCTCCTTGGCCGGAATCCGGGGAAGTAGCTCTGCTGCAACACTGACCCATTTCTTGTCAAATTCTTCTTTTCAGTTCCCCACCTGCAACACTGACCCTTCACACTAAATTTGCAGCCCTGTAGTAGCTGAGCAGATGAAACCAATAAAAAGCTGAACCTGCAAGCAAAACCAACAAGAGCAATCGTGTCACAACAACTGAAACAAATAGCAAAGATCTATACTGATCGTATGCAAACTTCTCCACTTCTCATCTAGGAAACCTAAAACTCATAATTCACTCAAGAGAATCAAAGAAAAGAAAAGGAAATCAAAACTAGATCTGTAAGCAAATCAAATAATAGAAACTCAACAAAGTGCATCGGATGGGGCAGAGGAAAAAAAAAGCGACGCACTAATAATTTTCAAAAAAAAAATCTCGTTTGACACAAAGTTGACCTCTTTCTACTCCAATCCGGTCCAAGCAACACAAGAATCGCTGAACAAGGTAGACGCACTGTCTCTTTGGTGACACTGGAAGCGATGGGAGGAGATAAGGATGCAAGCAAATTGGGTGAAAAGAGACAAAGAAAGGACCACCCGAAAGCAACCGAACCAAACCAGCACCCAGGGGGGGAGGAAAAAAAGAGGCTACAGTAACCAGGATTTATCGTAAAATTGGATCTTTTCCACCGATTTAGACAAGAGGAAGAGATGAAAGAAGAACAGTGAACTCTAAACCCCACTAATTTTCCTTCTCCTGCACAAGTGCCAGGAATCGGCTGAATCCAAGAACATGAACTGATTGCTAAAACTAGAAGTGCAGAAGTAGAGCGCTCGCGAGAAATGGGCTCCCATGCCATAGCGTACATCAAGCACTGTCGCACCACTTTCAGATCCACACAGGCACATATTTTCACCATTAGATCGAACTCTCGTACCTCTTCCCAGGGAAAAAAACCAAAAACAAGAGACAAACTCCTAATCTTTCATGAAAGCGGCAGCGAACTAACCCACGAAAGGTCTCGACCCCAACTCGGATACACAGTGAATCAAGCAAGAACCGAGGGGGAGGTCCTAACCTGCCAACACGCAAACCCCCAAGCTTTCCACGAGAACTGGACTCCAGAAACCGATGCTTCTCCTGGCCCTTGGGCAGAAGAAGTAATCTGTGGCAAAGGAAACCGCGTCCACCAAAAGGAAAAGATCAAATCTTGCAGTTGGACAGAGAAAGAACAGCTCGGCGCAGCGACCGCGGGCGGGAGAGACGGAGTGGATTGGAGGTGGTGCCCCCCTCCGATCGTGACAACGACTAATAACACGCGGAAGCACGAATTAAAAATCTCGCTAAGGAAATTAAACGGGAGAACGGGAAAAAACTTGTTACGGAAAGAGAGAAAAAAAAGGGGGAGAATTGAAATAATGTGTTTAGCGTGTTTGAGAAAGCTCGTTCTAGGCCTTTTCTTTTCGCCGTATCGTATTGTTGCGTATTATTGTAACAAATTTTGTTATTTTTATATAGCATATTGTTGTCATAATTTGCGACGATTTTTTCGTTATTTTTAGTAGTTCTTCCAAATATTATAAACTATTTTTAAATTATTTTTTTATAATCTTTAGACCTCATTTCGAGGGCTCTCAAATTTGCTACAGTAATACGCCAACGCAACAATACACTGAAAAGAACAAGACCCTAGAGTTTATAGGGACAACTGACAACTATTGCTCCTCCCGTATTATAACGTGCTCTGTCTCTCTCCCTCTCTAATGGGCTGTTTGGTTGCCATCTCTAAACAAGTCTGCGCCGTCCGACTCAGTCAGCCCGATGAAATACGAAGTGTACAATGCAGAGACGTTTTTTTATTGAGTATTTAGTAGGCAAATATTTTAAAATTTATTTAGCGAGTGTGGTCTAGTTTGCCACGTAGGCGAGCATGCATGGCTGGATATGGTGACTGATTGTGGCCCCTTTGCGTAGAATACATGGTCGTTATGCGCTGCATTCAGAGAAACACTCATTTTCTCTGTTTCTCCATACTACATGTAGAATGTTGTATCCATAGAAACAGGCTCAAAATCAGATGCAGGCAATCAAACATAAGAAAAAAGTAAGATTTTGCATATGTAGATGCAAATATCTATGAATGCAGGTAACCAGACAGTATTGTTATGATACGAATGAATCAGACTCGAATCGTTTAGAAGTAGCAATAATTTAATGGATAGCAGCAAAGACAAGAGTTTATCGGTTTTTTCACTCATGCTTAAGGCCTGGATTGTTTCGACTTAAATTAAATTAAATGAATTTGTTTTATAAGTCAGATGACGCAATATTTTATAATTATTTTTTTGTAACTTTAAATAGTTCTTCTTATATTTCGTAAAATATTTTTTTATAATTTTTTGGACTTTTTAAGATGTCTTTCGAGTGGTCATAACTTTTTCAAATTAAAGTTTTCAACAACTTTCAACTCAAACAAATAAGGCCTAAGTTTCGGTTCCGCATAGTGTTATTGTTACAAAATATGATAGTTTTCTTGTTTTTTTTTTGTTTGTTCATTGCAAACATGTCGCTATTTTGATTGGTTGATTAAAGGGACATACTCTGAAATACAAGTATACTCTGAAAGTCTGAAATGGATCTTATAACCCTAATGCAGCACTGCTTGAACACGAGAATGATTAATATAAACCAATCAGTAGGTACCAGCGTACAAAGGATCAACGAATTAACTAGCCGCACTGTAGGATAGTTCGGCCCAGCTAGAAAAAGCTCAAGGCAGCACTAGAATACACAATTTAGTGACAACAAGTGGAGACTAGGCAAATTAGTACTCAAATAAATTAATACCAGATATGAAACCACAGTCCAACAAGTTCCAGTAGGTTAAACTTCACTTAATCCAATATGTAGTATCAAGTTTTATCAATTGAGTTATCACATACAGGAAATCAAAACGTACTGCAATTAGGTCTAACAAAACCTAAATTGGAGTATATATGCCTCAGGAAAAGCAATCATCACTGAGGAAAATGGAGCCCACAAAGAAAGAGTGTAGATACCCTAATCAAAATCAGTCCCTATTCGAAGAATAGGTCTCCAGATATCCAATTGACCTGCTGCACACAAAGGAAACAAGAACACTTATGTACCGTCGGATCCAAGTCGACAAGTAAGAGGCAAAGTGCGGACAGGGTTCTAGAAATCAAATCGTCGTGCTATTAACGCACCACCGACGAATAAACCTAAAGATACGATGTCATCGCCCCCACCATGGCCGAGCCGAGGAAAGGAGCCCAAGGAGCAAGAAGGAGCAGCTGCAGAAGCACGACGTCCACCTCATGGTCGTCGAGTACCAAGGCGAGGAAGAGCACAGCAGCCCTTTCGTGACAACCACCGCCGGCCAACAAGCTAGCCGGAGCTTCGGCGAAATTTCACCGAAGCACAAGGTCACAGAGAGAGTAAGGATGGGGAAAACCAAAATAGTCAAGCCACACCGAATAAGAGAAGAGTCTCAGAGTCAAATAGACGAGGAGAGGCTCACCAGAACCGCGAGAAGCACAGCCACAACGGCCACGCTCTCCCGCGCTGTGCGCATGCCGAGGAAGGCGGCGCCGCCACCCGCGCTGCATCAACCCTAGGGTTGGGGCACAAACAGGGCGAGCCAGCCTCCTGTGCTGCGCTGAAAGGATCTAGTTGGCCTAAAGGGGGGTGAATAGGCAACTTTTAAAAATTTAATTAAATTTTAGGTCTTTAGCAATTCGTTACCCAAAATAGGTAGCAAGTCCTATACTAGACAAAGATCACAAAGACAGCAGAAGAACAAACTAAAGAACAAATACTGAAAGTAAAGAGCTAAAATTAAATGCAAAAAGTAACAGAGGGACACATCGATTTTTAATCGAGTCCGGAGTCCTCCTACTACTCCTCGTTGAGGCAAGCCCTTCACCAAGAACCGACTCCGGCTCGTAGCTCGCAGTCTCATTCCACTTTTGGTTACTTTTCACTACTCCGGTAGGCAAGCACCTAGCCTTCACAAATCATTTTAAAGACTCCCACAACCAACATGGCAAGCTCTTTAAGAAACCTCCAACAAGCCGTATAGGATTTATAATACAAGAGTAATAAGCTTTAGATCACCACCCAACTGGATAACACACTCTCAATCATATTTGGATAATTTTGTGGCAATGTGATTTTGGACCTTTTTAGTGGAAATATCGTGTCGCTGAATAATTAAGCTCAAGAACTAGCTAATAGGTGTGAGAATGGTATTCTAAGGCCAAACCTCAGGTTGGAAGAGAGGTTATGTTCCCTTTTATAGGTTAAGACGCAGACAATAACTTTAGCAATTATATCCGTTAATAAGAGGACAAAAAACTTTTGCAAAAACATTGTCAAAATTGCTTTAGCAACGGACGGGTTTCAACGGTCACAAAAATGAGATAGAGAAAAACATATTTGCGGCAGACAAACTTTCAGTAGAATACTTTCACGCGACGGATTGTCCGTCGTGAACTAAGATTTGTCTGCGCACCACATCAATGAAATCTAGTTCGCGGCAGACTGTCCTGCGTGAGCATAGTTTTGTCTACACAACATCTAAAGAAAATTAGTTCACGATAGACTGTCCGGCGTGAACTAGAATAGCGTCGGACACAAAAATAATACTAAGGAATGGCTTGTCCATCGTTAACTTTGATTTCTCTGGTGGAACACCGGACTGAAAGATAGGAATAAAGAGCTTGTCCGACGTTAACATGAATATCTCTGTTATGAAGTTTGGCTAAGTTTTTAGTATTTGGTTGCTCCAAGTTATTTTTATAAGATTGAGAGAAATATTATCCAAATGAGTAATAATGTGAAAACCCCCTTAATAGTACGGCCAAGAACTAAGAGACCTATCTACAGGACTGAATCAACTCCCAAGCCTCAACTAGCAAAATTGTTTTTAATCTTGTCTTCAAGTTTGATGCCTCACCACAAAGGAGAAAACTCATAATATGAGCCTAAATGCTCTGATGTGAGTTTAATTAAGGTTTTTTGTGGTTATCATCAACAAAACCTTTTAATAATCTAATTAATAAAAATTGGGGGCCTACATGCTACATGCGCTCCCCACTCCCATCTCTCTCTCTTATCCTCTCTACTACAGGAATCGAGAACATTGTAGGCGGCTAAAGCCGCCGACACAGATATCCATACCACCGACATAGGTATTTGTCGGTGGCTGGGCGTCAACACTGTTTCGCCGACGTAGCGTCGACGACACAAGCCAAACTTGTCAGCGGCCCCGCCGACAAAGACGCATATGAGGCTTGCGACCTGGGTTAATACTGTGTCGGCGACACAACTGGCCGTTGACACAAGATCCCTCTGATGGAACGCGTGGGGTGACGACGCCCTGACTAGTGGACCCCACATGCGAACGCTGGCCCGACACGTGGCATATCAACATGGTTGGTTCAAGTCAAGGCCACCGACACATTCTGCCTCGCTGGTTTGCCTTGCCGCCATCTTTGTCAGCGGCCTCCGATGACGCCACCGACAAACATGTCCAGCTATGTCGGCGGCAATAGACATGCATTCGGCATTGGTTTTGTCTTGTGGTCGCCCAGGGGCGCTCCTGGATAGAGCAGTGTGGTCGGCTTTGTCCTTGGCCGACGACATAGATAGTTTTTCAGAAGTAAAAATTTCTGATAATTGTTAATAAAGTTCATCTTCAACCTGCAAAAAAAACCCAATTCACCCCATATATTCATTCCCCAATTCACTAGATCACATACATAATTAGGTGCTCGATATCACATCTTCAAGCACATACACATCCACATCATTTCAAAACATAAAGTGATCGATAAATAACGACAAACTCACTTCAACCTTCACATATAGGCACAATTGACAATAAATAAGCTCAGAAGTCTATGTCATACATAAATATGTCGCAAAATCACAAACAATAAAATAGAATGATACAAAGTTACATAAGCACATCTACGGGTTTTGCGAACCGCCACCAAGGTCAGGATCTGGGTTAAGCAAGTCCATGACGAATTGCTCGAGCGGAGACGACCTTGTAACACTGTCATCACCTCCCTGCGGTGTAATCATCACAGGCGCAGGCGTAGCCGAACCGGACATCTGCAAAAGTGGAGAAAATGGTGAATTTCAAAAACTTTATGCATTTGTGTATTGTTATGAATATGTTGTGCAAAACTGGATTAAATGCATTACCCCTAGAGAAGCTGCGGGAGCAGGTGGAAACTGTACCATAGGGAACCAATGCGGCGGCACGAACGGGGGGGAGTGTGTCGGCCTGTGTCGTCGGGGCCCCCGACGTCGGCGTGAAGAGGAGCGGCGACGTAGAAGGCATCTGGGCCTGACTAGAGGGCCCTGCCCCCGAGAACACCTACGGATATAATATCTTAGCTTCTTAAATCAGAAATGATAACCTAGCTAGCTACGTACACAATCTTAATTACCTTTTGCATGTACTGCATCATGTACAAGTTATGTTCTTGTATGGCCTATATCCGCCGGTTGTTGTCCTCTTGCTCCGCCTTCCACCTGTGAGCATCGTTGAGCCCTAATTTTATTAGTGGCATTGATGACAAAATAAATAAATATTAAGTGCTAGGGGGTTTTTGGACTTCTCGGAACCCTAGCGAAGACTCGGCGCTTTTGCAAACCCTAATTCGAAGCGACGTCAAATTTGTGAGCTGCTCCAAGATTTCAAGTGCGTGACCCAAGGAGAGAAGAGGTCACGATAGATTAGAGTAGTTAGGTTTATTTCTGTTTTTCGTCGGATTTCAAAAGGGGTTCAATATCTCGGACTATGCCGGATCTTTGAATTCTCGAAAACTTCGGGTTCCGTAGTCCACCACTTCTAAAATACCCAAATATCCCTTTGTGAGATTTCTAGAGAGAGAGAGAAACCCACCTAATTTTCCCTTCACCTTTAGCGAAATTCATTACTGCCGGACGGCGTTCGGTAAAGCGACGGCGTCCGACCACCAAAATCCCAAATAGTACACACTTTCGGATGGCGTCCGATAAGGTTAAAATCGAGCCCTCTTACGGTGGACGGCGTCTGGGGCCGTCCGTCACTAAACTTTTTGTAAGCTCATCGTCGGACGGCGTCCGTGGTTACCGGACGGCGTCCGATCAAGTTCAAACTTGGGTGTTTCTCGCTGTCGGACGGCGTATGGGGGGCGTCCGGTCGTTTGCATCTCCTTTGTCGGACGGCGTCCGGTCCTGATCGGACGGCGTCCGATCAGCTCATTTTCAGTGAGCAGTTGCCTCTGTCGGACGGCGTCCGTTGCCCGTCAGACAGTGTCCGGTAGAGGCTAACGGCTAGTTATTTTGTGTCCTTCCGGGGGGCAACGGCTAGTTTTGCTCTAGGGGCTATAAATACCTATCTAGTGGCTGGCTATTTTGAGGTTTGCTGCTCCACTTCACCTACCACATTCATAGCTCATCAATTAGGTGTTCTAGAGTCATTCCTCCACCCACAAATCATCCAAAGCCACCAACTCATAAAACCCCAATACCGAGCTTCATGGAAGTCCTTCGATCCGGCATGATCGGGGCGTTTCGGGTTTGTTACTTTTGAAGACGACATCCTTCGTGGAGGTGTGGGCTTGGGAGTAGGCCTTGGCGTGTGGCTACTCTCGAGTCGGTGTCTGGGTGATGAGTCCACCTCACGGAGTGGCGGAACGACTACCGGGAGTAAGTGAGGCGTGAGGCTCGAGAGCGAGCCGGTCCTTGTGTGCAAGGGGTAGCCTCAACGGAGAGTAGGAGTTGCGGCTCCGAACTTTGGTCAAACAAACACCGTGTCTCCCTCTCATTTATATTCCCGCACTTACTCTTATTGCATTGCTTGTGCTAATTTGAATGCCATGTCTTAGTTGCCTCGAAATTGCTTATCGCTTCCGCTTACTTGTCAAGTGCAACTAGGATTGGGTGATTATTAAAATGATGCTTAATTTGAGAATAATCAAAAGAATTTAAAATTGCCTATTCACCCCCCCTCTAGGCCTTAGGATCCTCTGTCAAGTGGTATCAGAGCATTTAGGTTCTCCCGTATTAGCTTCACCGCTAGGAGATGGCGCAAGAGAGGCATAGGATAGAAATTGGAAAAGCTCGTATCTTTGATGGAACAAATTACAACTATTGGAGAATTAGGGTGCAATGTTACTTAGAGGCACTTAGCTATGATGTGTGGGTTGCTTGTGAGACCGCTATCCCAGGACCCTCCGTGGAACAATTGCTCTTGATGAAGTTCATGCTAAGTACAAACGCTTTAATGCCATTGCTAGAAATGCTTTACTTTCTAGTGTGTCTTCCGAAGTTTTTGATAGCATTGGCAATCTCACTAAAGCTTATGACATTTGGAAGCATCTTAGAGAAATTCATGTTGGTAGTGCCGAGATGCTTGAGGAGAAGCTATCTCGTGCTAGAAAAAGATTTGATCAATTCAAGATGCTTCCTAATGAAAATGTTAATGAAATGTTTCTTACGTTGAACCCCATCGTCAATGAAATTGCCGGATGTTCGGAGAAGAAGGTCTTGGAAGACATTGATATTTGTCGGAAGATGCTTGATGTTGTGCCATTTAGCTTCAATCCACTTGTGACCTTAATTTGAGCATCCAAGTCAAAGCTTAAGAAGATGACATCGACAAAGCTTCTCGGGCAACTCAACTCATATGAGATGCGGCTTCTAGAAAGTGAAGAGTCCCCGCTCAACAAGAAGTCTATTGCTCTTCCCGCCAAAGTCAAGAGTAGGAAGAAGAAGATTGAAATTGAAGAAGATGATAATGACTCCGATGATGCAATTCCGAAGATTGAAGAATTGGCCCTCCTTGTCAACCGGTCAAGAAAGTTGATCAAGAAGATGAGCTTCCGTGGCGGATCATCCTCTTCAAGACGAAGACCCATCTCCGAAATGCGTTGCTATGAATGTGGAGAGAAGGGTCACTTAGCGGCGGATTGTCCAAGAAGTAAAAAGAACAAGCACAAGGCAAGGAATCAAGAGGAAGATGAGGATGACGACAAGAAGAAGCACCGTCACTACCGCAAGAGCGATCACAAATCAAAGGAGAAGAAGAAGGCTCTTGCCGGTCAAAAGACCAAGAAGGAAGATAGCTCAAGCTCATCGTCCTCCCAATCATCCTCCGAAGAAGAAGATACTAGATCTCATGGGCTAGCCGGGCTTGCGATCAAGGAGAATGCTCCTCCGGTTCTTCCCAAGCAAAAGTTTTGCCTCACCGCCAATGTACAAGAAGAAGTAATTGGGGAATGGATCACCGACGATGAGGACTCTTGGGCGGACTCCTCCGACAATGAAAATACCAAGGTTTCCGGAGTCGCCATCGACAACCCCACACCTCCCATGTGTCTAATGGCACTAGAGGAGAAGGTAACACATGAGCACCTCTCTAAAAGTGAGTTTAAATTTTTGATTGATGATTTGAATAATGCTCTAGAGAAGGAAAAATCTAAGAGGAAGAAGTTAATGAAAGTGCATAAAGAGCTTGCGAACGAGTTTGAGAATTTGCTTGAAAAACATGAAACTCTAGAAGATGATTACGAAGCTCTAAATTTGCAAGTTGAAATTCTAGAAAACAAACTTGCTAGCTCTAATGTTAATGTTGAAACTCCTCTTGATTGCTCAATTGAAAAATGCAATGTTGTTGTGACTTGTGATTTAATTGACACTATAGATGGTTCTCTTAGCTTATCTTATGACACATCTTTGAACTTGTCACCCACTATCACACCTAATGCTAGCTCATCTACATCCACTAATGCTAACTCCTTAAAAGAAAATGCTTGTTCTATTGGTACTTGTGGTGTAGCTAAATGTGCTAATGAGCTAGTTAAGGAAAATTTGCTTCTAAAAGATAGAATTGAGCAACTAGACTCTAGCTTGGCTAAATTGCTTGTGGGGAACAACTCTCTTAACAAGGTGCTTCGGGAGCAAAGGTATACCTTGGGTAAGCATGGTTTGGGATTTCATCCCGGGGACTTGCCCAAGGGCGGTTGGGGTAAGCCCAAGCTAACTTTTGTTAAGGGAGGGACCCATTGCCATATTTGCAAAAATGATAAACACAAAGCCATTGCTTGTCCTCTTACTAAATCATCTCAATTCATGTCTAAAACTCAGGTGCTTAATGCTAGTTACATGCTTATGAGGAAGAATGGCTCCACTTATGCAAAATATGTTAGTGCACCCAATGAAAAGAAAGATGTGAAGGCTATTTGGGTGCCCAAATGTTTGATGACTAACTCGAAAGGACCCAAGAAGAAGTCTTAGGTACCTAAAACCCAAGCTTGAATTTGTGTGTAGGTGAACTACAAGAGCGGTGGCCGGCATTGGATATTTGATAGCGGTTGCACCCAACACATGACCGGTAGCTCGAGTATGTTCACCTCACTAGAAGAGGAGAAGGACCCCGAACACAAGATCACATTTAGGGATAACTCCAAGCGAAAGGTAAAGGGTATAGGTAAAATTGCAATATCTAATGACCTATCCATATCTAATGTGCTCTTGGTGGAAGCTTGCAACTTTAATCTCCTCTCCGTTGCTCAAGTGTGCGATTTAGGCTTTGATTGTTTCTTTTCGATCAACGGAGTTCGTGTTGTTTCCACTAAGGATCAAAGTGTTGCATTTGAAGGCACCCGGTTTCAAAACTTATATTTGGTTGATTTTTCAAACCGTGAATCTTCTCAAATCAAGACTTGTCTTATTACTCAAACCACTCTTGGTTGGTTGTGGCATAGACGTCTTGGACATGTTGGAATGGGCACTTTGAAAACGGTTTTTAAAGATAACTTGGTTGTTGGAGTGAAGGATGTCAAATTCGAGAAAAATCGTTTATGTATCTCATGCCAAGCCGGCAAGTAAGTGGCTAATTCTCATCCGACTAAGACTTTCATGTCTACATCCCGACCACTTGAACTTTTGCATATGGATTTATTTGGCCCAACCACCTATGCGAGCATAGGCGGTAATTCTTATTGTCATGTGATTGTCGATGATTTCTCTCGCTTCACTTGGGTATTTTTCCTTGCAAATAAATCACTTGCTGGTGATGTGTTTAAAAGATTTGCTTTGAAAACTCAAAAGGAATTTGACTCTTTTATCAAAAAGGTGAGGAGTGATAACGGCACCGAGTTTACTAACACAAATGTTGAGGAATTTTGTGATGAGTTAGGTGTCAAGCACGAATTCTCGGCGGCATACACTCCTCAACAAAATGGAGTGGTGGAAAGGAAGAACCGTACTTTGATAGAGATGGCAAGATCAATGCTTGACGAGTATAACACGCCGCATGCTTTTTGGGCAGAAGCCATCAACACGGCGTGCCATGCCATCAACCGTCTTTACCTCCATCGACTCCTTCACAAGACCTCATATGAACTTCTAGTGGGACGAAGGCCCAACATCTCGTACTTTCGAGTCTTCGGTTGCAAGGTATACATCTATACGAAAAGGACTCATTTGGGTAAGTTCCAAAACAGGTGTGACGTTGGTATAATGTTGGGGTACTCCTCTCGCTCAAAAGTTTTTCGAGTCTTTAATAATTCTACCGGGCTAGTTGATGAAGCCTATGATGTCAAATTTGATGAAACTAACGGCTCGCAAAATGAGAGATTTGACAAGAAATGTAAGTGATGAGCCACCGCATGAAGCCATGGAGTTGGGGGAAATTCGACCCTCACCGGAGGCACCAAAAGATGAAGTAATCACTCCCACCACCTCCATCGATAATCAAGCTCAAGACACCTCTCCAACAACTCAAGATCAAGCGGTGGACGGAGATGCAAACTTTGAAGTTGATCAAGCTCAAGGGGGAGGCGTTGATCTACAAGTACCCATCCAATAACACCGCACTCTCTCCAAGGATCATCTCCTAGATCAAGTCATTGGCAATCTCAATCAAGGCGTAAGAACCCGTTCTCATACCGCTAATTATTGTGAGCATCACACTTTTGTGTCTATTGTTGAGCCTAGGAACATTGATGAGGCATTGGCGGATGCGGATTGGGTGAACGCCATGCATGAAGAACTAAACAACTTCGCCCGTAATGAAGTTTGGGAGCTTGTGGAAAGACCGAAGGACCACAATGTTATTGGAACCAAATGGGTCTTCCGCAACAAACAAGATGAGAACGGTGAAGTGGTGCGAAACAAAGCAAGATTGGTGGCGCAAGGTTTCACACAAATCGAAGGACTTGACTATGGAGAAACCTACGCCCCCGTTGCTCGACTTGAAGCTATACGGTTACTCTTGGCATTCGCTTTTCTCTATAACATAACTCTCTTTCAAATGGATGTTAAGAGTGCTTTTCTAAATGGTTTTATTGATGAACTTGTTTATATTGAACAACCGCCCGGTTTTGAAAACCTCAAACACCCAAACCATGTCTATAAGCTCTCTAAGGCGCTATACGGTCTCAAGCAAGCTCCTAGAGCATGGTATGAGCGTCTTAGGGACTTCCTCTTAGAAAAGGGATTTAAAATCGGTGCGATTGATTCCACATTGTTTCTAAAGCCTATTGAAAATGACTTGTTCATTTGTCAAATATATGTGGATGATATTATTTTTGGATGCACTAACAAATCTAAATGTAAGAACTTTGGAGAAATGATGTCCAAGGAATTCGAAATGTCGATGATTGGAGAGCTCACTTTCTTCCTTGGATTTCAAATCAAGCAACTTCGGGAAGGGACCTTCATTTGTCAAGAGAAATACACAAAGGACCTTCTCAAGCGGTTTTCTATGGACGATTGCAAATCGATCAAAACACCAATGGCCACTAATGGGCATCTTGATTTGAATGAAGATGGAAAGCCCGTGGACCAAAAGCTTTATCGCTCCATGATCGGTTCGCTTCTCTATCTTACCGCTTCTCGACCCGATATTATGTTTAGTGTGTGCATGTGTGCTCGCTTTCAAGCTTCCCCTAAAGAGGTGCATCTTATCGCCGTAAAACGCATTTTGAGATATCTAAAAATCACTACTAGCCTAGAACTTTGGTACCCCAAGGGAGCGCGTGTTGAGCTTCTTGGCTATTCCGGCTCGGATTATGCCGGTTGCAAAATTGATCGCAAAAGCACCTCGGGGTTGTCACTTGCTAGGGCGCCACTCGTGTGATGGACTTGAGGAAGCAAAACTCCGTGGCGCTATCTATCATGAAGCGGAATATGTAGCGGCGGGGAGTTGTTGTGCTCAACTCTTGTACATGACACAGATGCTTAGTGACTTTGGGCAAAAATTTAAAAAAGTGCCACTTCTATGCGATAATGAAAGTGCGGTGAAAATAGCCAACAATCCGGTCCAACATTCCCGTACAAAGCACATCGACATCCGACATCACTTTATTCGTAAATATGTTGCAAAGGGTGACGTTGTGCTTGCCTACGTGCGAACGGAAGACCAATTGGCGGATATCTTCACTAAACCCTTAGATGAGGCACGATTTTGCAAGTTAAGAAATAAACTCAACATACTAGATAGGTCAAATGCGTGTTGATTGAATTTTGTGATTTTTGGGTCTTATTTGAATTTTTCCATTTGTTTTTGACCCTTGTCACATTTAGGGGGAGTTTAATTTCAACTCACGATTTCAAAAACTCTCTCTAGTAGTGAAAAGATAAATTTGATTTTGGGTTAGCACATTCTTGTCCTATATTTCAAGCCAAAACAAATTTGAACTTAATAGACTATCCTTATCGTCTCATCACTTCAAACTTCTAATTTTGAAAATCTTATCACTATTTGAAAATTTTGCTCCATATGCACATTTCCTCTCTTGAAAATCATATGGCATCAAAATTGTTGAAAATATTTGAAAAGGAGCCCAAAATTCAAAAACATGTGCTTAAACTCTAAAGTGAACCCCTATGCTCGATTTTCATACCTATATGAGAAATCAAGGCAAAATTTGGGTTCACACATTTTTTTGATCTCCATGATCAAAATTTGGGTTTTTGAATTTAATTGGGTTTCATTTGTCAACTTAGTATCTTATCCCTTCAAAATTAAAATTTGAAAATCACTTCAAATTGCTCACATTTGAATCTTCCTTTGAATTTTGAGCAAAATGGAGAATTTCACTTCAAAACATTAATTTTATAAAAATTCTCGCACTGGTGGGGCCCACTGGTCAGAAGAGTAAGCAGCTGCGAAATTTGCCTTCATCGGACGCCGTCCAGTCACTCTCAGACACCGTCCGATAACGTGTTGCATGTGCCGCATACTTCTTGTCGGACGCTGTCCGGTCGCTACCGGACGCCGTCCGACAGAGGGTTATCCGCGATGCGACTCGCCTGTCGGACGCCGTCTGGCCTCCCCGCGACCCCGTCCGACGAGGCTCATGTGCGCTGCACCCTTGCTGTCGGACGGCGTTCGGACGCCGTCCGACAGGGCCCAACCGTGCGGAACTGCTCTATAACTTACCTCTCCGCCTCGCTCTCTCCTCATTGGATCTCCTCTCTCCTCCCAAACCGGCGCCGCCCCTGCTGCTCCTCCTCTCCGGGGAGGCCCCTCCGGCGATCTCCGGCGACGACCACCACCACCACCGACGTCCCCTCGTCGTCCTCTTCGATTCCCTCCGCGTGGATTGGAAGTGGACGGCCTCGTTCGTGCGCCTCGTCTCCGTCGAGCTCCCCTCCTTTCCCCTACCGGGAACGGCCTAGGGGACGATCTCCTCGCGCACGGCGGTCTCCTCCCTCGCTTCTAGGGCTCGGTAATGCTTCCGCCTCTATTCCGTCCAAATTTCGCTGCGTTTACCGAGTTCTAGGTTTTGAATAGGATTTTCCCGCGTTCGTGTTCAGGGTTGGACCGTGGTGGGTTGGCACCTTGTCAGTGGATCGTTGGACAGTGGCAGTTGTCAGTAAGGTTGTTCTGGTCAGTGGTCACTTTGTCAGAGGGAGTAATTTGAGATGTCGAAATCTTTGAAGAAGTTTGGGAAGGCTCTGAGCAGGACCCTCAGTGGTCGTCACGACAGTGGCAGTAAGGGCGATCCTGATTACATAGATGAGACGGCTAGCAGTGCCGCTCCTCCTCGCCCAAGTAGAGTGACTAGAGCGGACATTCAGCAGCAGCCTGATCAGGGACTTCATTGGACTTGGGTTGCGGGATCGTCTTTTGCAACCGCCGAGGATGCTGATGATGAGACTTATGCTGAGGACCTGGCAGATGAGGATGTCACTGAGACAGTGGTCGCTGAGGACGATCCTGTGGATGATCAGGTTCTGAAACTGTCTATGGAGACATTGAGAAAGAAAAGGTCTGTCTCATATGCGAGGTGGTTCCCCCAAAGGCGAGAGTATACCAAAGACTTTCGTTTCTACACCAAGTTCTAGAAGCAGCTCTACATGTGCTTTTCTGCTCCCAAGGGTAGTCTGAGGGATCCTCATTGTGTTGACTGGAGTGAGATCACAGCAGTGGCAGGGCCTGAGGTTCACACCATATTCAGCTCCACACCAGGCCTAGCAGAATTGATCTCCAACAAGAAATTGACCTAGAGTCAAGAGAGGAACTGTGAGTTCTTTGCTACTTTACTAGTTGCCGAGGACGAGTCAGAGTCGAACTATTATCACTCAGTTGATGGACAGGTTCAGGGGATATCAGTGGTCGAGATGAATCATGCCTTGGGTACTCCAGACTCTGGCACTGATTTAAATGAGGTGTGCTATGAAGATGCCCTCTGAAGGGGCAAATATCCTCCTCTTGAAGAAGTACGGTTCATGTACATTGATGTTGATGAGGAAGAATTGAATATAGAGAAGGCCAATCAGCCATGACGAGAGCCCGCTCGATAAACCTTATTCTTCGAAGCACTTTATTTGTTCGAGGTGGCAACCGTGACAGGATTTTACCGATCTGCAGTTGGTTCATGCTTTATCTCCTATCAGGCAGAGTTATAAACATTGGCGCCACCCTCATGGGAGATCTCCTATCAGGCAGAGTTATAAACATTGGCGCCACCCTCATGGGAGAGCTGGATGACACAATATTCAGAGAGATCAATAGGGCACTACCTCTAGCTCCCTATATTGGCTTATTTCTTTGTAGCACTCAGCGGGTTTCTGCAGATGAAGTAAGAAGCTGGACAAACAGAATAAAAAAGCATCAGATGAAGAACTTCTTGAACTCACTTGGGAGCAAGCCCAAGTTGGGTAGACCTGGTGATGATGCTCCTCCACCAGCTCCTGTTTTTTGCTCCTGCTGCTCCAATGCAGCCATTTGTGCCAGCACCTGGTGCAAGTTCTTCTGCCGCTGCACCTCCTCCTTGGTATGACGCCCTGATAGGTGAGATGAGAGGTCTGCGCACGGATATGAGAAGTTTTCACTCTGAGGTGAAAGAAGAGTTAGCAGCCACCCGTAGGGAGATGACAGAACTGGCAGGGCAGCAGACTTATCTAAATGATGAATTTGCAGAGTTCAAGTCAGCGGTCCAGTACATGGGTGCGATGTTTATGCCAGTACCAGAAGGAGCAAATCCATATGCTTGGTATTCTCATGCTCATGACAGCTATCAGGCTTACCAGCAGAATCAGAGTTTTCCTCGCCCACCTGCCTACCCACCACCGGTTCATCCTTAGGTATACCCTCCTTCCGGGCCTGCTCCTTCCTTTGTGCCTCCACCACAGTCATATCCTCTTCCTAGTAAGATTCATTTTACTGGTGGAGAGGTCGCTCGCCATCTCAACTTTTCTTTGCCAAATCCTCAACCGACCCAGCTTTTTGAAGATCCTTCCTCACCTCGGTCGGTACCCTCTGCAGCTCATATGCCTTTGCTCAAGCGTCCCAGAGGTCAGGGTTTCTCTTCCGGCGGCCAAGGAGAGGACGGAGGCGACAACATGGATGAAGATCGAGAAGAATAGTCTGGTTAGGAGCTTTTCCCTTTTGTGTCACTTGGTGACAAAGGGGGAGAAGGTAGAGAGAATAGCATGAGTTAGTGAGATGGTTAGTGAGATCGAGGTTTTGCCTATAACTGTAATTTTATTTGTTGCCTCGATACTCGGTTAAAGTTTGATTGATTTTATGTCTTTTGAACCTTGTTGGTTGTGGTTTTTAAATTTATGCAAGAATTTAGGGGGAGCTTCTCTTGTTTGCACACCTTGTGGTCGAGTTGTGGTTTTATTAATTATTGAAATTGCTCACATATTTGTACTGCACTAACCCCTTTTGCAGCTCAAAAATTTTTATTCTCTCTTGGGTTGCCATCAAGTGCCACAAAGGGGGAGATTGTGAGCATCGTTGAGCCCTAATTTTATTAGTGGCATTGATGACAAAATAAATAAATATTAAGTGCTAGGGGGTTTTTGGACTTCTCGGAACCCTGGCGAAGACTCGGCGCTTTTGCAAACCCTAATTCGAAGCGACGTCAAATTTGTGAGCTACTCCAAGATTTCAAGTGCGTGACCGGGCGAGAGAAGAGGTCACGTATAGATTAGGAGTAGTTAGGTTTATTTCCTGTTTTTCGTCGGATTTCAAAAGGGGTTCGAATATCTCGGACTATGCCGGATCTTTGCGAATTCTCGAAAACTCGGGTTCCGTAGTCCACCACTTCTAAAAATACCCAAATATCCCTTTGTGAGATTTCTAGAGAGAGAGAGAAACCCACCTAATTTTCCCTTCACCTTTAGCCGAAATTCATTCTGTCGGACGGCGTCTGGTAAAGCCAGACGGCGTCCGACCAGCCAAAATCCCAAATAGTACACACTGTCGGACGGCGTCCGATAAGGTTAAAATCTGAGCCCTCTTCTGGTCGGACGGCGTCTGGGGGCCGTCCGGTCAGCTAAACTTCTTTGCAAGCTCACTGTCGGACGGCGTCCGGTGGTTACCAGACGGCGTCCGATCAAGTTCAAACTTGGGTGTTTCTCGCTGTCGGACGGCGTCTGGGGGGCGTCCGGTCGTTTGCATCTCCTCTGTCGGACGGCGTCCGGTCCTGATCGGACGGCGTCCGATCAGCTCATTTTCAGTGAGCAGTTGCCTCTGTCGGACGGCGTCCGTTGCCCGTCAGACGGCGTCCGGTAGAGGCTAACGGCTAGTTATTTTGTCTCCTTCCGGGGGGCAACGGCTAGTTTTGCTCTAGGGGCTATAAATACCTATCTAGTGGCTGGCTATTTTGAGGTTTGCTGCTCCACTTCACCTACCACATTCATAGCTCATCAATTAGGTGTTCTAGAGCCATTCCTCCACCCACAAATCATCCAAAGCCACCAACTCATAAAACCCCAATACCGAGCTTCATGGAAGTCCTTCGATCCGGCATGATCGGGGTGTTTCAGGCTTGTTACTTTTGAAGACGACATCCTTCTTGGAGGCGTGGGCTTGGGAGTAGGCCTTGGCGTGTGGCTATTCTCGAGTCGGTGTACGGGTGACGGAGTCCACCTCGCCGGAGTGGCGGAACGACTACCGGGAGTAAGTGAGGCGTGAGGCTCGAGAGCGAGCCGGTCCTTGTGCGCAAGGGGTAGCCTCAACGAGAGTAGGAGTTATGCTCGAACTTCGGTCAAACAAACACCGTGTCTCCCTCTCATTTATATTCCCGCACTTACTCTTATTGCATTGCTTGTGCTAATTTGAATGCCATGTCTTAGTTGCCTCGAAATTGCTTATCGCTTCCGCTTACTTGTCAAGTGCAACTAGGATTGGGTGATTATTAAAATGATGCTTAATTTGAGAATAATCAAAAGAATTTAAAATTGCCTATTCACCCCCCCTCTAGGCCTTAGGATCCTCTTTCACCACCGCTGCTCATTTGCCTCCCTCTGTTGTTTTAACTCCGCGATAAGTTTGTTCTGGGTGTCCAGCTGGGCACGAGCGGAAGCTGAGGCTTGTTGTCGACATGCCCTGACCTCGGGCTTGTACGAGTCAGGCGGCACAACGGCGTTCATGACGCCGTACCTGCTGTGAGCCCCCATCAAACTCATCGTAGATGAGCACAGGGTCAGCTGGCATGTTGTCTAGGTCATAGTTGGCACCGTACTTCTCCCTCATGGCCACATTATGGATATCCTACGAATAAATCATACATGTTGCGGATTATTTCGAAAATGCTCAAAATAGGTGTAGAGAAGCGAATAGAGATAGCCACTTACAAGCTTCTCCTGGGTAGCCAGCGACATCGGTGGTTGTGTGCCGTCTAGCCGGACAAGGGCGTGTGTGCAATCCTCCACACGGTGATTCCCGAGGGCTCAAGTCCCGTCTCGTGCTCTTGTGTGAAATCAAATAGTGATATATTTAGTAAAGTTGTGAAATGAAGTTTATATTATTGTAGCTAGAAAAGATAAGTATGCTTACGATGTCTCGTGCGATGTGACCCGTGCCGAGGCCTCCTAAATAGGTAGAGCAGATTTCAGGGTTGGCATCCCTATTGCCCCTGTTTCTTTTAGACATCTCGATCCAGTCCGATGATTCCCACATCAGGCATAGGTCCCTTTAGGCACGTGAACACTTGTCCATCCAGTCTGGACACCAATCCATATACTGCTTAGCGTCGAGGTACTCCAGCGCTGCCCTTCCCCTCGACATCTGTCGGCCCCTCTTCTTTTGGTGCTTGATCACCACATCCAAGCGGGCTAACCTTATGGCGTTTTTGACCTTCTTTGTCACCATTATGTTGAGGACATGGCGACAGGACTCGTAGTCCTCTGCGGTCGCGTCAGAGGATAGCTGATACCTCGCCTGAAACAAAACAAATAAATGATCATATACCCAGAACTCAAAAACATCTGTAATAAATTAAACACAAAAAACATCTGTAAGAAATTAAATTTAGCATTATAGCTAGAACTCTTCGATGACGGCATCGGCGACCGTATCTCCCTCCCCGTCCCGCACGAGGTAGTAGTCGCTCCAACTCATCGCGGGGTGTTTGTTGCCACGGCCCTCGCCCACTCGCCTGGGGTAGAACTGCTTAAGGACACCCCTACCTGCTTTCCTGGTTCCTGCGGGCCCTTATTGAGGCAAACCAAGCCACTGCACGTATGGTTATCCATTAAATTCAAAACACGTGTTTACAAAGTTTATGTTTAACAATTTAAGACATCGAATTAAAAAAAATATTGGTTAGCACATATACCTCTCCCTAGGGGCAACATGTATCTCTATCCTTTGAGCTGGATCTGCGGGGGCTTTTGACAATTTATTTCGCCTCCGACATCTCTTGGGGCTCGAGGACTCGGCTCTAGAAGACGAGAGCGCCGGCTCCCACTCGTCATCCCCATCCTTGTCGCTCTCCTCCAACCGGTCATTGGAAAATATTGTCCTCCAGTCCTCATCCTCCCCCTCCTCGTCAACAGGATACATCCACCTGAACTGTGCCGGCCCCCAACTTTTGCTTCATATGGCGAATGGACTAATAGATGTTGCATGCAATTAAAAAACCCAGGAACATAAATCTTCTCGAGTTTTGTCACAAGCACAACAATCTCCTTCTCCAATTCCTCCACCCTCGATACGGATATCTCTTTTGCACACAACTCTCGATAGAAGAAGCTCAGCTTTGACAGTGTTCTCCAAATAACGTTGTCAACATATCCACGCCAGACGGCCGGAAACAGACGTTCTATATAAACTTTGTAGCCATGAGCCTTTATTCCATTTAACTTACATTGGTCCATACTAACGGCATGACGAAGGCTAGCCCCATAACCATCTGGAAATTTTACTTTTTTCTTAATCCAAACTAAAATCTCCCTTATTTGCCCACGTGTGAGGTAGTACTTTGCCTTAGGCCTCATCCCCTTCTCGTCTAGGTTCATCTCTGGACGATCACATATTAAAGCACAGTCCAGTCGAGATTTTTTGTTATCTCTTGCCTTTTGTGGGATGTCTTAGTTTGTGTTGACGATTGCCTCACTCATATTCTTCTCTTGATGCATCAAGTCGAGGTTGTGAGGCTGCTTCAGGTCTGTTGCGTACGGAAGTCGGAAGGTTATAAATGCTACACTTGTGGGTCCAATGGTGCTCCTCACCATACTCATCCACGTAGCCCATTTTTGCCAAATCTTCATGCCAAACGATGATATCCTGGACCTTCTTGGCAGAATGAATAAGCTTCTCGAATTGTTGGGCAAGTGGCTCGGACTCTTCCTCGGGGGAGAGATCATAAGCCCTACCCACATCATCCATGAGCTCGTCCAATATGTCCACCTCAACTTCATCGTAACCCTCTCCAAAATCCACAGGGCTACACACCGGTGTCGGACGTTTTCTCTCACCATGATATACACATTCAAAATAGTTTGGTTTAAATCCATGCCTACAAATGTGCTCGCTCATATCCCTCTTAGACCTCTTTTTGGTATTTGAGCGGACAGCGCATAGACATCTAACGAGCACTGCATTAAAGTTGGAGAATCTTCGGAAAGAATCTTCCACGAATGCGTCAACTTTGTCGAACCACTCATCCGTGTGCCGACCAGACTTCTTCCATCCATCGTACATCCACTGTCGATGTTCCATCGTTTACTATATAACGTTCATGCATGTATAATAGTTTAGTTTTAAACGGTTTAAGCCTAACTAAATATGAGGGCTTACCCACCTACAGATGTGCGTTTGAATACGGTAGTCGCGACACGAAGGTGTATGGGTCGGAATTCCGGTAGAATAACCCTGCAGTCCTCCCAGTGCAACGACGGGTACGACGTACCGCTTATTTTATGCACTAGGAGAACGACATGCTTATTCTGCCAGAATTTCAACCCGTACACCCCATGGCCATGACCACCATACTAAAACGCACATTCGTAGGCTGTCCAAAACGTGGACAGCTCGGAAGCACAAAAAATTTCATAATGAACACAACGAATCACCGTCCGAGTTCCGTATGAAAATTATAAAGCGCTTCCGAACGGGTTTAACTATGGCTGCGTTCAGGTTACAACATAATAATAAAGTAGAATCACTAATGGGCGTCTTACTAATTACAGTATGAGCCTATTTAATTCAAACTACTAATGTCGTCGGCCAAAGAAATACCGATGACATAGCTACCATATTAAATACTATAGATGTGAGAGTTAGGTCATACCTGCACGATGTGTGAAGACGACGCGACAAAAACGACCGAAGGGAGGCGGCGACTGCGTGGGACGGGGTAGGTAACGGCGTGTGCGTGGGGGGCGATGGCCGGGGGAAGGTGGTGGCGCATGGCCAGGGGTGGCCGGAGACCGGAAGTAGCAAGTGGCGGCCGCGGGAGGCGGCGACCGAAGGTGGCGCGCGGCGCCGGGGGAAGCGGCGGACAAGGCGGTGCACAGGGCAATGGCCAAAATGTAGCGGGCGGCGGCGCTGGGAAAGGTGACGCCTGTGCCGGCTCCGGGTGAAAGCGACATTGGGCGGGCGGCGTGTGGAGGTGGCGGGCGGCACGCTGGCGGTGCGGTCTGGCGCTGGCTGGGAGGGAGGCAGCACGGCGCGGCGGCGGCGATGGGCAGGTGGCCGGGTGGGCTCGCGAGGGCGGCGGGAGCGGAGGTGACTGTCGATGGCGGTGGTGGAATATGTGTGCCCGTGAGCTAGGTCTGAGGATGTAGCGCACGGCCACCTATTTTTTTAAAACAACGACTAGTGTTGGCGGCCTCACACTGCTCGCCAAACCACCGATATAGCTTACTAAACTACCGACACTGCTTTGACTGGCCCACAAGTCATTCGCACAGACTAGTGTGGGTGGTGTCTGTGTGGCCGACCACACAGATGCCCCCAGGGCTCACAACTTGCTAATGGTGACACTACTGGGCAAGGCCCACAAGACAGTGGCATAGATTTGTGTGGGCAGGCTTTATCTTGCCGCCTTATGTCGGTGGCTTCTTAAAGGCCGATCACATAGACCCCATAGACGCCGGGCACCCGCCCCTTTTCGGCCTGCTCTCGGCTTGATCCGAGACAATGCTTTGTGCAACCTTAGATTTTAGAGCATGCCCAACACATAACTAATCAATCCACGAGGTTGTCCCGGCCTACCTTGCACTTTCGGCATAAGTTCCTTTGTAACCCCGACGTGCCTGCTACGAAGTTGATACAAAGTCGGGGTTACAAAGTAATGGGTGCCGAAAGTGCAACGCAGGGCGTGACAACCATATGGAATGACTTGTTATGGGTTGTGCATGCCTAGCAATGCCTCGGATCGAGTCGAGGGAGGGCCGGAACGGGTTGGGTGGCAGAAGAGAAAAGGGTATGTGTGGTCGGCCTGCTTGTTAGCCGCCGACACAGACCACATAACTTGTACACTGCTAAGCATGGCCCACAAGTCAGTTGCACAAACTATTGTGAGCAGTTTTACGTAGGCCGCCTACTTAGTCGACCTATGTCGGCGGCATTAGTACTTGCCGACCACATAGATCCTGAGATAGGGGTTTACGTGGTCGTCAGGTTGACGTGGACGGTCTGAGATGTTGCCATCGACACAGATCCTGCCTGCCCTACCTGTGCGTTTTCCCTTGTTGTCCCCACGTGGCAGAGACGTCCATTGTTCTGCCAAGCGGGACCATACTTAACTCCAACTGTCCGGGACGTTAAGGCACCGTCAATGGGAGCCACAATGTGGTCAGCTCATGGAAGGCCGACGACATAGACTTCTTTGACGGGCTCAGAAATTCAAATTCCCGGACGCGCGGATAAGTGATTGCGACATGTGTCGGCCGTTTTGTTTTGGCTGAACACACAACTTGTCGTGATGTTCTTTTGTGGGCGGCTTTTGTCTGGGCCGCCGACATTGGTTTGTCATCGGGATTTTGGCCGTCGACATTGTGTTTCTGGCCACCCACACTGATTTTGTTTCCTGTAATGCTCACATGGGCCGCCCTACTTAGGAGAAGGGGCAAAAGCCCAACACCCTTATCGGTGCTTCCGCGATTCGAGCACGCGGTGGCAACGCACTCGCACGGTCGCACGTGACAAAGATACTTGTCATTCCAAATGTGGGCACTACTTAGTTCTCAATTTGACATTCCAAAGGTTGCAACACTCTATTTGTCACTCCAAACATTTGCATCTTTCTACGCCAATTTGACCACTCAATTGCAATTAAACCAAATTTAGCTATTATTTTTCATTTGAATTGGCCATTTTGCATCAGCCCAGTGTGTGTGTGTTCTTCTTCTTTCGGAATTGATAGATGCAAGAAGATTCAGTGGCTAGCCGTTAATTTTTTAATAGGATTAATTAACGACATTGGATAAATTTGCACGAGGAAGATTGGCGTTAATATAGTAACCATAAAAATATCACTGTTAAATGCGGTCAAATATATGCACTTTCATTGCAATTTTTAAAAAATAATAGAATTTTCACTAGATTATTAGGCCATCCTCAATGCAAAATGCTTATATATAGCAGGTGCTTAAGGAGAGAGGGTGCTGCCACGCCACTAAGCTTTTATGTAGAAAAACTTATTTTCAATGCATAGAAGCTTATATGGGTGTTTAGGTACTCTCTAAGCACCTCTCTCGGCATGGTGCTTAATTAAGCATCCATAGACCTCTCTAAGCACCCATACAAACACCTTCTCTATCCTACATGGCAAAAAAAACCTGTTTTTTTTTAAGCACTTGCCTAAGCACCTGTATTGGAGATGGCATCCACAGAAAAACCTACTACAACATAACTCCCCCGTTTAAACCACTCGCTAGGAGCAGTATTGGCAACAACTTTAGTTCTTTTATTTGGATAAGCATTTCTAGCATCAATACCACAATGCCTGCACTAGTAATATCATACTAGTAATTTTATACACATTTTGAAAGATATGCTTTTTCCTTACCGGATGTTTTGCACGAACACCACAATCTAGCTTCTCCACAATTCTTATCTGATTTGCATTCATCGGCCATATCTGCAAAATCGACAATAGCATCCAACGTCGTTATGGAGAAGAATTCTGCACAACAACCTGTACAAAACTCCCGTAGATAAGTTATAAAGTTTCATTGCACATTTTGATGAGCCCAGGGTCTATGAATGTGGGTATGGGGGCAGCGCATGATGGCTGGCCTGCATGGGAATAGGGACGACGGTTTTACCCATTTACTCGATTACCCGCGTGTAAAATCCCGAATAGAAGCATGATTCACTTTCAAGTCTATCGAAAAGTTCTGACTTCCAAATGTTTGATTTCTTCACGAGGCCAAACTACTATTTTCTTTATAGTAGCAAAAGAGAAGCTTATGATTTCTCTGCAAGAGTGAGATGCCACATATATGAGAAAAACAAGTACTCAGATTATGTAGTGGTCTCACCCCTCGGCGGTTAGATATGGCGCCTAAAAAAACTTTTTTCTTAAAACTTTGATCACTGCTATGTTTTTATGGGTTGAGCTAAATTGTTGAAGTGGATGAATCACCGAAAATATGAATTCACCAGGACAAAACAGTAGGCCTTTCGAAATCGCAATAAGCCACGAACCATAGAGAACATGGCTCATCATTTAATCTCGAAGATGCTTCTCAAGATCACAAAAACAATGAGAAATGCCCTAAAATATCAACTTGTAATCATTGTTTCTATTGTCTAAATCAAGTCTTTACAGCACGTGTGGTACATTATTTGTACCCTTCTAATTAAGAGCATCCACAGCACATCCTGTAAAATACTGTAGCACAGTGATTTCAAAACTCCCGTACAGGCCACCTACTGCTGCTGCTCTCTGTGATTAAAAACTCCCGCCAGCGCGTGCGCACAGCACCTGCATCAGCGCGTGATGCCGGTGCGTGATGCAGGACGTGTTGCGCATGCTTTAATAGGTTTGACTTTGGTTTTTCCTAGGGTAGTAATCCTTTAATCAAATATCTAATGAAAAATCTATCATGTTTTAGAAAAATAATGTGAAATAGGCCACCCCTTCGGATTGTTTAGAGAGTTTTTCAATGTTTCGTATTTTCAGCAATCCAGCAACCCAGCCTAATGGAGGAAACGAGGAGATGCAAAAGTGCCCTGCAAAACCGAAGGACGTGGATAATTTGGTGGGTGGACTGTGGAGTGGGTTAGGACGGTCGGGTCGGGTACGCTGGTTAAGCGCACATGACGCACGTTCTTTACTTGGGGCACTCTTGTCATTGTTTGTAGGCCCATGACCACCCTCTGTTTCGAGGCCGCGCCACATGATTGTGATTACATTATTATCATCTATCTATCTATATAACAACGCACTAACGTTTTCTTCTCCGCACGACACGTGTATTCCTTCTACAGTGCCGAGCGTTACGGCCGTTGGATCGCGCGCGATGGCATCTGCCGGCTCAATCCGACCGTCCATTTAAAGATTATATATAAAACCATTTTTTCGGTGCCAGTGTCAACAACGAGGGCCGGTTGGCCCGGTGGTTTACAGCGGTGGAACTCAATTAGCAGGTCCCGAGTTCAAATCCCGCCGCCTCCTATTTTTTCACCCATTTTTCTCGCACACATTCTCACTTTTCCTCTTTTATTTATCTACATTCCTACCTCCTATTTTTCCACCCATTTTTCTCACACACATTCTCACTTTTCCTCTTTTATTTATCTACTTTCCTACCTCTCAGAAGACACAAAGTTTTCCTCTTTTATTTATCTACTTTCCTACCGCCCAACAGACACAAAGCCGCGCAGAGAAATTGTCAAAATGCCACTCTCAACAAGTGGCCTGGCCAAAATGCCACTTGTTTCTCAATAACATGTGGGACCATTTGTGTCCATGACAGTGGGACTGAGGGGCATTTTATCAAAGACACTCACTGAGACTGGCAAATATGCAAATCCCCCCAAAGCGTGCATTGCTCAGTTGACCTGTACACGAAGGTGCAAGTTCGCCTCCTCGCCTATCCAAATTTTTTCGCCGGTTATAGCGTCTGCCATGCGGCGATTGCAGAACGCGCCACGTCATCCTCCACGCAAAAAAAAGAAGGTACATAAATGAGTTTAAGTACTACAATTGTTGAATTCAATTAAATAAATGTAAAAATATATAAAAATTAGAAAAGGTTTAAAAATCTGGCAAAACTTTAAAACATAAAGATAAATAAAAAAATGCAAATCAACATCATCGTAATAAACCCAAAAAATGTAAAAAAAAATGCAAAATGCAAAAAAAAACGTGTTGAAGTTAATATAAAAGTTTGGAAAAAAATTCTTGCAACACTCTAAAAACCTAAAAAAGAAATAAAAATGCAATTCGACGTCACCATAAAAAAGAAAACAAAAAATAAAAATAGAAAACTATAAAGATGCAAAATGCAAAAAATAAACATGGTGAAATTAATATAAAAATTTTAGAAAAAAGTTGAAAAAATATTCTTGCAAAACTCTAAAAACCTAAAAAATAAATAAAAATGCCAGTGAACGTCACCGTAAAAATTTCAAAAAAAAATGTAAGAGATAAAGAACTGAAAGATGAAAAAAAAAACATGGTAAGGGTCTATAAATGAATTTAGCCATTATAATTTTTTGACTTTTATAAAAAGAATTAAAAAAAATAGGAAGATGTTAAAAACACTAAAAAGGAAAATTCTAAAAAAAATAAAAAACATTGGTGTTCCACGAAAGTACAAAATGTTGTTCTATTTTGCTAAGTTTTTTCAATACAATTTTGAATTTAGCCGTTATATTTTTTTTTTTGAGTTCGACAAAATGAATTAAAAATATAAAAAGTTAAAAACACTAAAAAGGAAAATTCTACAAAATAAAAAATAAGAATACTTGTGTTCGACGAAAGAAAAAAATGTGGTTCTATTTTGCTAAGTTTTTTTCTACAATTCTTTTAGTGCGGCACAAAAAAACAGAAAAATGGTGGGACATAGTATCATGGTGGTAAGGGCACACAAAAGGTATAGCAAATTCTAAGAAGTCTGATGTTTACTTAAAAATGAATTAAAAAATATCCTTTATGTTTGTTCTATGTTTTTTTTTTGTATCATAGTAGTATCATGCATAGGTTGAATACAAATAAAATGCTACAAAGAAATAACCTACTTTTCGGAGATGCATCTTTATGTGTCTTTTAATCCCTACGGAAAATGGAAACAAATATTCATCTTTCCTTCAAGTGCTCTTCCAGTACAATATATTGCGATAAAATTGAAGTTTCTTGGTCAACTTCCTTGGATCCTCTCTATGTTTATATCAATCAACAAAGTTTGCACATAATGTCACTTTCAGAATTGTAGATTGTTGATTTCGCACCCCAAATAGTTTTATAGCACAAAAATACCATTGTTATTCATTTCGAGGAGGCCAACCTTCTTTCCACTATTTTTCGTTTTAACACATATTGCTCTTACTTTTAGAAGAACTGCATAATAGTTAAGTTCATTTTATTTATTTTCCCCTCCATCGGATCAAAGGGAACCAACAGTATTTTCGAAGGTCTCAACGTTTAAGTGTCTAACACAACTTTGCGGTCTTACCAGATTTCTATGTTCATTTCCTCTGTTTTTTTATTTCAGATGTTGCTTTCCTTTCATAGCCCTTACTCATGCCTGTTGCCTAACACGAAAGACGCGATAGAACACGCCGCACCATGGGCGCTGTTACCTTCCTAGTAGTATATATCTTCTAAACCCAGCAAGCAGGGACAAATATAGAAAAAAAATCACCCGGGTCGTTGAGATCATTTTAAAACTAAATCACTATTTTAAACTTCTAATTGTAGGTTTATATGTATATATACTAATAGTGTAGAAATAAACAAGCTTGACCCCGGTGCAACACTGTAGATCTGCCCCTGCCAACAAGCTGAGCTTAATTTATTATGGGTGTAAATGTGCAATTGTTATGCCATAGAGTGCCCACACTGCTGAGCATCCGTAGCAGTCATTGTAAAATACTGTAGATCTGGATAGAGTGGCTGATGAAGGGAAGGAATCTTTTATATTGTAGTGTAAAATGTGATGAAAATTTAGAGTAAAGAATAGATGGAATAGCTAATAGTAAAATAGAGTGTGGGGATAGATTGGCCGACGTAACATTATCCATATCATGATCAATAGTAGAGCCAATTAATATAGACAACTTTCACTATACACGTAAATTGGTTTTGTTCCATGCTTACTTGACTACCAGATTTAAAATGCTTCAATTCTTTTGTGCAAATCCTTTTTTTTCTATGGGCATGTTTGGTTCATAGCCCTGGTTGGCCTTGCCAATTTATTGGCATGACCAAATCTTACCAATTTATGTAATGTTTGGATTGTAGCCAATTGAGGGCAACCAAATATTGGTAAAATACGTGGTATGTTTGGTTGGTTATCAATTGATAATGTGCCAATTGTTCTTGTGATAAAATAAATAATCATATAAACATTAAAAATTTAAAAATTCAATAAATATGAAAAAATGGTTTTAAGATTGCTAATATATACTCCCTCCTTCCCAGTTTAGTAGGCGTAACTGCATTTTGCTGGCTTCCCACGATAGAAGGCGCCATCCTCGCTTTCCGTTCAAGGCTTTAACGAGCTCGCTTGGAGACGAGCGCTGCTCACCTCGGTAACTCAAGGCTTGCATGTCTGCATGCATGCACCTGTAGCTCCGTTGCTGTGTAGCTCCGCCGCTTGCCCTCCCGCTAGCTTGCCTATTCTTGCTGCATGCATGCATCCTGTCTCTCGCGAACCACAAGGCAGCGTGGCGTGAAATGACGACGAGAAACAGCCTTCTTGGTCTTTGCATTGGACACGGTTGCGCCTACTATACTGGGAAGGAGGGAGTATTATAACATAAAAAATATAAACCATTCAAAAAAGAAAAAAATAATTATAAAATGCAAAAAATCCGAGAAAAAATTCTAAAAAATAAAACTATAAAATGGGTTGGTTAGGATTTTACATGAATTATAAAATTTGGTTCATACAATTTGAACACTGTATGTAGCAGATATAAAAATTAGAAAAATAAATCCATTAAATTGAACTGCAAACCCTTGCAGCTAGCCGTGCTCGTCCATGCGTCGTTGTCTGTGGGGTCGCGTTGGTGCTCCGTGGTTGGTGTGTTGGCATGAAGGTGCAATGGCGCTGGAGGTCAAATCGGGCGCCATCTGTTGGCGGCCGCTCGCTGCACAAAATGAATGGCATGGCAAGATTCCTTGAAGGTATGCCGTTTGAAAACAGCAAACCAAACCATGGTCAAATCGCAAAGGCGCGCAATTAATTGGCATGGCAATTCATGGACATGAACCAAACATGTCCAACATGTTGCGTCCTATCATTTTAGATGCTCAATATTGAGCTTTAAGGTTTAATTAAAATTCTTCATAGTCTCTACCACGTTGGTGTTCACGTAGCTCTTGCAGTTGCCACGTGGAAATGATATTAGTAGACGAGGAATACAAAACATTTCCACTTGTTAACTCTTTTATAATGCAATGGACGTCGTAGAAATAATAGGGAAATTTGCTTTAAAATTCTACAAATGATATGACTTTGCTTTTAGAGTTGGTATGACATTGTTTTTTAGAGCTAAAAATTTTCATTAGTTCGTTCACTAAACCTTACCATCATAGTAAAACTATTTACAATACAATGACATCCATTAAACAATACCTATTTGAAGCGGTATTAAGATCAGCTTGCACTCCTCTCGCTCAGATCAAACATTTATAGCATGTGTGGTGCGTTGCTTTTTACTAGTATCATACTATGATTTTTTTTCACATCCTGAAAGGAATGTTTTTTCTTGCCAGAGATGATGCACAAACATCTCAATTGTGCTATTTCACCATTCTTCTCTGGTCTGCCTCCATCGATCGCATCTGCAAGTTGACAGCTGAAATCAATGATAGATTATAATCTAAAAAAGTTGTGGGCCTTCGATAGAAGAGCAGGAAAGCTCAAAAATTATTAAAAATGACTTTGGGAGCTTTTAGAAGAATCATTAAAAATCTCATAAAAATAACTAAAAAGTACGACAATGTTTGACTTGTAAAAAATAATAAATTTTTACAATAGCATTTGAGCAAACCGGTGGACGAATATGCAATGGACATGCGGCATAAAATTTAGGATTTTATATCTATTTTTTCTTTTACGCAAAAAATACATCTCTGTTATGCATTTAGTCAAAATTAGACCCCTGTCACCATTTGAAAGAGCAATTACCCCCTAACAGTGTTCGCCTAGTCGGCCGCCTAGGCCGATTAGGCGGCGATTAGTCGCTAGTCTGCAACTTTCCGCCTCGTTTAGGCCCTAGTCGGTGAGTTAGGTGGAAATCCCGATTAGGCGGTCTTAGGTAGACTAGGCGGGTGGGCCGGGACGGGTTTAGGCGGGCTTGGGGCGGCCTAGTCGGCGCCTAGTGACCGACTAGGGGATGGCTAGGCAGGTGAATCAAGTGAACCAACCCGTCCATGGCCCAAATATGTGAAGAGGCATCGTCGTGAACTCGTGTGACGTGATGTCGTGGGAACTATGTTTTATTTATGGAAAGAGACCGTTACTTTGAGTCTATTTATCACTGTATCTATGACTTGAGAGTTGAGACTATGACAACATGGCTATGCTAATGAGTAATGACTATGTGTCAATGCCTTTATGAGACCGATTCTCTCAATTTTCATGCTTAATATGTCTATATGTATTTTGTGTATTTAATTTAAGGGATAAGTCATATATTTGGAGTTGTAAAATTATGTATATGATAAGTTGGATACTAATATTTTTATATTTTTGGGAAAAATAAAAAACGACTAGGCCACCTAGTCTCCGTCTAGTCCGCCTAGTCTCTAGTCTGTAGGTATCCGTCTAGCACTTGAATAGCGTTTAGGCTAACATTGCCCCCTAAAGTGGCAATCAGACAGTCTCTGTTAACTATCATAGCTACCTGTCAACCTTTGAAAGGGCCACAGGGCCCTGTCGCCTCTCCAAAAGGCGACTAGTCCCCTTGTCACCCTTGGCGTGACCCATCTAGACTCCACCCACCCATACAGGCGTGCAGTGACAGCCTCGCCTTCCCAAATCCCAACAGCGATGGCTGGCGGCGCATCAAGATAGGGAGCCGTGGATCTGGTGCACTCAACAATCCTCTTCCTCCATGGCGATAGTGGCAACACAATTCCTTTCCCCACAGCCCACGGCTTAGTTTCTCCCCTTTACCTCTTCTCCTCGAGTCGGAGCAGATCTGGTCCTGTTGGGCATTTAAGGCGTGTATGAAACAACGAAAAAATAATCATACAAAGTGGACCTAACTCTAAAAAAAAAATCAGAAAACTTTCAAAACTAAAAGATAAAAGATGTCACATGTCTCTAAGCTGCCCATAAAGTGTGCTATGTAGAATATATTATGATGTGAACAAGAGACAGCGTGCATGGAAATTTGAATCGTCTCCGATGTAACAATCGACTGTACACGATAATTAATAAGTTCTATGTGTAAGAAAGCTTTCTATAAAAACGTGTCGGCCATCTCTATCAGTATATATGTTGTTATTAGTGTTGCCTATAGATGACATGAAATGCATTGTAGACAACAATTGTATTAACTATTGTACAAATGAGAACCAAGTAACCTAAAAGATAACTTCCGAGTAGAGAAAAATGTACCAAGCGATTTTATCATATTTCGAACGGTTTTGCTGCTTCTCAGGCGACTGATTTTTAAATAAGTTCCAGTCGATTTTTAAGTAGCTAGATGATTTATATGTCCTACAAAGATGTTTGATCAACGGTATAGAATATCGACTGATTGATAAATAACTCTTATTTGCGTGACGTGAAGGCAATACTTTCGAATCTATTTCAAAACAGAAATGTTGATTTTATCGGTTTTACTAGAGGACAGGTGACGGCGCTCACCGTGCGCTCGCCGATGGCTGAACCCAAGTAGCGTGCGCGTGGGCAGTCGCCTGCCATGCAGCGGCCAGGCGCGCCCTTATTCAATCATTGTTTCAGTTGTTCGAGCCGTTTGTCCTGTTCGTGTTGTCTTTCGCTGCAGGATGGAGCGAGCAGTTTGTTAACTGCGGCGCGACGTGCCAAGCACCCAGCTTCGCGGCGCGATCTGATTCCAAGATCTTGGGGTTCGGTACGCGCAGCGCGCACCCGAACCAGTTCTCGTCTCGTCGAGGAGTCCAGCAACTAGCAACGCGTTACCCGATGGTTTCATGGTTTATCGGAATTGCATACACCTTCACAGCTAAAAATAAAAAGTACGGCCTTCGGTCACAAAAAGAAGTCGCCATTGATTTTTAGACACGCCTTTAACCATTCGTCTTATTCAAAAATTTATTTATGTACAGACGAATGGTCAAATGCGTGTTCAAAAGTCAATGGCGACTTCTTTTTATGACCGGAGGGAGTACAAATCTTATGATCATATTACATACAAGCAACACGTACATGAAAACAAGTGATCCTTGGTTTACGAACATTTGGGACCAAAGCAAAAATATTTAACGTATGTTTATATTTTACGACATACACAGTTACACTGAACATCGATTCATACTTAGGCTCTCTGTTTTTTCGGTTTAACGGTTTAACAGCTTAACGACTTATCTACGCTTTGAAAAGACAATGGCTTTACCGTTTTTGAGTTTGTTTTTTTATTGTTTTGAAGGTGTGTCCTAATGCTTTAAAAAACAAGTCAAACAAAATGGATTCTAATCTCGAGACTACCTCAAAAAGCTCTCGAAACTTAGTCATTTCAGCCATTAGGTTATTCAGTCGTTCAGATCAGCTCAAAAGAACATGACCTTAGTTAACCATCTCTCCTCGTTTAAGCACTTGATGCTATCTTAAGTTGGAAAAAAAAGAATTTTTTTCTAAAGAGAAAATTACGCTTTGACCCTCTAAACTTGTAGCGAAGGCTCACTTACCCTGTTGTCGTGGCTGCCATGAGGCCATCAAATGTCGACGTAGCTATCACTTAACCTTCGGCATCATTTTCCTCCTGTATGTCCCTCTCTCTAACCCCACCCCCATCTCTCTCTTATTCCTCGAGGACATCGACTCCGTCACCGACTCCGACAACATGGGAGGAGGCAATGAAGGCTCCCTTTACCTCGTCTACCTCGAGCATGCCTTCTCAGTCACCGGCAGCAGTGGCATAAGAGGAGGCAGCATTGATAAGGAGGAGAAGGTGATGGTCAGCTCAGTCGCTAGCGACGACAGCTCAGGAGGTAGCGACTACTTGCTCTGAGGAGGAGGAGGAGGAGGAGGCGGCGGCGGTCCACGCCGGCGTCAACCAAAACTCAATGTTGTCCAAATTCTCCAGATTTGGTGATAGCGGTGGCGACTAGGGAGGAGGCGCTGGCTGCTCGGAGGAGGAGAAAGCGCCGACCGTGCCTCGCTGTTGTCCATGTGCAGCTGGAAGCATGAGGAGGCGTCGGTGGCTTGGAGAAGGAGACGATGGCGGCTTAGAGGTGGCGGAGGCCCACATCTCAGTGTTGCGCCACCTACACCCTGGTGATCGCCCTCGACCATGGCGCGGCCCAGGACCTAGATGTGTGGCGACAATAAGAGAGGTGGCAGCCTGAGCTCCTCTCCATGGCAACGACAATAGAGCTGAGCCCTTCTTGGTGCGGATCATGACCTAGATGTGCGGGGTCGACATGGGAGGTGGTGGTTCGATCTCATCTCCATGGTAATGGCAGCGGAGTCGAGCTCTTTTTGGCGTCGAAGTTAAGAGAGAGAGAGGAAAAGAATTGAGAAGAGGGGAGCCGTCGACCATTAAGAGAGATGGAGAAAGATTCAAAACTGAGGAGAGAGACAAAGAAGATCATGACATGGATAGTGAAGTAATGCATAGGCGGCTAGCCACATCGGGATGTAACAAACAAGTCAGCATTCGACGGCCAAATGCCAACAAGTCAGCTTGTAACAAGACCCTAACGGTTTTGGAGTAGACCCGATCATGGTTAGCCCGGCCCGACTAGCCCAACCCGACCCGACCTAAAAAAACCCAACCTGAACCCGACCAGACGATATACCAAGCGAGCTCGAGTACCAGTTTGTGACCTGAAACCCAAAAAAGCTCGAAAAAACCCAGAAAAACCTAAAAAAACCTGACCCGACATGTTCAACGGGCGGGCTCAGGCCTGAAGAACAAGCCGGCAACCCAACCATTCCCGACCTGACCCGATGAATGATCAAGTCTATTTTGAAGCTAGGGTGCAAATGGATGTAAGTTCGTGTTTTATTCATTGTACGGAATGCTTGGAATTCATAAAATATTATCTATTTATGTCGTATAAATGGTTTGAGTTTTATTAAAGGCGGCGGCCAGGGTCCGGACGTCCGTCCGGACACGTGCGCGCCGGACTAGCGGCGACCGTCCGATCAGCCACCCGTTCGCGCGAACGTTGGCTAGATGTGCAGTTGATAGTTTTTCAATTAAACTTCTGATTTTTGTATAAAATTCAAACAGTGTTCAAAATGCATGAAATAAATTTCATAATTCTTCTAAATTCGAGGGCAATCCATTTTAAATTCTTTTTTTATTTTTTTTTCACTTTTTCAAATTTTTTATGTGAACTTAGAAGAACCCACTTATGAAACTTGACACGTATACTAGTGAAACTTGGTCGTGTGCTGATGAATCTTGGCCCATGTGTTGATGAAGTCGAGCGCCAGATGAAATCTGATGAAACTTGCGTGTAACCTGATGAAACTTAGATGAAACCTGTTGATTAAACCTGATGAAACTTGAAGAAACTTGGGTGAAACCTGTTGAAACTTGATACAACTTAGATTAAACCTGATGAAACTTGACAGTTCGGCAAGTTTAACGAGTATGAAATTCAAGTTTCAGTATCGAAACCCAAGTTTCACCAGGTAATAACCTGCTGATGAAACTTGAGAATTTATTAATGAAACTTGATGATCTACTAATGAAATTTGAGAAAACCCGATCAAAATTTATATGGCAACATACGTCTTGTTTTGTTCGTAAAAATACGAGGAACGCGTTGGTGCAAACGGTTAGTGGATTAGAGCACCTAGTCAAAATTTATGGCCATGAAAAAAAATATGCTTGTGAGGCAATATGCATGTCAGCATGTGTGCATCTGTTCGTCTGTCTCGCTGTGTAGTGCATGCGTACGTGTTCGGGAGGGAGAGATTAGAGAGGGTCTCCTTGTTTTGGAATTAAACTAACGCGTGTCCAAAGCGCCGGACGACCGGCCTGTAGCGTTTTCGTTTATTAAAACATTTGCATTTAAGTTTTGCTCTATCTCTACTCTCTACTATTATAAAGCACCTTTGTGGTGGTGGTGATGGTGGTGATGGCTTTATCAACTATTGATCTCCACCCTTCATCTCAAAGCATCTTACGGTGGTGGTGAGTTGTTTTCAAAATAATTTGAATCTATATATGAAGACTTCCTTTCCTTTAATCACATGATTCAGCTCTCCGGTCGTTTTACAAACAATTTAAATCTAGATCTAAAAGGCTTTCTTTTATTTAATCTCACGATCCATCTCTGATCCGTTCACTTTAGAAATAATTTGAAGATCCGAGGACTTCGTTTCCTTTATTTCCGTGATTCAACTCTCCATTCATTTTACAAATAATTTTAATCTAGATCCGAAGGCTTCCTTTTATTTAATCCTGTGATCCATCTATCCATTCATTTTGGATCTTAAGGCTTCCTTTCCTTTAATCATGTGATCCAGCCCTCCATTCTCCAGCCAACCCATGCTTCCGCTCTCCTCCCATCGATTTGTGCCGTGTGGAGGCGTCATCGACACCCCCACACCCTTCATCTCCTCCTTGCAACACAACCGGCGATCTACCTCCCTCCTCCGCTCAACTCTACCGGCCTCCCCTCCTAGCTAGTTGCTCCCTACACTGCACACATCATCTTCACGCGTGCCACCCCCAGCTCTGTGCCAATCGCATTGCCTCACGATCGCCCCTCTGCCTCCGTCTCGATCCGTCGTTGCCTCCACCTTGATCCACGTTGACGTTGCCTGGCCTGTAGCCGAAAAAAGGTGTGGGATCCACAGTGGCATGAATTTCCTCTCGCTTTCATTGTGGTGTGTAACATCCACAAATTTGAATATTCCAAAATATTTGAAATGATTATCCCCTCAAATTTCATATCCAGATAATCTCCTATCAAAATCCTTTAAATCCTACTGCCTCCGTTCTTTTTTATTCGACGCCTTTGACTTTTAAACACTTTTTTACCATTCGTCTTATTCAAAATTTTTTTAAATATCATTTATTTTTTGTGATTTGCTTTATCAATAAAGGTACTTTAAACATGACTTTTTTCATTTTTGCATTAAATTTTTTAATGACGAATGATCAAATTAAGACGTGTTAAAAAGTCAAAGACGTTAAACAATAAAAACGGAGGGAGTATTTTTTACCTCTGTTTCCTTATCTTAATTCCCAAGTAGGAAGTTATATCTCCTGCTCCCTCGATCTAAACCTAACCGCCGCTGAGTACGACCAGCGGGAGTCGCAGCCGTCAGCTCGTCATGCTTGCAGCAGGCATGTTGTGTGGTGTGTCGTGGTTAGAATTAGTCTTTGGGAGTTGGGCGTCTTGCGCAAGACGCAAGATCGCCCGTCGTGCCTCGGCGGCGTGGCACGGGCCGGCACGGCACGGCCACTCCAACCGTGCTGGGCCGGGCCGGCCCGAGCGGTAAAATCTAGGCCCGGCACGGCCCAAAAGCACGGCGGGCCGGCTTCGGGCCGGGCTAGCCAGAGCACGGCACGGGTAGGAAAACAGCAGGCAAAATAATTTTTTATAAATTCATACGTTGCTCAAATGAAAAAGTTGTTTATACAAAAAAGATGCGTCTTGAAATTATCTACAACTTTTGTATTCAACCCAAATTCATCCGAGCAGCATAAGACCTCGAAAATTGTGAATTACCGAGGACGGTGCCGTCGGCCCGAAAGCAGGCAGCGACAAAAATATTTTTTATAAATTCATACATTGCTCAAATGAAAAACTTGTCTACATGAAAAATATGCGTCTCGACGTTATCTACAACTTTCGTATTGAACAGAAATTGATCTGAGCAATGGAAGACTACACAAAATATAAAAAACTGACACGTGCTTCTATTCGGGCCGAGCCGGCCCAAGCACGGCCCGTACAGTCGGGCCGGGCCGGGCGGCACGCCGTGCCTGGTTTTCAGGCCCGGCCTGGCCCGCCCCTTCGTGCCGGGCCAGCACGGCCCGTTCATTTGTCGTGCCGGGCCGTGCTTCGTGCTCTCTTTTTCGGGCCGTGCTCGCCCATGCGGCCCGGCCCATTCTCCCAGCACTAGTTAGAATAGCAAGATGCTACGTGCGGTGGCCTTCATTGGCATGCAATTACGCCTGCATGGTGGCCGCGAGCATGTAGCATTGGACTGCATGCATACACAGCTGCTGCAACTTGCTGTGGCTGCCCGTCGCGCATATGCACTTGCGCCATCGCGCGGGTGACGTACCGTAGTCAGGCAGGCCGTGTGGCCGAGTGCTGAGCTGTGTTTCTTTGCAGGGACGTTCAGCGTTCAGCGCGGGAAAGAAAAAAGTTCAAACGCGCGGTGAGCCGGTGAGCCACAGGGAAGAAACGCGCGGGAAAAGAAACGCTGGCCGCTGCCGCCCACGCAAAGAAACACGGCCGAAGTTATACATCTTGGTTTGAGATCCTTTTATTTCTCTCAGGTTCGAACGAGAGGTCAGATCCTTTTAATTTGGAATGCCGGTGGCACCGATCAATTCCCATGTATCCCCTTTCAATATAAGTAATGTACTTAACTACCTCATCTAGTCCTCGTTTGTTTCAGCCGAAAGTTGCTGAAAACTTTAATATTAAAAAAATCTGACAACTCGAAAGACACATTAAAGAGTTTAAAAAATTATGAAATTTTTTTATGAATTATAAGAAGAACTATTTAAAACCCCATAAAATAAATATAAAATATTACATCATTTGAGTTATACGTAAACAACAAATTTTTATTTAATTTAATTTAACAAGGCCCTAATATCGCATATATGGTACACCACCTTCCACTCAATGTAGGGGGCATACAATTAATAACACCCACACACAAGCACGGGCAGATCTAGCACCGGATCGAGGGGCTCTAGCCCCACCTACATTGCCTATAACAATGGAGGCTCAACTTAGATCCACCTATAATTTTTAGTGTAAAATAAAAGGAAAGAAATGGCTAAACGTACTTTAGACTTGTACCTTAAGTTAGACTTCAGCTACTCCTATTATTTTTTGCGGCGTTCGCCCCTGGACACGAGTCACGTAGTCAAGGTGGGTGCCTGTCTTGTCCACGTGATTTGGTATACGATTGTCCACATTGATATATAATTATTTAATAAGAAATTTCATTTACCATATCACATGTATCACTTATTACACTTCAGTAATTCGGTATCTCACACTAATAGTTGTTCTTCCGATGTCATTCCATCTTTCAAGATATATATTGAAGTTTTTTAGCACGTACCCCAATTATTTTAAAAACCGTTGATCTAATCTGATCCAACAGTGTTTACGAGATCTCTACAACTACAAGGTTGAGACCTCACTTTCTTTCACTTCCCATTGACTTTTTCTTTTCCGCGGCTAGCTTATTTCCAATGTACAGGCATGTGAGCGTGAGCTCCGACGTCGGCTACGGGTTTGACCTGCTGCTGGCAACCCAGCACGGCAAAGACGGCGTGGTGCTTCCCTGCGGTACGCCGTCGACGGCGTTTGTGGACGCAGTGCGCATGCTCCAGGACATTGCTGGCAGCGCCGCTGCGCCCGGCGGGCTCCTGAGCGTCGCTGGCGCCTCGAAGCCCGTGAGATCCGCTGCCTCAAACACTGTCGCCTTCTCCGGGTACAGCAGCACCACCGGCGGCGGCAACAACTCCTCCGGCGAGTCCAACACGTATGGCGGCCATGATGCGGAGATGGCGTCGGCGCCGGCATGCACGTTGACGTCGCAGCCGGTGCTGCCTCCCTCGAAGAGGTGGCTACTAGACAGGTACCCCGTGTGTGGTAGGCGCATCACAGTTGGCCAGCGACGACGACGACAAGTGCAAAGCGGTAGAGCACGAAGAAGGGATTTTCAAATATATCATGGGATTCTATTCCCCGCGTATTGTATCACACAAATACACTAACTATACGATGAAAGTTGCACGATCAGTAATGCACTCACCCCATGGGAGCACACTAGAGCCTTTACGTTTCCTCTTTTTGACATAATTACCCTTTTCGCTTCTTATACCATGGTCACATCTGCATGTGGTTGCGTGGAACTCCTTAATAGCTCCGCATCACTATAATATTTGTTTACTTGCTGAGATTTCCAAATCTCACACTCTTGTTCTTCTCGTTCCAAATCTCACACTTGTTAACTTGGATGCACTATGCAAGGGCCTTTGTTGTTTTTCCAGTCTCGGTTTGGTGCAGGGTGGATGCTCTATGGAGATCGAGGATAAAGCTGTGAACCAGCTGTATATTAGCTTTATGAGGTACAACCGTACAAGGAGGTGCTTACGTTTTAACTGATGTATCAGTCCGATTACATATACCTTCTTTCTTTTCAAACCATTGAAATATGGTATGTGTCAATCAATAAAATATTTTATATTTTTGAAGTAAAGTTGTATCTTGATCAAGGGCGGAACTAGAGAAAAATCTACCGGGGTCACCACTTCAAGGTGACATAGTCATGAATATTATATACATAGGTATATGCACATCATATATAGCATATGGAATTAAATTAAGGGGCGGACCTAGCACCGGGTCTGGAGGGGCTCTAGCCCCTCCTACCCTTGTTGTGGCAGTGGAGCCCCCCCTTAGCTCCCCTAACATTTTTAGGGTATGAAAGAGAAGAAGGAGGGTCTAGAGGTAGAAGATAACTCTGTTAGACCCTCCTACTATTTTGTTCTGCGTCCGCCCTTAAATAATACCAAAATCAGTGACAATATGAGAAATGCTTACCAAAAAAAAACATGCTAATAATTTCAATTGATCGTAGCAAAGTGCAGCAATTATAAATAGAATCATGATCAAAACATGGACATCAAGTCATCGACAGAAGACAACAAGCCAATAGCACTGAACATTCTTGATCCATATATTTTTAGGTTTTGTTAATAACAGAATTTCACGGAGACGAAACACTCACATTTATAATAGACGATACACTCACATTTCTTATTATAAGTTATCTTTTTCCATTACAACACACTATATTTCCTTTGATTTATTTCTCCCCCACAACGCATTTTAACGTTGTTTATTTATTTCTTCGTTGCAACGCACTGGCATCAACTAGTTCAAACGTTCCATGCAATCTTTTTCCATTGATGTAGTTCTAGTTCAATTCCACATAAAACCAACCAAACACAATTTAATAAGTTACACATCTATTCTATATTGCAAAGCACTAGCAGGCTGTTTCCTGGGTATGCCACGTCACCCAGAGAAAAAATCCAAAAAATTACAAAAAATCCAAGATGCAACAAAACAAATAATGGTGAGGATCCATAAATGAATTTCAGCATTAGAACTGTTAACTTCTGCAAAATAAATTAAGAAATAATATAAATAAAATATAAACTTTGAAAAATATAATTATAGTTTAAAAGCATGTAAAACCATAATTTTATGTAGATGTCCATAAAACAATTAGCTTTTTTTAAGATTTAGGATTCACAAATAGTTGAATTACTTCCAATATATGTTTGCGCGCCACATCACCCTCAGGGGGGGAAATCTACAAAATTCCAAATTACACTTATTGCTTACGAAACTAATGACGCGTAAACCTCACTAGTATACATTACACACCTACTTAACTATTTGATGCGCTAGGAAGATGGCGAGGATTTATGAGTTTGACTCGAGGCTCGAACCGGGTTCTAGATGTGAGGATTTATGAGTTTAATTTGAGGCCTGAACCGTCAAAGCTCGAATTGGGCTCTAAACGGTGATTTGAGAGCGCTAAGGCCTGAACTAGGTTTAGATCAATGTCAAGCAAAAGGTAACATAACAGGTAAAACAACTTAGGCTTTGTTTGAGAGCACAACGAAGCTAGAGGATTTTTTTTGTCATTTCATTTCCCTGGATATATGATTCCCTGCTTAAATGCTTCTCTTCTGCTTCCCCCGATCTCTTCCCCTTCTTATAATAAGCCCTCACCGGTAGCACTCCATGTCCACCACCCTCTTTCTCTAGCCGGCTACGTTGATGGCTAACTCGGCGCTACCCTTCTCCCTCGTCAGCAATGCTAATAACCAAGACGACACTGCCCTCCTCCTCTCTCCAGTGACGCTGATGGCCAAGGCGACGCTACCCCTCCTCCGACAGCCATTTAGACGTTTGATGTGATGCTGCCATCCTCTCGCTAGAGACGCGCATGGCCGTGGCTGTGGTGCCTTTCTCCCTCGTTGGCCACACGGAAGGCCTTAGCGGCACTGCACCCACCCTCACTACTGTGCACCCCGCCGCCGCCTCTCTGGATCTTAAGATCACTACATCTACCGCCTCAGAGCATCTGCAACCAGGAGCAAGGCCATCATCGTAGCCGTGGATCCCATGGCCGCTACGGTGCTGCCGCTCTAGATCTCGCCGCCACTCCTCTAGATCTGTCGCAGTCAACACCGTAGAGCATGCAATCGAAACTCTATAGCATCCCCTGCCACCGCCCAAGATCCCTCCATCGCCGCCATTGGAAGAACACCAAGAAGGGAACGAGGGCTAGAGGAGGCTTCGATGGTGGAGTGGTTGTTTCCCAGTGGAAGCGAAGGGGATCGGCCCCAGAAATTTTGCCGTAATGGCCTTCCAAACGCACTCCTGGAAATGCCAAGGAAACTTCCTGGAAATGCCAAGGAAACTTCTCACGTGGATATTTTACCCTGAGCATGGACCTGGATTCCCACAGGAAAGTGGTGTGCCAAACTTGCCCTTGGGGGGAAAAAACAGGGGCCGAGGGGCGTATTGCTACAGAAACAACAAAACATTGGGCGTCACTGGAACGGCCAGCGACAATAGTCGTGTAATCTTTCAGGAAAAAATACCCAGGTGCGCAGGAGACTACCATTAACAGATGCGGGTAATGCCAAACAAACAAACGCTAGCGTCAAGTGTCAAAAGATTATGCATAGTCACGAATTCAAGAATACAGGCAGGATGGCATGACAATTGAAATGCATATCAAGTTCGATGTTAACAATGAAATGAAAGTACACGTATCCAACGTCGAGTATCTACAATCCAAAATACAAAACTACAGACAGATGTTTATACCCAAAATATATATTATTGGGCTAACCTAATGGTTGAATATCTCAGCCTCACAAGTCAGTTTTACCCATGCATGTGCGTCCCTTGAAGCCGTCAGCAAACCACTTGGTCAACTAGTGCCGATGAAGAGGAAGACGATGGACTTATGAATATCAGGCAAAGCATCACATTCACATTGTATGTGTAGAGGTTGCAGATATTAAAAGGTACCATTAATTTCCTCTTATCAGCAGCAGGCCCCTGAAACAAGCTAAGGTGTAACTTAACAACTTATTCTTTATAAATTGTCAGCAAGGTAGCCATAGGAATTGCATCATTACTCTTACTGCTAAAACAGCATCGAGAACTGGGTTCAGGTGAACTTGCCATATGTAGCGATCACTTATGTTATATTGTCAATAGAAATTTTTTGGTACGATAAAAGCTGCGCGAACTGAAGCAAATGTCATCCCCTTAGAGATTGCCATGCATAGCTGCAGGGTGTAAATTCACCATGAAGGTGCCTTCGACTTCTCCACGAGAATGATTCTACCATTCCATTCAGTTTCATCACAAGCACGGATTGCAGCGTCAGCATCCTCATCCCTCTCCAAAGATAAAAACCCAAAGCCTCGAGAATCTCCAGTTCTATAAAGAATGTAAATCACGTTTAAGAACCTTGCAAACTGATTTAACAGAGAACTAATGTAAAAATGGTTCTTCAGAAGATTTTAATTGGATCATGCGAACTAACTTGTTCTTTCAAGCAAGAAAAAGGTACTAAAGCTACTATATATCAAACGTTGGGAATATTTCAATCGTTAATACTTCCAGAAGCTATTATCACAGTATATACTACAATATCAAATATCACATGTTGGGAATATTTCGATTTAAATACTTCCAGAAGCTATTACCATAGTATATCCAAAATTTCTATCCTGCTGCTTCTCTGGCACCGGCGCCGATATCCTAAACATTTAGCCAGGAAAGAGATGAGGGAAGAGGAGAGTGAGATGACACTGCTGGCTGGACAGTTGGAGTGAAAGCAAGCAGCAGAGGATGTGGCAGCGCCGGCGCTGAGTTCGAGAGAAACTAACTAGGGTTTTGTATTATTTGTCGTTTTGTAAACTGGGCCATGCTATTGGGCCATGAAGGAAAAGCCCATGTACATTACAGCTAAACCTTCCTTTCCCTTCTCCCAGCCAGGAGCGGTCGCCCTTCCTTTTCCTTTTCCTTTTCATTTTCCCAGCAAGCAGTTCCCTTCTCTTCCCCTCTTATTCACTCCTTCATCATTCTCTTTCTTCTCTCCCCTTGCCCATCCCCATCACTAACCCACCCTCTATTGTTTTGGTTTAGACACCTAGGCAGGCTAAGAGCTAGGCAACACCTCGCCGCCCAATTAACGCCTTTGACAACACTGAACACTGATGATAAGTAATTTAAGCATAGTGAAGTTGGCAGCAAAAAATTGCCAATTATGCTCTTGCCTGTTGAAATACAAAGTTTAAGAATCACCACAGGGTGAGCTTCACAAATCACAAGGCATGGATCTCCTCATAGATCTAAATTGACCATTTCCATTTTCTATTGTATCTGAATTACCAGGTATACCACCACTTCAATACTATATACCAAGACTTCCGTTACAGATATCTAAATCTACTTTATTGTATTGCCCAACTAAAATATTTTGCACCATTAGAATAAGTTAGGACAAATATGAAATGTGAAGCAATGATTGTCTTAGGTTATATATCCAGCAGATAAATTCAATCCCCATAAAGCTTCAGGTTTAAATGTCGACAAGTTAAATATTGACATTATTGGTCTTACACTCCTCTGAATAGAATCATACATGGAATCCAATCCAGAGGAATGTGATTTGATTAATAAAGTAGTTTGGCCACAGATCCACAAATCTCACAGTATTTCTTCCCATGTATTGAGCTATCCCTAAATTAGTACCAAGGTGCTCCTTGCCCATGACTGCGAAAGAAAAAAATTAAATAACATGCAAATTCGAGTGAAAACAGAAAAGGTAGTGCTTCATCCAACGATGGCATGACATTATGAAGTATAAAATGAGCATTGATACGAATGCCAAAAAACCAATGTAGTAACATAAATAACTGCATATGGAAGTGATTACCGTTTATCTCGAACGACGCGTGCACTTGTTACACGCCCAAACCTAGAAAATTTCTTCTCCAACTCTCGTTCAGTAGTGGCATAGCTAAAACCTGCAACAAACAGATTCCGTCCAGGCTTACCCAATCCAGTCTTCCTGTTGGCAGGTGGTGACCAATGTCTTCTAGGTGAATGATGACGGTGACTTGATGAAGGTGATCTGCGCCTTGGTGAAGGGGATCTGCGCCTTGGTGAATGCCTTCTTCTACAACAGCAACACATTATTAACACATAAAAAAGAACAACCTAGCAGCAAAGGTAGATGAACAAAACAAAAACTGTATAATGTGACTGTCCATCAGTCCATGCAAGGAAAATAAAGCCTCATTCTCTTCGCTAAGGCAAAGAGAATGAAACCTAAGCTTATTCAAGTTGCATGAGCAGACAAATATCTGGTTATAAATATCATTGGCATTGAAACATGTTCATTAAAAAAAGACTTTTGGAAGCTTGCCATTTAGTCAGAAAAAAAAAAAATCGAAAATCACCTTGGAGATCGTCTATGGTGATCCCTTGAGTGGGGAGACCTTGACCGAGATCTATTATGTTCCCTTCTATGCCTGGAGGTATCGGTTTTCCTAGAAGGTGATCTTGATTTTGACCTGTTCCTCCTTCGTGGGGAGTCCCTCCTTCGTGGGGAATCCCTCCTCCTTGGTGAAGAGTCCCTTCTTCTTGGTGGGGAGTCCCTCCTCCTTGGTGAACTTCTCCTCTTGGGTGAGGCTCTTCTTCTAAGAGATGCAGATCTTCGTCGTGGTGACCCATCTCCATGTCGAGACTCCTTTCGTGCTTTCTTTTCTGGAGGAGAGCTCTGTCTCTCATGTGGAGTCAACTCACGTGAAGATCTACGGTTGGCGTGATGCTTTTCAGGAGACCGGGACCGACGTCTTGCTGGTGGGCTTCGAGAGTGAGTTAATTTACCATCATCTTTTGCAGGGTGTTCTGACTCCTGTTTCCCAGATAAATGATCATGAGGGGACCTTTCAACAGGTGAGACTCTCCTCTCTGGTGACGGTGTGTCCTTCTCCAGTCTTGGAGACCTTTCAGGAGAATCCCATTGATTGTCTGGGGTTGATATGCCATTTTTTGTACCAAGATTTTCCTGCTCCATCCCTTCCAAATAGGAAGGTGCAATTGCAGAGTTGAAGTTCTCACTGTCCAGTTCATCGCGAGGACTAGAATTTGTAGCATTCATTTTATCATCTATCACAGCCTTTCCATTGTGAGAAGTCTCATGCAGTTTTCCGATGTCATCATTTTCCATCTGAAGCGCGGAAGAATTTGGAATTTCATCACCATCATCATCACCAATGCTGTTAAGTTGATAATCCCTACTACTATTTTCAGTTAACATAGAGTCGCCAAGATAGGCATCAGAATGTGTATTTTCTTGTTGAATGTTTGATGTATCATTACCACTGCTTTCATGAAGTTCTGGAGGCAGCACAGCATCAATCACTTCTGTTTTTTTATGTACATCATAATCCCCAGGAGTGATATGTGCATCAGTGCCACTATTGTGAACGTTCTGCTGAGCTGCATCATTTTGCCTATCAGATTCTGCATGCACACGCTGTTCTTGATCTTGCTTCAGGGGAGACGACGGACTAGCTGAAGCAGATCTCATTGGATTGCATGGGATTTGATCATTCAGGAAGGGTAGAGAATCTGCATCCAAATATGAGATTTGATCGGTTGTATCAACTAAAAGTCCTTCATTCAGCGGTGAAGATTCATGTTGTGGACCTCCTTCCCCATGGTAGTTCATGTGCTCATCTTGATCTACAAATAAAGGACCAGGATCTACACAAGCTCCCTCCAGGTTTCTCTCAGGAGATATGTAATCCATCTGAAGGTTGAGTAAAGAGCAAAAGTGGCATGACATAAGAGTGCAGCATACGGCAAGGGTTAATAACATATAGATTGGAATAATATAAAATTGACCCGTTATACAGTTGAACTACTAAATATAAACCAATAGTAGCAGGACAATACAGGATAATAACAGAAAATGTGGAAGCCGAAGAATTACATGTGAGTTGTGGGAGAGAGCCTTATATCCACTAATTTATACCAAATATGGCCTGTTTTGCATAGCAAAGTTCACAACATATTTACCGGATCCGCATCAACCACATTCAAACCTCGATGTGACTCGTGCAAACCAGATCAGGGTTGGAGCACGATCTGATTCTCTCTGAGTCGCTCCCTGGTACGTCAAAATGAGCAAATTAAGGGTTCATATGAGAGGAGAAGGGAGGGGTAAAGAGAGCCACCTCAATTGCCTCTCTTGCCTCCTGTCATTGCTACTGCTTTTGGCGTAGCAGTTGCCCGCCAGTGTTGTGGTCACCACTACCTCCACTATGAGTCACTACCATCCTGCACCACAGGTCACCATGCCCTGTGTTTCAGCTCCATGCCATCCTCCACCATTGCAGTTCGCATCCGCACCGCGCTCTAGTTTCACCCCTCGGTGGCGGGCGGCTGAGACATGGATAGGGGTGAGGTGCAGACGTCAAGGGGGAGAAAGCAGCGGGTGAGGTTAGGAGACATAGGAGAGGATTAAGGATTTAGGGCAGAGAAGCGGGGTGAGCATGAGGGAGATGTATGGTCGTGTGGATTTGTAGCTGGGCAAGGGAGTGGACCTAGGGCTTGGGTTGAGGTGGTCAGGTGACTTATGAACTAATTTATGTTGATTTCTATTTATTATAGTTCAACTGGATCTTCTATGGATCTGCCTTACACCTCTATTGCTATCAATATTAATGTACTAAGATGAATACAGTATTCCCAATTCACGAACCCGCAATTCCGATTCTCAAACCAGAGAGATAGGCCCCCTGAATAAACCCTATCCAATCCGCGACCCGACCGAATCACGAATCTGGTAACTATGGTTCACAGCGTAACAACTATAACAATGACGGCGTTAACAGCAGTATCAAATGAGATTATTCAGATCTCTTATCTTAACCATTAGAATGTGTTACTTGAGGAACAAGAATGTCGGCTTGTTGCTGTTGTCAATTTAGGCAGACATCCAAGACTAAGAGCCTCTAAAGGTTGCATATATGCTGTAGTTCCGCTGTTCCAGGGATACAGACTTGCTTTGAATTATAGCAAACATATTGTTTCAAACACTGCTGCAGTGAGTAAACGATATGGGGAAACCATTCAAGATTTGCTCGTAATAACATAATTGAGTGAGCAAACTATATTTAAAGCAGTTCAGCTTAATGGACATTTTGTTTGGCAACATGTAATTTAAATTTTAATGACAACCTGGAACATTCAGTATCACAATTGCAGCGTCTTATAGTTAATACCAGTCCTTTTTTTTTTTTTTTGAAAACAATGTCATGCATATAAAATTCTTAGTATCTCCCCCTAAAACACTAGTTGAAATGCCAAAAAAAACTGAGAAAAACAGTGCAATAAACCCATCACCAAATCGACAAGTGTTGTTCAACCCGATACCTCGCATCCAGACCCCAGCTCAATGACCTATCAGGCTATCAGTGCGGAATGGATTGCAACTAACAGCCAAAATAACCGCGGGCATTCTCATACGAACAGGTCGCATCGAAGCCACTGCCGAATCTAGGCTCTCTGATCCCAATCCCAATCCGACCGGCAACCAAACATTTCGGCACCGGAAATCCGCATCGAAAACGCAAGAACCGATCACCACCGGCGAAAAGCGCATCTGGGAGAGAGTGAGACTAGGGGTAACCCTCCCTACTACGCTTCCGGGTTTCACCAGCGCCGCAGAATGTAAACCGGGGGTTGATTCCTCCACAAACCCTAGCAGAATGCAGCGCCCGGCATCGATCCGTCCGGCCAAACCCCCGCCTCGAGCTAAGAGCTCTGACCCAACGGAGAAATCCCGCGTAGCGGCAACAAAAAAAAAATCGAGAGGACCACACAGAGCAGGAAGGAACCCTCACCGGCGAAATCCACGGCGGCGGCCGCTCCGCACCGCTCCTCGCCTCGCCGGCCGCGGCCACCCTCCCCTCCTCCTACGACGACGGCGACGATTTCCCTTATCCCGTGGGGATTTTTTCTCCTCTCCTCCTCCTCGGTGTGGGGATTGAGATTTTTGGGGGGGCCGTATGAAATGGAGGGCTCGTGGGGGGCGTAAGTAGGATCGGCGTGGGTGGGTGCGGTGCGCTCGCGTGTGGCGTGGGAACCGAGGCCCGCGGGGGCAGCGGGCCCTCCGGGCCCACCGGGCCACGTGTGCTGGCCGTTGCGAGTTGTTCAGAACGGTCTACCTACACTGCACCGGGACCTCGCTGGAAACCTGGTCGGATGAGGCCCGTTGGCCGTGGGAGGTTATTAGGCCGGTGATAAGAGCCCAGTTAGAACTTACAACTTCGAACTGGTTTTTTCTAGGCCTTGTTGTATTGTTGTGTTGGCGTATTACTGTAGTAAATTTAAAAGCCCTAAAAAAGGTCTAAAGATTATTAAAAAAATAATTAAAAAATAGTTTTAGATCTTTGAAATGACTACTAAAAGCCACGAAAAAATTGTTACAAATTATCACAACATATAGACTATATAAAAATAACAAAATTTGCTACAGTAATACGCAACAGTACGATACGCTGAAAAGGACAAGACTTAAAAGAAGTTACAAGCTCCAAACTGGGGACTGACAGGAGACCGAGAAAATCAAGAATATGCCAATCTGGAGAGTGTTATTTATTACTTTGATACTCTCGATATTACATCGGTGTTTATTTGTTATTTTAATCTTTTTTTCCTTTTTATTTAGCCACATGAGATATTCTTTTTTATCATTCTCCCGCTCGCTGTAATTGCTCTCGGCACAGCATGATATGATGAAGGTCACACTACCACAGTAGGATGCGAGCTCACCGGCCAGGGCAAGAGATCACAATATTGTCCTCGAGGACCCGACGATAATAGTGTTTAGAGCACAAACTCGAGGTAGAAGTTGACTTGGTTGTGGGCTATGTGGTGACGTCTCCACCGCTGCAGGAGTGTAGTAGCTTGCTCATCATTGACGGAAGAATGGTGGCCGACATCGTGGCCAAAAGTGGTGGAAGATAGAAGCCTACAATATTGGCATGGCTAGAAATTGGAGGAGGTGGTGACTCCACGTGACGTGAGCGACAGCGAATCTTAACAAGGTGGCAACACCATGGCAATGTGAACTACATGAGGAGAAAACTAGTGAGCGAGAGGAAGAGAGTACCACCTAGACCTGATGATGGGTCGAGTCGGACATGGTTTTGGGGCGTGAAAGGATCCTAGAGCCCAAAAAAAGGGGTTGAATTGGGCCTAAAGCAAAGTTTAATCTGTTTTGGGGTTTTCTTGTAATTAAGTCAAGATTAAAACTTTTTTACCCCTAAGCACACATAAGGGTTAATATAGCAATAAGAAACAAGAACAACAAATGCGGGAACGTAAATAACACAAAGTAAAGAGGGGAACAAAGAAATTTTTTTAGGTTCAAAAAAGGCTTTCCCTTTCCCTACTTTTCATTGGAACACTCTTCACAAAAAAAGGAGTGTAGCTCCGATTCATTTAGGGTATCCCATCGCCATTTCATTAAATGGACTTCAACCTTCACAATCACTTTGACTCTTTCGAGCTTCTACTTGAGAGATCACCAAGCTCCACCTCCATAAGCAAGAGACTTGAGTAATGTCGTAGATGACTTGGTCTTGCCGGATCAAGCCTCCATGAAGCACAAAGGAAGGTGTCGGTGAACGACTCCAAAATGCTTCTTTGGAAGTCCTTTGTATTATTAGACAAATAACAATGATACTATACCACCTAAAAATACATGAGAACAATGCCACCTAACAAAAACAGGTGTTCATAGCAAGAAAGGGTGAATCATCACCTAAGTCTCCAGGCAGGAGTCATCTAAAAACCGTATGCAAGACATATAATTGCCTAAATAAGAAGGATAAGCGCCAAGAAAGCACATTACATGCCAAAAGGAGACGAGAGGAGTCATTTTGATAGTTCAAGACAAATAAAAAATCTTAAAATAATGAACTGTGGGGCAATCCTATCTATATAAGGAGGCCAAAAGTGTCAAGAAAGGCCAAGGCCATTTCAACATCAAACAAAGGAGAAAGTAGCAGCATAAGATTCAGATACCCATCAAGACCCACGAGAACAAGCGCCATCATCTTTTCTACAAATAGATGTTTCACACCCCATTGTACCACTCTCATGCGGTGTAATATCTGAGCTCATTTCTGGCCCATCTAGAAAACAATGGATTTGACATAGGGTTGTTATCCCTATCTCACGGGAGGGAGGGCCGAACTAGGATAAAAAAGAGTCTCAATGTCCTGGAGGACAGCTGGTTAGATCGTGCGATGACATGCAATATTCTCCCAGCTTTCAGCAAATTATGTTGCTCAGGGTAGGAGATTTGTTCTCATACATCGATAGAAGGCCTACCATTCCATGGGGCATCAAGGAAGGCCGAGCACTATCTATATCTAGCTCTCCTCTCTCACTCTCTCATAAACTCTAGCTGTAGATGGCTCTACACAAAATATGTTCAAGAGTGGCTCAAATGAAGCGACAAAGTAGCCAAAGGGCCCGGATACCCTCTAGCCTTAAATAGGCCAACTCTAGAAACTTTGTTATCCCCAAAAAGTCTAGCGATGACGCATGACCTGTACGATCTGCAACCCCGAACCATCCGGCACCACATAGCACCCGAAGACACCTCTTTGGCAAAAACCGTCTGACACCTCGAACGATCCACATGGCCTAGATGACTTGCGCCAATGTTGACGTCAAATAAACACCAATTTTATACGTCAACATATTCCGGAATTCCGGCTTTTCGAGGAAAAATCAAGGTTTATACTAACATTTTATTTATTCTAATAAAGTTCCACAAGTTTTGGTGAGTTTTGGGTCTCAGTACAAACAGACAAACTAGAGCCGATCCAAGACAAAAAGCCGGTGCCGGCCGACCCACCTAGGCCGGCCGACCTGGCCACGTCACCGATCCAACTCTGTCTTCTCCTAAGTGGCATAAAAACACAAAATGAGGACATCTAGACCATCCACTACCGTCGGTTTGATCGAATGGACACGGTTGCTTCACAAATGAGCATAGGATTCCCTTGGATTCCTTTCTTGCGCAAGTCCATTTGATCCACCGGCTTAAGGGGTTAATCTACACCATCAAGGAAGCATCCTCGACAAAATCCACGGCCGGGAGGTGAAGAAGGTGGGTCGGTCGACCCACCCTAGGCCGGCCGACCCACTCTTGAGCCCCCTCGGGTTCCCCTTTGGAGGAGGGATAGATGACACGTGTCCCTACACGTGGAGCACCCCGGTTGGCTGCGGAACACTATAAATAGACCCCCTCCCCTCACTTGTAACACAACACACAACACTTTCATATTTTCATTCCACTTAGTAGAGTAGCTCTTAGTTAGTAGAAGTTGGGAGTTAGAGTCAAGTCGGTGGCGCCGGAGTTCCTAAGTGTCTTCGGGAATTCGGGTAATAGCTCTTGTACCCTTTCCTAATTGTTTCAATTAGTGAGAACACTTCATTCATTGCTATAGTGTTGAACTTTATTTGAGCTGAGTATATCTGCATAAGTGAGTTGTGTTGATTTGCCTTACCGATAGCTTGTATTCGTCTAGAGTCAGTTTAGGTTCTCACTCATATACTGTTAGAGCCAGGCATTGAACCTAGATCAACTACTTTTAGTACTGAGGAAGATTGATTAGAAATAGTCGCAGACGTGGTGTCTGAGACTAGGACTAACTTGGTTTACACCCGGGCCCACGTATATGTGGTAGGTGGTAGGTGGTGACAGCCCTATCCATCCATAGATACTAAGTATCTCGTGCGTAACCCACAGCGTCCGGCTTTGGACCAGTAGAGCCAAATCAAAACGATCATAACTATTCGGGATTCCAATTCAGGATAGTGGGTGGTAGTGAGTGTCCGAGCTCCGATGACGAATATCAAGTGGACCACTATTAGAATACCCTAAGCTCGCTCAGTAAACTGAATCACACGACTTTATGAACTTATTAAACTTGTCTCGTTGTCCTCCCAACTGTCTATCTAGCTAGTGTAACTTTCTCTTTATTTGTGTGAATATATTTATCGTGTGTGTGTGTCCCGGTCCTTTCATTTATCCTAACCCCCATTACCTAGACTGGCTGGTATTTTAAATAATTAAGATATAGAGGTTATCTCTTTAAACCCTCGTTCCCTGTGGATTCGATAACTCTAGGAATACTCCTGGTAAAAACTACAAGCGATATCCGTCCGCTTGCGGATTAATTTCTTTGAGCGTAAGAATCGCCAACAAGTTTTCTGACGCCGTTGCCGGGGAATGCAGCGGTTTCTCAAAAAGATAAAAAAAAAATTTCAAAACCTACATCTAAATTATTTAATTTACCAGCCTAGTTTAACGGGTATTACCCTGCTCCGTCTTTGTTCTGTGGAACTAGCAGAGCGGTGGATGACCGATTTTGATCTCCCGGAAAACTTTCAACAAAATCCGGAGTCACTGCACTGAGACACCTTCATCATCGATGGCTGCCGAGAAGACCATTCTTGAATTCTCAGCCCCGTCAAGCACCAATGTCCCCACTGGACCTGCCACCAATGTGGGTGACGGTGGTTTCGAGCTGAAACCAGCTCTTATCAATATGGTTCAGGCGAGCCCTTTTTGTGGCAAGCAAACGGAGGATGCCAATGCACATCTGCAGCATTTTCGGGAAATCGGCAGTACCTTCACCGTCAAGGGTGCAACTCCCGATGCTGTCCGGCTGCGCCTATTTCCGTTCTCGTTGATCGGGAAGGTGAAACAATGGTTTTATGCCAACAAAGATGTAGTCTCAATTTGGGAGAAGTGCTCCAATGCCTTCCTCACCAAGTATTTTTCTCTGGGCAAAACCAATGCCCTGCGGAACAAGATTTCCGCATTCCAGCAACACAAGGATGAGCCCATTTCGGATGCCTGGGAGCGATTGCAAGAATATATACTGGCTCGCCCCCACCATGGGATGCAAGACTGGTTTATCATTCAGAGCTTCTAACATGGGCTGAACCGTACTGTCCGAGAGCACCTTGATGCTGCTTCTGGAGGAGTTTTCTTCTCACTCAGTGTAAGTGCTGCCCGCACTCTCATTGAAAAGATGGTCTCAAGATAGGGCTGGAACGATGAGCGTTCACAGCCACGAACTCGAGGAGTCCACCAGATCGACGATATGGACATGCTCGCGGCCAAGATGGATTTATTAATGAAGAAGCTGGAAGCGCCGAATCAAATCATCCAGGCGCTCGAATCTCGCATGACTTGCGAGGTTTGCGGGAGCCTGGGACACTCTGGAGACAACTGCACTGAGACCCGACCGGAGGACGCAAACTTCATCAACAACGGGTTCCGACCTCGGTCTAACTACACTTTGGGTTGGAATTCGAGGCCGAACTTCTCCACCGACAACCGTCTTCAAGGAGGTAACAATGGCAATTTTAATCACAATAAATCTCCTCTAGATGATGCAAATGCTCAACAAAAAGTGAATGATAGCATTAGTAGAAAATTTCTTGCTAATGATAAAATTCTAGAGAGCATTAATGCACAACTAGAAGAATTTACAACTGCCATGAAAAGTCAAATGAGCTTCAATAAAATGCTAGCAACTCAAATAGCTCAATTGACTGCTTCAATCCCTACATTTGCTTCTGGAAAGCTCCCGGAACAGCCGGAGGCTCCTCCGAAAGAAAATGTTAATGCGGTCGCAACCCGATTGGGTAAGACCACCCGAGACCCGCCGCAAACTAACACTGTAGGGGATGAGGATGTTATCTCCGATGAAGAAGAAGAGAAAGGTGAGAATGATGAAGAGCCAAGAGATGAGCTGCCGAAGACGATGAGAAGTGAAGCGCGGACCAAACCAAGTCCCGCTGAATTCACTGAGACGCAACTGCTACCCTTCCCACGTCGCCAACGCAAGTCAACTGCGGATGCGCAGTTTGGCAAGTTTGTTGAGGTAATCAAGCAACTATATGTCAACATACAATTGCTAGATGCAATTCAGGTACTGACGTATGCCAAGTACCTGAAAGACATCCTCAACAACAAGCACCCGTTGCCGACGTCTGAAGTCATTAAATTGACTGAGGAGTGCAGTGCAGCGATTTTGAACACTCTCCCTGAGAAGAAGAAGGATCCTGGCTACCCGACCATCTCATGCTCCATTGGTGCACAACATTTTGAGCGTGCTCTGTGCGACCTCGGAGCCAGCGTCAGCATCATGCCCAAGGTAATCTATGAAAGATTAAATCATTCTACTTTGTCGCCTACTGGCATGACCCTGCAGCTGGCGGATCAATCGATTCGCCATCCAATTGGAGTCGCGGAGGACATACTAGTGAAAATTCGAAATTTCCTGGTACGCGTGGATTTCGTGGTGCTGGACATGGAAGTAGACACCAAGACGCCCCTCATTCTTGGGAGGCCAGTCTTAAGCACGGCAAATGCGACGATCGATGTTGGTGCAGGAGAAATTCAGCTCAACATTAACAGCCGAGATGAAACATTCAACTTCAGGCCAAGAGCTGAACAATGCTCACAGATACGCACATTTCGTGGTAAAAATGCTAAACCTGTGCAGGAGGAAACAAGGGCTATACCAAAACCTCAGGTGGATAGCCTCATTGCAGCGATGATGAGTACCCTCCAATTGTTGGACGAGCCATTGCATCGTCCATATTGGAAAGAGAAGGAGAACAAGGGGAAATCCAAGCCCCGTCGGAAGAAACATGCGGTCGAGAAATCGGAGCCGCAAGGGAATATCAAACAAGTGTGGCGTAAGAAAGAAATTCAATCTGCCGCAACAACTTCGGCTGCGGAACTAATTCAAGACAACTGAAGGTTGGATACGGTCTGACTCGTCGACCGCGAAAACAAAAATTCGAGCCCTCACCGGGAGGTAAGCTGAAAGTTTATCTTGCATTCATATTTATTTTTCGTGCATTTTCCATAGCATATTTAATTTTTACCATGCATTTATCCTGCCTATAAAATACAAAAATATGAATAAATAAATAAATTGGTGAAAAAGTGGGCCGGCCGACCCACTAAATTCTGCCAACCACCCCCAAGTGGGTGGGTCTTTTCACCTCATCTCAACCACTCATTTTCCACTACACCTACCACTCTATACATTTAGGCACTAAGTGGGATAATTTGTCTCCCTTAATCATGCATTTAATCCCATGGTTATCACTAATCATGCATTAAGAAAATCTATAATCTGGCGGACTGCAGTTAAGATCACATCCTCGGTGATTGCATGATCTCGCCTCAGACTCTCTCTGACTGCATATTTGCTTTCAACTGCACGCATACTGTCAACTAAAAATCAAGCAAAAATAATTTTGTGGAGGCAAAGAACTGCTAATTGTGACGACTAATTTTGGACGACTAACCCGTAAACACTTTGGTTTATCCTTCGGGTATTTGTTATTCCTAACCTCTGCAGGAAAAATATCTTCATGGTATGGTAAGTTTGGCCGCACTATCGCTAAGGGAGCGAAGGGCGTCCACAAACGATTCAGCTCGTCCAGCTCGGATCGGACTCATACTCCGACCGAGATCATGGAGAGCCAATCTAGGGATACAATGTACGTGGATTCCCGATTTTCGGGGTACCACGACGTATATTCAGAAGCCCCAACAACCTCCGGGGCTAGCCCAGCCCCGAGGATGCGGAATTTGGTGTCGGAGGAGCAAATTGTGCTCCATACCGACCGAGAGCGGCAAATCTTCGAAGCGTTGAGACGCCGATCTTTTCAGCACACACGGACTTACGACCCGATGTTGCTGATCAAGACCGGCCTTTTGGACGAATTTAACGAGGCCTTCCAAGCCGTTGGATGGGAAAATTTCGCGCCCATCGTCGAAAAAGGTTCGCGCCTTCTAACCCTTGAATTTCTTAGTACTTTACGCATTCTTGATGGTGGGAATAGATTCTACTTTAGGCTCTTTAATAAAGAATTTGAATGCTCTTTAAAGGACCTGACTAGATATCTAGGCTTTTCCATCTTGTATAAAGTTACTCCTGATAGGTTAGCTGGCTTTGATCGCGATGGGAATCTATTTCTGGCAAAGAGTGTAAGAAACCTCGCATGAATGATATTCACAACCCCACTCTTAGGTTCATGCATAGGTGGCTGGCAATGGTAGTTAATTCGAGGCTAGACATGCGCACTGTGCGCCTTAATGAGCTGCAATAACTTTTTGCAATGGTCAATAAAAAGCCCATCAATCTGACCGCAAATATGGTAGCTCACTGGGTAGAGATGCTTAACCAAAAGGGGGATATTGACTGCACATCCCTAATCACCCGCATTGCGGAGGGTATGGGATTGTTAGATCATTGTAAATTGGCCTTTCTAGACACATAATTCCTAACAATAGGAAAGGACCATTTCATCCGAGGCCACATCCTTCGGGTTGATGAGTCAGACGCTCATTTCATGAGATTTTCGGGCACCACCGCTGAGATCCGTTTGCCTAATCCAAGGCTCGGAATCTACAGAGCCCGGACGCTGACCATCGATTTTAGAGCCCTAGAGCCCCATAGGCATAGTGTCCTGGCCCTGTGACACGCAACAAGCGCGCCACGCCAAATAGCCGAGAGCAACTTTGAGCCCATGAGCCCCACCACGATCGGTGGGCGGGCAACATGCAGCCCTCATCACTCCGACTATAGCGCGGGTTGGGATCAATGGAACCCGTCCGCCTTTGCTCCACATGAGTATGGAGGTTGGGGCACGTATAACTTTGAGGCCTGTAGCTCACGGCATTTTGATGCCGGTTGGACCCACTCACCTCGTGAACAAGGACCTGAGATAGGACGGGGAGGACCATCGTCGGCCCGCTACCCTTCCTACTTCGAGCCCTTCGCACGGGACGTCCATGCCTTAGGACAGAGAATGGATACGTTAGTTGATGATATGGGCCATGTACACCAAACGTTGGCCCATCACACTAGGTACCACGAGGACATCACCCGTGACCTTAGAGCCAATACCACCGCAAAACAAGCCACGAACAATGCCCTTGCGGCATGGTTCCAACACATTGGTTTTGACCCTCCGGCTCAATAGGTGTGTCCTGCTCTCTGTCGCTGCCTGCTGTGGCCACTCTGCTTACTATCTTGCCGTGCCTTGCGAATACCCTGCCAGATTAATTCTCAGTAATTCTTTCCTGATCTGCCTTGCCAAAAATCCCGCATTGTCTTTGCCCGCATATGAATAACTTTAGCTTTGTTCTTAGTTAATAGTATGCCCCTTTAAAAAAAATGCCAAAAATATTTCCCTTTTGAATAAAATGTATAAATGTTGATTTTATCTAGAAAGGATATGATGAACATTGCTCTATTATTGTGATATAAATGTTGGGTATACAATTTAGTACTCTCATTTAAGTTTGACAATTATTGGTATGAGTAGTCATCCTGCTTAATCTTGCTCATCGAGAATTGACATTATTGAACCAATTCTAAGTTGTTGAGGGATATGATATAACAGAGATAAGGACCTGGTTACTTTTGCCCCTACTAATGCATAGTCTCGGAATTTATTTTGAAAAGAGAAAAATTTTGAAGTTCCTCATTACACTTCTTCATCCTACCAGAGCCAAAAATGCTAAATAAATTCAACGCCTTCATTCAGCCACTTTGGTTGTGTTGAGTTTTGTCAAAAGTGAATCCTTAGGAATTAGTGCTCTTCAAAGCTGGTCATTTCCTTCGCGTACCCTTTGATTGCTAGCCTCTCATATCTGGTAATGCTGAATTCCGCATTGGGATATGGGCATACATCTCGCCAGATATTCCTCCCTACAAAAACAAGCCAAGTTCTTTTTCATGAGTCCACCATATACCTACCTATTTGGTCTCCCAAAAGACTTCCAAAATAATAAAAGATTTAATCCTCAAAATTATAGAAAAATTGAGGCAAACAAAAAGAAAAAGAAAGAGGAGAAGAGAACCATCATCTCCTTCTATCTTTGTTTAGAGAGAGAGAGAGAGAAGAAAAATTGCCTCTCAAGATTCTAGATTGAGGAATGATCTCAAATCAAATAAAGGAGTCAAATAGACCTTTCCATAAACACAAGATCCGATAGGGTGGACTCATTAGTACCCCTCATCACTTGCACATGTGTTTCTTCATTCCTTTGGTGTGAGTTCATCCTCTCCCTCATCCTGGACATTATTATTCTAATGGCCAGAATGCGAAGTGGTACCAAATTCCCTAGGATCTATTTTTGACTTTACAAAATTATACAACCTAAGTAGACCACATTTCCATACCTATGAGCTCCACATAAACCTTAGAATAGGATGAAAGAGGGCCATTAACAAAAAGGCCTGGGTGAGGATCAAATACCACCGAGAGATCTGAGAGTGATAATGAGGAACAAACATTTAAAAAGAAAAACTCCAAGACATAGCTTGAAAAGGGCTGAGTTGATAAAGTTCTATCAAAGTTATTCCATCTTTCAACGGCTAAAAGAAAAGGGGAAATTTTGAAAACCTCGCGAGTTTGATTAAAGTTGGGGTACACTTGTACGAGTTTTTGTCAATAAACAATGTGGTACAACTTTGTATGTTTAGTATTTATTGAATAATGATATTGATGCAATCCTGATCCACCGGGTTCTCATTTGAGCTCTTTGCTCGAGGACGAGCAAAAGTTCAAGTTGGGGGGTGTGTTAACGTCAAATAAACACCAATTTTATACGTCAACATATTCCGGAATTCTAGCTTTCCGAGGGAAAATCAAGGTTTATACTAACATTTTATTTGTTCTTATAAAGTTTCACAAGTTTTGGTGACTTTTGGGTCTACAGGTGCAAAACAGGACAAACCAGAGCCAGACCGAGCAAAAAGCCAGGCCGGCCGACCCACCTAGGCCAGCCGACCAGGCCACGTCACCGATCCAGCTCTGTCTTCTCCCCAGTGGCATAAAAACATAAAATGAGGACATCTAGACCATCCACTACCGTCGGTTTGATCGAATGGACATGGTTGCTTCACAAATGAGCATAGGATTCCCTTGGATTCCTTTCTTGCGCAAGTCCATTTGATCCACTGGCTTAAGGGGTTAATCTACACCATCAAGGGAGCATCCTAGACGAAATCCACGGCCTGGAGGTGAAGAAGGTGGGCCGGCCGACCCACCCTAGGCCGGCCGACCCACTCTTGAGCCCCCTCAGGTTCCCCTTTGGAGGAGGGATAGATGACACGTGTCCCTACACGTGGAGCACCCTGGTTGGCTGTGGAACACTATAAATAGACCCCCTCCCCTCACTTGTAACACAACACACAACACTTTCACATTTTCATTCCACTTAGTAGAGTAGCTCTTAGTTAGTAGAAGTTGGGAGTTAGAGTCAAGTCGAGCTGACGCTCGGAGTTCCGGAAGTGTCTTCAGGAATTTGAGTAATAGCTCTTGTACCTTTTCCTAATTGTTTCAATTAGTGAGATCACTTCATTCATTGCTATAGTGTTGAACTTTATTTGAGCCGAGTATATCTGCATAAGTGAGTTGTGTTGATTTGCCTTACCGATAGCTTGTATTCGTCTGGAATCAGTTTAGGTTCTCACTCATATACTGTTAGAGCCAGGCATTGAACCTAGATCAACTTCTTTTAATACTGAGGAAGATTGATTGGAAATAGTCGCAGACGTGGTGTCTGAGACTAGGACTAACTCGGTTTACACCCGAGCCCACGTATATGTGGTAGGTGGTAGGTGGTGACGGCCCTATTCATCTGTAGATACTAAATATCTCGTGCGTAACCCACAGCGTCCGGTTTTGGACCAGTAGAGCCAAATCGAAACGATCATAACCATTCGGGATTCCAATTCAGGATAGCGGACGGTAGTGAGTGTCCGAGCTCCGATGACGAATATCAAGTGGACCACTATTAGAATACCCTAAGCTCGCTCAGTAAACTGAATCACACGACTTTATGAACTTATTAAACTTGTCTCGTTGCCCTCCCAACTGTCTATCTAGCTAGTGTAGCTTTCTCTTTGTTTGTGTGAATATATTTATCGTGTGTGTGTGTCCCGGTCCTTTCATTTATCCTAACCCCCGTTATCTAGACTGGCTGGTATTTTAAATAATTAAGATATAGAGGTTATCTCTATAAACTCTCGTTCCCTGTGGATTCGATGACTCTAGGAATACTCCTGGTGAAAACTACAAGCGATATCCGTCCGCTTGCGGATTAATTTCTTTGAGCGTAAGAATCGCCAACAGCCAGCACCCTCTCTTGACGCAACCACCAGCATGCTGGACCATCCGAAGAACCATTCGACGAAGGAGGACCTTCCCGAAACTGCCAACACTATCTAAAACCAATCGTCTGGCACCCCGGACGATCTGTATTGCCCAGATGGCTTGTGCCAACACCCTCTTTTGACGCAACCGTCTGGTAGACCAGATCATCCAGGGAATCATCAGACAACGAAATCCTTCCAGGCAACACAATACACCCTCTCTAAAGGGAATCAATCGGTGCCCCAAACGATGTGTCAGACTATTCAATGATAACCGCATCGCTAGACTCAAGAAAGCCAACAAGCGTCAAACTTTATGAAATTTGACAAAACTCATATGGGACCTACACAAGGAGCTCCATAAACTCAAGCAAGATCTGAATAGATCAATTCATCCAAAAACCCCTCAAGTCTATACAAAAAAACAAGAACAAGTCTCTAACCAATTAGTTGGACCCAACTTCACTCCCGGGTTCAAACTAGAATGTCCTTAGAACATGTTTGACGGGACCTAACTTAGATCAGCCTAGTATTTTAGCAAATAAAATATAAGAAACGGAGATGTAGATGAATAGTAGAAAGGAGGTGTGAATAGTGGCTAGGCCGACCTAAGTTAGACCTCATTGGAGATAGACTACGCCTTGATGCAATTATTTGGGAGTTACTGATAGTGGATATAATTCACACCATGAATTGATCGGAGGGATTAAGGGATATATAAAGGCGAGAGATTTCCATACTCGAGAGCTCGAGATAGAAATATAGATCGGGATAGTATGGAAGCGAACCACCCTGGATGAACCCTCGAAGCAATACAAGAGTGGCCCTCAAGACAACACGCTAACACGCCCCTGCTGTCCGGACAGAAGCAGGACAAACGTTCAGATTGGACCGAGATTTCGTAAAAACCGAGATAGGAAGGCCTTTGGTAAATATGTTAGATGTCAGCAAACTAGGACGAGGTTGGCACATGCAGGACGCGTACTTCACCGAGAGCCACTTGCTCACCAACGAAGAGAAAATTAATATTGATGTACATGTGCTTATTACACTAATGTTACACTAGATTGGACGACATGTATATGCGCTAATGTTTTCATAGTAGACAAGTGTCACACGCTACAGGGGTGGTGAAGCTCTTGAACTAACTGACGTAACCAGGAGACTTCGACGGCTGTATTGGCGATGACACAGTATTTCGCCTCAGTGCTTGTAACATCCCCATTTTCAAAAAAAAATCATAAAACCATGGCATCAACATTTCATAAGGTTTACTTTTTGAGTAAAATGCACGAGCGGTTCCTAAACTATTAGTCGATTCTCATCTAGGTCCCTATGCTTTAAAATTTCAGTTTTGGGTCCCAAATCTTTTTAAGTGGGTACGTCCCGGTCAAAACCTGCCATGTGACAGCCCTGGAGCTGACGTGGCGCTGACATGGCCATCTATGTCACATAAATTATTTAAAAAATTCAGAAAGAATCTTGAAAATTTTTAGAAATAAAAAATACAGGAAATCATAAAACAATTAGGGAAATTCATAAAAAATTTAAAAAATAGCACTTGATGGCTCCCATACGTCACGATGCTAGAGGTCTTGTGCTTACAACTATAAAGGGATTAAAGGCGACCACACTGTCTTTATGTTTCTTTTAATATTTTTTGATTTTTTTTTCATATTTTTATGCTTTTTTAATGATTTTCCATGATTTTTTTATTGATTTTCCCATTTTTGTAATGATTTTCTCGTATCTTTATGATTGTTTGATATTTTCTACATGTTTTTAATGATTTTCCTATATATTTTTTTTTATGATTTTTATGTAATTTTACCACATTTTAATTTTTTGAAATGATTTCCCCGTATTTTTATGTTTTTAATGATTTCTTCCTTTTTAAAACTAATTTACGTGACATGTCATCGCCACGTCAGCTTTAGAACTGTCACGTGGCAAGTTTGAACCAGGACGGACCCATTTAAAAAGATTAGGAACTCAAAACTGCAATTTCAAAGAATGATGACCTAGATGAGAACGACTAATAGTTTATGTTTATGTACCGTCCGTGTATTTTACTCTTAATTTTTTATAAAAATGATTTTTCTTTAAATGCGCATATTACTATGATTAGAATTTCTAAAAACTAAATTCAAAAGCTAAATTAATTATTTGTAAAACCTAAATAATATTTTTGTATTTTAATTTGTTTTTAATAAAAATTATATTAATTTAAATTTTAATATATTATTTGTAAATTCCAGTTATATTACTTTGGCAAAGTAATTATATGATTTGTAACCAAATTAAAGTAGGGATTATTTTTACATCTCTCTCTCCCCCTCTTTTGCATGTGGGGCCTCCTTCTCATTTCTTTCCTTTTCTTAATTTTCCTTTAAACCATTAATGACACGTGGGTTTCATTAGTCATACCAATGCTCCAATTGCATAATTGAGCATCCATCATTTAGGTTGTCATTGTTCTCCCTCTATTATTCAACCGAAGCCCCCTTTCTCAATGGCATTCACACATTGTCTCCTCCTTCCCCGCCTTATTGCTCTTCATCCATTAAATCCAATGCTCAATTAGCCACTTGCCAACTTGCTGAGCCAATGGTTCAAGCATGCTCTATATATCCACCTACCTTTGTCTTCTCCATCATGTACCGAGGCAGCAGCAGGTGAACTCCATCTCCTCAATCGAGTTCTCACCTTCCTTCTCTTTCTCTCTCCACTGCTGCCAATAAGATGCGTCCCTACTCTTTTTCCTTTTGGCATTTCCTTTCCCTCCTTACCTCCGATCCATTTTGTGCAGTCGCAACGGTCGGAATCCCTCACCGGAGTCGATCCTAAGTCGTATGCCACAAAGCTCCATCCCCGCTGATACCTCAATCCTTTTCTTTGTTAGCACTCTTAGGTACCTAGGAACCCAACCGTGCCACCATCACTACACCCCCATCACTGGAGAAGCCCACTGTCTTGCGCCTCTGTCCACCCAAGTCCGACAACATTGCCCCGTCGACTTCGTTCACCCTGACTCGATCCGAACTACGCTCACCTTCCTTTTGTTCGCCTGCAACACCATCACCTTCCTCCGTCACTAGAGAACCAATTTTGTCCCGCGACGTGAGCTTCGGTGACACCCCCTTCCCCGCTTTGGACCATCAACAAGCCCATCGCCGGCGACTTCCCCTAATCCAACCCCACCCCCAAGCTTTCCCTTAGCCCCTATTTCCTTCTCTCCCTCCTTTGTCCCACTAGACCTCGCTAGCATTTGCGGATTGCAGGAGCCGCCTTCCATACCCGTTAGCCCGACTTATAAGAACCGAGATCAGGGTAGTATGGGTGCGAACCGCCCTGAAGTATTCCACAAGGCAATACATACAAAAGTGATTCCGAAGACAACATGCTAACCACTGCATTGTTCTCATCATCATCAAAACATAAAAATGATCACCAAAACCAAAAATATTGTAGGGTCTTTACAACTTGCACTTATAAAAGCCCAGCACTTTGGAGGCAAGCCCAAGCCTGGTCTGTCGTCTCGACTGAGTTTTGGTTAATTCCGACGCAACCAAAAAGCCCAATGCTTGGTATAAATACAGGAGACCGACTAGAACGCAGGCGCCTGCGTTTTGCGTTCATCTGAGCGCTCTTTTTTCAAGACGATTGTACAAAAATTTACCGCAGCAAATCTTGAAAAACAGTATAAAAAGTGAAAAAAACTCGTAAGCTACCAATCGAGCAAATTAGAGGTAGAGAAGAGTAGATCGACGGACCGTCGATTGGCGTGATGAAACAACGTCGTCGGCGGCGGACCACATACATCGGCGGCGCAGCAGAAGCGCGCGCAGACGGCGTCGCCCGCTAAGCGCTGACGCCTACATGCGACGTCGACGGCGATGACGGCGGCGAAAGCAGCGCGGCGTCATGGCGAAGTTAATGGGTGGCTCAATGGATTTTGCACGAAGATGAAGCTCACATTGCTAGGTATTCATTTGAAGGGAGGTCAACATGGTGCGTGGTGACAAAATGAATCATGCCTATATATAGAAGACCTTTCCAACATAATTCTAAATACGTGTTCTTCTATTAATTAGTAGCACGTAACATGTCAAAGAGTGGAGTCAACCATTAACTATATAAAAAAAAATCTATATTACATCCTGAACTATGGTGTTTCGTTTATTTAACCACATGAACTATCAAACAAGGTATACTACCCCGCGAAACTAGAAAAAATGTGCAAATAACCCCTTGGGGCGGTTGTGAGGGTGGGGCTAGCACACGGTGAGGCCGTGGCCAACGTGGGGCCAGCATGCAGCGAGACAGGCGGAGGGGGTCGTGTAGACGAAGCAATGTCGGGGCTAGGAGAGGCAACGTCGTCGGGGGTAGAAGTGGAGAGATGAAGGAAGGGAGGTGGCTCCGGTGAGGGGAGAGTGGAGCAGTAGAGAGAGAGTTAGAGAGCAGAAAGGATGGAGAAGATGAATTAGAGATGCTGACAACCGGGCCCATATATTTAATTTTTATTTATATATTTGTTGTTTTAGTAAATAAATTGCCACATCACTTGCCATGTGGGCAATACCGTCCGCAAAATCACATGCGGTTTCATAGGGTAGAATACCCGGTTTCTTAGTTCAAAGGGGTTAAGTAGATGAAACACCATAGTTTTAGGGTGTAAAATGTACTCTTTCGGGGTTAAGTAGATGAAACACCATAGTTTTAGGGTGTAAAATATACTCTTTCCCTGTAAAAAAGATCAGCATCATCTATAGATAATATATTTAAGATCTGCAATGCACTAACAAGTATACTCTCCAAAAGTAATATGGATTTGTAGTAGTCCACGTGCACCTTTGAAATATCTATAACATTTAATGAAGTGCTAACGCTTCTTTCTCCTCCATATAAGCAAATATATGAGTTCAAAATTATAACTAATTATGGTGACCGTACATAGCCCATTTTGCACCCATTGAGCTCACTTATTTTCTCCATTTTTTTCAAAGGTCAAACTATCATCTTTACTATTTTTTCCCTTAATTTGTCCATCATTCCAAGTAGCTAAAGTAAATTTATTTTTTTATAGATTCAAACCATTTTTATAAATAATTGATTTATTAACCAATAAATATAATTTTTGCAAATAAGTTTACATACAAATATTTTATTTTTATTGCATGTTTGGATTCTATAAAATTTTTTTGTAGATATTTTATTTTATATTCCTGATTTTTTTTATGATTTTCTATAATTTTTTATTTTTCTAGAAAACCCTGTTAACTGGACCGTCATGTCAGCCAAAACCAAGGTGGATTCGGGTGAGGAGGGTTTTGTTCTGTATGAATAGCACGGGAGGTTGGATACCGGTTAGGTAATAGTTCAAGTTTCTTCAAAAAGCACAACGCTTTGTTATTTCCAGTTTTTTTTTTTATCTTGAGGCGGATTAGACTCTTTAAGTTGTTTTAATAAGCAGCTCTCGAATGTTTATAAGCAAATAAAACAATCAGAATAGATCAGTAGGCTCATTAGTTTGGCTCAATTGAAAATTTAGAAGCCCATGTTTCTCCATACAATTGTATCCATTAACCTGAATACTTGATGGACGCAGTCACGCAGAGTTAAAGAGAAACCAAACCAACGATGGTCATACTACATCCGGTGAGTTAATTTGACCTAACAATTAATCAATACCCGGGTATCATCGTGGAGCAGGCTTGTATTATTTACAGATATGGGTGCCAATGCCATTGTTTAAGAAAGAAGACTTTATCCGCTCCCTCTGTCTTAATCTGTCTAGATCTGAACGTACAAGACATCCACCAGCAATCATCCCAAAGTACCAGTTGGACTGTTACTTAACAATTGTTGTTGCGGTCATACTTGGTGTTATTTTAGATATATTTTTCCATGCTAAATGTGCTAATATCTTCTTACTGTGAGCGTGGAACTTTAATCGCTTGGACTAGTGGCTTTCTAAACTCAAAACTGAAAATCAAAGCCAGATTTTTTTAAAAAGGCAGAATTGGTCGTAGGACACTTTCTATTTGATGGCTTTCTCTGTACCGTCTCAATTTTTTTTCTCTTCGGTATATAACACAATACGCTCTCTCCAATTCCAATAGAATATCATTTTTGAGCATGTACGAGAGAGAAACGAGAGTAAAAGCTCATTTCGCCCTTCTAGTTGAATACAGAACAAAATCAAATAATTAAAAATGTGAACCTATGCTACGTGTCCAACTTGGTATTTATGAAAATGTGTTGATGAAGGTTTATGTTGCTTAATGGTCAACTGCTAAGATTGAATTTGAAGTTGGTTCATTTTAACATATGTTACGTGTAAAATTTGATATTTATGAAATGTGTTGGTGAATGATTATGTTGCTTAATATCAATTAGTAAGGCTGAATATTTCCCCTTTTTCTCTATTTTTCCTAATTTTTCAAGCCGACATCACTTTGCTCAACTAGAAAGGCAAAATGGACCTTTTACCCTTATTTCTCTCCTATATGGGCAGAAATAATACTCTCTTCTTTTCAAAATACAAAGCGTGCATGTATTAAAAAAGTCAATGTTTATAACTTTTTACTAATAATTAAGCTTTTTACTAATAATTAAGATAAAAACATATATTATGATATAGTGCATTCATATTTGAAAAATGCTTTAATATTATGTTAATTTTGTAGTTGTTGATGATATCTTATGAAAGAAATTGATAGTCTAAGTTCTACATTGAAAACCGTGCCAAAAACTATTGCATTGTATTTTGAAACGAAAGGAGTATTCTACTAAAGAAAGTGTCTTCTGACAAAAATAAAAAAAAAATCAAATTTAGATTGTAGCAAACAAAGAGAAATTTGTAATAGTATCTAGTAAAAGTGTAAAACTAACAAATTTAGAGTGTCATACAGCTCAGGCTGGCACTTTACTTTAGCTCATGGTTCACAGGTAGTTCGGGCTCAACTAAAAAAACAAAAAAAATAGAGGGAGTAGCATACAACATTATATTAGAATTGAAGCGGATTGCGTTTATCTTAGCACAGTCGTTGTCTTACCTCACAAGATTATTACACCACAGTGATCCCTTACAAGAAAATAAAAAATCAAGAACAAGGACAAAGAGTTTGAGGGCTTCGGTACCAATAAAAACATCACGCAACTCATCCAAATAAAAATACTTACAAAATTATAAAAATGCGTAGAATCCAAATATACAATAAACAAATAATGTTTTTGTGTATACTTATGTGAAAAAATTATTTGTCATAATATCATTTATTGGTTAAATAAATCAAATATTTACGATTTTTTTGTTTTGGCTTCTATAAAAAAAAGGGAAATTACTTTAGCTGATGATGGAGAAATTGATAAAAATTTTTAATGATGTTATTTTAGCCTTTGCATTTAAAATTTCCTAACTACAATTTAAAGGTGAAATTAACTTTGAATTTGAATTTATAAATTCAAATTAAAAGGTAAACTAACATCCTTGTATTATTCTGAGTTTCTTTCATTTTTCTTACGATCCATACTAATTCTTTTATAAATACTTGATTTATTTAATCAATAAAAGACCTTATAAAACTAATATAATTTTTGCGTATAAGTTTCCACAGAAATATATTATTTTTATTACATATTTGGATTCTACACATTTTTCTGATTTTGTATGCATTTTTGTTTTGTGTAAGCTTTCTATGATTTTATATTATTTTTTAGTATTTAGTTTCATAAAAACCTTGCTGAGCAGTACGCCACGTAATTAAAAAATCATGGTGGTTTTAGATAGGAGTATTTTCGGTATTAATAGCACAGAGAGGTTGGTTTTGAGGGGCAAAACCAAACTTTGTGGATAGTTGAGGCGGAATACTTTTTTTAATTTCTCATAGCCACACCACAAGTGGTCCTCTATCGCTCATCCGCTCTGCATGGGCCATAGGTTGCGCTAGCCTGCCCAGCCAAACAGGCTCGTGGAGTTGGTTCATTGTGAAACCGAGTCTCAAAAAATAGGCTCAGCTTAGGTTTGTTTGCACCTTCGAGACAACATTGTTCAAGACCGAGTCTGAGCCGAGCTAAGAGACACAAACTTTTTTTAGCCCTATGACCGACACCGACACCGCCCCCTCCAAGCCTATCGTGTGCGGCAACGAAAGCGACGGTACCGTGTGGTGACAACGACGGTGGAACCTTGCAGCTATAACAGTGGCAAGACCATGTGAAGACAACGCGTGTCATCGGGCGGCGGTGATGTTGGCGGGACCACCCCTAGCAGATGCTGCTCAAATTCCAAATTCTGCTCGCTAGTTTTTGTGAGCCTGAGCACAAAAAAGCCTAGATCGAGACGCGGCTCATTTCCACCCCCAGCATACATGATGTATCCAGTTTTACCATTTAGTAATATCAATCTTGTAACTTTGATTTCACCAACGCGTTGAAAAGGATTAAAGCTGCTTTAAACAAAAAATAATCACACATGCATAGTGGAGAGAGAGAGAAAAAAAAAACATATGTGCCAACTTACGCCATGTGGACGCTGCTTACGCCATGGGTCCAGACCAGCTCCCTGCCAGGTGGGCCAGTAGACCATCAGACCAACAGGCAACAGGCAACAAACAGCCCGTCCGTCTCTCCCTTTCTTCCCGTTCCCAGTGCTGGTCCCCCCCGTCTCTGTCTGCCTGTGTGACTCTGTCTCTCCCCATCGCTCCAAGAGTCCAAGCTCCGAAGCTCCACGCTGCTGTCGTCGTGCCCGGCTCGGCTCCCGCCCCCACGACAGCGCGCCTCGCCCAGGGCCAGCGCGCCGGCGACTCACTTTGACTGCGCCCGTGGATGCTTCTTCTCGGTGCGCCGCCAGCCTGCTGCTAGCTTTGGCTGCTAGCTTGCCGCGGCTCGCTGGTTCGATCCTGCTCCGCCCTTCTTCTTCTTCGTCTTCTTAATTTCTTTTGCCGGCAATGCAGTGGTCCGGCGAGTCAGGTAGAATCCCCCTCTGCCCCTATGTGGTGTATTGAGGCCTCTCCATGGAGAATTTATACTTTGAGAATTCCCTCTCTTTCCCCCTCTTTTTGTTCTTTCGGGTGTGGTGAGACTGAGGGGTAGGAAAATGCCCACGAGTCCCAAGAATTGCAATTATTCAGGTTATAGCGAGGTGCTGGGGTTCTATTACTTAGGTTTTTCCAAATGAGCTTGCTCAGTTGAGTCAGCTGCGAGTGTGAGTGGAGTAGTGCATGCTTTCAAGCAGAGGGAGTGTTTTCCCCCCCTCTGTCCCCGGAAGAAAACTAAGCACACCTTTTTGGAAATTTGCATTACAGAAATGCATTGTTGCAGCTTTGAGGAAGAACGGGTCTGTTCCTGTGAAATGATTCTTTCTTTTAAGCATGGGGTGGTGGTCCGAAGAGTGATCATGTGAGCACGAAAGTAATCTAGTTATCTTGATTGCTTGTGATGTAATTTTAACTAAAAAAATGTGGGTGTGATTTTCTCGTCTAGCAATACGTAATGTCTTTTCTTTTCCCAGTTTTATAAGGTACTTGTATAGCAGGCAGGAAGTAGATTCCATTCTTTTGCCTTCTTGGAACCTTGACTAGTTGATATGTTTGTGACTTTGTTATGTGCTTATATCTTGACTTTTTTGGGGGGCTCTCTTTGTGCACTATGCTCTTTTCCCTCTTCTTGTGCCTTAATCGATGGATGGCTGTAACTAACCAACTTATCTTATGTATTAAGTTGTTCCAGGGACGCGCCTGCAGAAGGTTATGCTCAGCATCTCCAGTTGCAGAGAGCAACAATGGGTATGGAAGGCTACAATCTGCATACTGATAATTTCCCTTCTATTCTTCTTTGCTGATTCGCCACAAAGGGTCTTCTTGTACAAGAAACATTTGAACTTCAGAATGGCATCCTCTTCGTGGTCGCACGAGGTGAATGGTAATTCACAGCCTGTTCATGCGTAAGTTCAGATTTGCCTTTCTCTAGTTTTAAGAAAGACCACTATCCAGTAGATTTCTAATTCCGTATGTTTAAATAGGATTCACAACTCATCCTTGGAGGGCATTGTTAACTTGAATGACAGTAAAGTGGAAATCGAACATCAGATTGAATACAGCACTCATAACATTACTAACATGACTACCAATATGACCTCTGGGTGGAGCATTGTGAAGGAGGAATTCACATTTCCAGCTGGAAGTGCCCCTTCTAATAGCTGCCATGCTTCCACTATTGTACAGGTATATCTCTTTTGGATGCAACAATGTTTCTAAGAAATATGATGATTATTGATTATAACAAGTGAATTTTGTCTTGTTAGATTGAGAAAGACAATTTTTTGGTGGCTTACTTTGGTGGATCCATGGAAGGTGCTCCAGATGTCAAAATCTGGTTGCAGAGATTTAGTGTGGGTTCAATCCATCCATGGTAGTTTCTTTTTTTGCTTCTTTACTTAGGAGAGTAGTTCTTCCTAAGAACCTTACGTTTGTAGGATGGTTACTGGCATCTTCCACAAGTGGTTGATGAACAAGACGAGGTGCCCATGTGGAATCCTGTTCTGTTTCAGCTTCCATCTCGCGAGCTGCTTCTCTTCTACAAGATTGGTCAAGAAGTCCAAAAGTGAGCGCTTAATTTATGTTTCTTGACTTCTTTTTTTCGATAATGGAAGAAACTTCCTGCCTTTGCACCAATTAGGGATGCAGACAAAGTTCTTATATGTTCTTTGGCTTCTTATGTCTTATATGTTTTCTCTTACTCAGATGACAAGAAAACCACAAAAATAAAGTAGGTAGATTGCAAAAATCAGAAATTATGAATGCATCTATTTGTGATGATTTCATGCGAAACATGATTTCTTCAGATGGAGTGGTGCTATGAAAAGATCGCTGGATGGTGGCATAACATGGTCACACAGAGAGCAGCTACCACCTGGTATCCTTGGGCCTATCAAGAACAAGGTATGTCTATATTTTTTATCTTTTGTTTTGCTTTCCGTATTAGAAACAGCATTTTCTTCACCTTGAAATAAGCAGCGAAGACATTTGGCCGCACAACTATTACTGATCATCAATAACTCAATAGTATCTTGGTGTCCTTTTCAGCATGATCCTATATTTTCAGAATAAATCGATTACATATTTACATTGGTGTCTAATGCTATGCTATGTTCTTCAACTCAGCCTTTCTTGCTTGAAGATGGACGCCTATTATGCGGGTCATCAGTTGAAAGCTGGAATTCTTGGGGTGCATGGCTTGAGGTATCCAATATTCCAATGATTGAGAAATAATGTAAAACCTGGCATCAAGTGTTTCTCAAGTCCTGCATTGTGGTTGTAACAAGTCCTGTTAACAATATAGGCCACAAAAGATGCTGGCCGGACATGGCAGAAGTATGGCCCTATATATATTGAAGGTGAACCACTTGGGGTGATTCAGCCAGTACCCTATCGAACTGCTGACGGGACTATCCGAATGTTGATGCGTTCTTTTCCAACAATTGGCCGTGTCTGTATGGCTGATTCCATTGATGGAGGTGTGACATGGAGCTATGTGCATGTAACCCAGCTTCCTAACCCAAATTCTGGTTTGTGATTCATCCTTTTAGCTAAATTAGTTCTCTCTTTGCTTTGGTGCCCTTTCGTAGCTTTTAGACATGAAATGAATAATTATTTATAATGCATCACTGGGCTTTACATCTGAAGGGATTGATGGGGTTAAGATGAAGGATGGAAGAGTACTACTTGCCTACAACACCTTCTCCAGAGGCACGCTCAAAATTGCAGTCTCCTTGGATGATGGCAATTCATGGAGTGATGTAATGACATTGGAGGATACAAATGGTATGGAGTTTTCTTATCCTGCAGTGATCCAGACAATGGATGAGCTCATACATGTTACATACACATACAACCGGACTCAGATAAAGGTACTTTCTGTTATTCGCACAACAAATCATCAATCTTATTCTTCAACCGGACTCGGTACTTTTCTCTCAGTTACTAGTTATTTTAAAGAGCATCCTTCATTGCTTGGCAGCATGTTGTTCTTCAACCTGGTGGGATAGGGAGGCTGTAATTGACCAACTATTGGGTGATATGTGGCTTACTAAGTGCAAGGCACTTCAATCTACCTTAATATACTTAGCTGTGCGACCATTACATCATATTGGCCGATTCGGTTGTGTTTATCTTCACAATCGATGATGTTCAATGCAGCTCTATAGTGTTGGTACTCCGAATAAGTGGTTGCGACTACAGCCTAATGAATAACTTCGAGGCTCCTCTTAATAAAGGCATGGTTTGAACATTTGTAAATATGCAATACAGTTGTAGCATAAGGTGCTCCTTTGGCTCTATATGTAAGTTCTTACCTTTCTTTGCTGTGCTAGTCAAATCTGTTATTCGTTTGGTTTCGGTGTCCCTTTCATTCTAGTATAACATCCGGCAAATAAATTATGGTTATCACTTCTCTACAGAAGCCATAATATATGTATCATCTGTACAGTGTAAGAAAGACATTCACTTCAGCATCGAGTGAGACTGGGAGGAGCTCAGAACGTGATTAAACCATGAATTGATAGAAAGCAGATAAACCTTCTTTAAGTAGCCTAAAAACAACTGCTATATCCATTCCAAAATAAAGTTTTTTAACATTAACATGGTTTTCGAAATGTAAATTTGACCATCAATTATCATTGCAATTTGTTTATAACATCCGCTGAAAATAAGATATTATGAAAGCGTTTTTCGAGATGAATTTATATATATGGTTTTCTTGTGCCAACCCAATAGTTCAAAAGATTTTTGTGGATAAAGTTTTAAAACTTAGAACAAGTCTAAAACAACTATAATTTTATAATGGAGAAAATATAACATGTGAACTTGACTACAAATCGGATGTACGATGCTTGGAAAAAAAAAAGACGTTGTAGCAATATCTTAAACCAAATATTGTTGTACTTTAAACCAAATGTTGCACAAAATCGGAGGTTGTTGGAAATGTTACAATATTTTAATTAAAGCACTGAAATGTTCAAATTAGGATACTAAAACATTGATAAGTACCTGATACAACATTTGACTTGCACTATTGAAATATTCAAATGAAAGAACTAAAACATTAAAAAGTAAACACTTAAACATTGAAAAAGTAACTAGGACAACATTTAAATCAGAGCACCACAATATTTGAATTAGAACACTAAAGTATTGAAAATTAGTTGTTGTAACATTCGAATTTGAACATTAAAAATTAAAAAGTAGATCATGCAACAATCAAATAAGATTAATACAACATTTGAATGAAAGCACTAAAACATTGGAAAGCAGTTGCTGTAACATTAAAGATGGATCGTAGGTGAGATGTTCCACAAGGACAAACGAGATGTTTCATGAGAGAAAAAGGATGTTTAAGTTAATGAAACAATAGGGGAAAGAAGAAGCATATTCAAAAAAGCAAATAGGGTGTTTTACAGCAGTAAACGAAATTGTTTTTGCACTCACGTAGTCACGTTACGATGCTTCAGTCCATATCTTTTGGCCCAATCTGGCCATGACTATCTTTCCAAATCTAACCATCTTTAAAACCTGGCCATCATCTTCTTCAAAAGCTAAATGGGATGAGGCCACAGAGAACAGAGACGGAGGATAAAAGAGAGCAAGGAAGAGAGAGAGGAAACCAAAGACGTGAAGACTTTGGGAAACTGCAAATGAAGAGAACAGCAAAGCAGATGCAAGCTCCCAGATGCTGGGCCACTCGTGCCTCGGCCCACTACCCGCCCTCCGACCGCTCCAGACCTCCAGTTGGACCGGGCGTGGAGACGACGACACACAACATGCCGCTGCCGCCAGGTGCTCCGACGAGCCGCCGCCACGCCCGCAGGCCGCCGCGACGGCCCAACCACCCATGAACTTCCTACGCTACAAGGAGAAAAAGAGAAGTTGCTTGAGCTGCACAACTCACACTCCCCGCGAAGAGCTTGAGCTCGATCTCTTTCTTCTTCTCAGCAACCGAGCAATGGCAACCCTGCAACACGTCAAGGTTGTTCTTTTCTCTCGTATTTTATTCTTTGATGGAGGCAGTTCGCGTGTTGATCATGGATTCGTGCATCATCGATTGTTGCTTTGCTAGGGTGGAGATCATGAGGAGCGCCGTCGCGACGAGGCGGCGGCGGCGGCGGCGTTCCAGGCGGGTGGCGGCTGGAGCGGCGAGGCGTCCGGCCGCCGGAAGGTGACGTACGGGTTCCACCTGGTGGAGGGCAAGATGCCGCACGCCATGGAGGACCGCCACGCCGCCGAGCTCCGGCGGCTGGACGACGGCAACGAGGTCGGCCTCTTCGCCGTCTTCGACGGCCACTCCGGCGCCGACGTCGCCACCTACCTCAGCGAGCACCTCTTCGACGACATCCTTGGCGAAGTGAGCACACTGACCTTCTCACACTGCTTAGCTTGAGACTTGATAGGCTAGCTTCCTAGTGATCGAGCTGTGCGCAATGGCAGCCGGACTTCTGGACGAACACCATGGAGGCGATTCGCCGCGCGTACCACCGGACGGACAGGAAGGTACTGAAGACGAAGACGGGCGGCGGAGGAGCCAGGCGGCTCCGAGGAGGGTCGACAGCGGTGACGGCGATCCTCGTGAACGGCGAGACGCTGGTGGTGGCGAACGTGGGGGACTCCCGCGCCGTGGCGTGTGACGGGCGAGGTGAGGCGAGGCAGCTCTCCGTCGACCACGAGCCTCTCCGGGAGCGCCGCGCCGTCGAGGGCAGGGGCGGCTTCGTCACCGAGATCCATGGCGCGTACCACCATCTTGACCTCGCCGTCGCCGAGCTGATCGGCGCTGACACTGACGCTGCTCGTGTGTTTTGCCTCAGGAGACGTGGCCCGCGTGGACGCGCAGCTGGCGATGTAGCGGGCGTTCGGGGGACCGGGCGCTCAAGGAGCACATCAGCGCGGACCCGGACGTGGCGATCGAGGACGTCGGCGGCGGTGGAGACGGCGGCACCGAGCTCGTCGTGCTGGCCAGACGGGCTGTGGAAGGTCATGTCCAACCAGGAGGCGGTGAACGAGATCAAGGGCACCGGGGACGCCCGGGAGGCGGCTGAAAGGCTCGCCGGCGAGGCGCTCCGCCGGGGCAGCAAGGACGACATCGCCTGCGTCGTCGTTCGGCTCCACTGAGCGCCAGAGTTTCACTTACCGGTGTCCAAAATTTACCGGGGGTAAACGGTAAACATGATATATCGGATATACCGGATTTATCTCCAAAATTTTCCGGGGTTAGCGGTAAACCGGATATACCGGATTTATCAGTCTGCGTACTGGCCGGCAACCTAGCACGGCTTTTAACTTAGTCTAAGGAGATACTCGTCTTATCTCGCCTACGCTCTCACCTTCTTCGGTATTTTAAAAACACTTTTTTTCCCACTGATTATCCAACTGATATTTAGAGAAGTCTTGGTTGATTTTCTCACATACATAGATGCTTATGTTAAATTTTTTATATGTCCTGTTGGATCTTTTATATGTCATATGGAGATGTCTAATTTATGGTCCAGAAAATCGACTGAGAGAAATAACTTTCCGTCGCATGATGTCAAGTGGTCTTCGAACCCTCTCCTCTCCAACACGAACCATTCCGCGGGTTTTGTCATAAACAAAACTTTGAGAAGGAGAGGGGGGTTTGTGTATGGATATTGGAGCATTATGATCAATGGTTGGAGATAGGATGAAGCATATTTTAGACAAGCAGACATCTGTGTGCCCAATACTATTTATGTTTATGGTATGATGTACGTAATGATCATCATGTACATAAATGAAGTATCTGCTGTAGGAGGTAGAGGAGAAGTTTAGTTCTTTGTTTGGGGGGGAATCCTTGGGATTGAAATTTGTTAAGGGCCTGTTTGGAAACCCACATCCCTGTAAAAAACCCTGGCCTGTTTCCTAAGGTGGAGACGTGCGTGGAAGTTTTTCCTAGGACAAAGTTAGGCCCATTTGGAAGCCAACGGGGAAAGGATTTTCCTCTTGGTTCCAAGCCACTTTCCCAAAGAAAAAATCATCGCTTCCGCGCCCGAAATTATTTTTCCCACGTCCTGGTCTCGCTCTCTCTTGACTCTTCACAACCTCCGCCCTGGTTTTACAAAACCGGCGGTTAAGGTTAACCGTGCTCCGCGGGTGCACGATTAGCAAAACTACGGTGACTAACCGTTTGAAATTCATCCGAATAGATTTTGAATTAGAAATTGTATAAAATTTCTAAAAATACTATTAATTATTCTAAGCACTTTGGCTTAAACAGAATTTAAAAATTCAAATTTTTTATCATCATTATTTGTGATTGTGTTTAAAAAATGCAAAACCACCAAAACCATGGCTAACCGCCCAAAACCGCGGCTAACCATGACAAACCGCCGACTAACCGGCCAATTTTTGACAAAATTCAAAATTTTATTTAGGGCCCAAACTGTGACAAATCGCCGGTTAACCGGCTCAGCGCAGTAGACAGTTCGAAGAAGCCAGCCAAACCTTGCCTCCGCCACAACAGCACTCCACCTGCCTCCTTCGACGCCGATCCAAAAATGACCGTAGGGAGGGGCGAGCCCACCGCCATGGACTCCGGCGGCGTTGTCTCCTAGCTCGACGCGAAGCCGGCGGAGTCCATGCTCTACATCAGCTTCGGCAACATCATTTGGCTGTTCCCAACGTAGGTCACCAAGCTCACCGTCAGTCTTAGCTTAATGTAGCGTAGCGTAACGTTTCAGTACAGGGCCTAGGTGGTGATTTTTTTCACCCTATCGAGAGTAGCAGTCCTTGGGAATGCAAGTGCCAAGAAAAAACCAAGGGGATTTCTTTTTTTTGCTACTAGTATTTCGCATTCCTGGGTCAATGAACCTGAGCCCAAAGCTTTTTCTAGCTCAGTTCGAAAAAACAAGCCACACCGAGCCTGCTCGTGCCCCGTCAGCACTCGCATAAAGGCCACAGGCGCCTCGGCCTACCCACCACTCAAACTCCAGACTTCACCGGGCCATTATTCCGTCTAGCCCAAAAAGGAAGCCCATTAGCCATGGACCCATCGTCCGTAGAATTACGAGCACAGCCACGTGTCAGGGGTCATGTCCCTGCTCTTTCGGACTTGAATTAAAACTAGTTGAGCAGACGAGCCCATGGCTCGCCGGTTCGGACATCGGTTACGCCAGCCATCACCTGGTATTGCATTTCTATACGTCGTGGCAACTAAACAAAACAGACATACAATATAATTTGTACGGCACATGTGACACATCTCAAAACGTCTACTGCAAAATATAATTTGGATGAGAGAAGTATCTTAAACATATCGATGCAATTACACTTTTTTTGCAATGAGATACATATATCAACGTGGCATATATTAGATTGCAAACAGTGACTCTGAACACAGACCCATCCCTTAAGCATTTCCCTCCTGCCCAAAAACTCTTAGCTTGATGAGGAATGCATCTAACCATCAAAGCTGGCGGGAAACATCATCGTAGCTGATAACACATCACAACAAAAAAAAAAGGCTCATAAATCTCTAAGCTGCCAGGTAGGTATTGTATCAGATAGTGTAGTGCATTCTGAACAACCAAGATGCAAGTTAACCTCATAGAGTTGATACAACCAATTGTTGGTGCTTTCGCATCATGTCGCTATAGGGCTCGGAGTTTTTTTGCTTATGTTTGAAGGAACTAATCATCATTTTTTTATATTAACAATCCTTTTTGTACAGTCCCTTTTATTCTGTACCAATCTTCCGTTTATATGCTCCCCTACCTTCTCAAGTGGTGTGTCTCTGCCTAGCAAGTTTACCAGAGCAAATATGCAATGCACGTAAAGACCAATGCTCTCTGATTCCTTCGGTAAACATTTGACTATCATATTTTAATTCAATAATTTATGCTCTGACAGTAAATATCCATTGAATGAAACAGGCTGTATAAAGGCAAGTTACCTTGTGGCTGAAATTACACTTCATTGCCGAGAGGTGTTGCCTTGTTTCTAGGGAACTTTCAGTTGTACCTTCCTAGTAATGAGTATCTCCCCAACTAAAGAAACGCTTTCATATACATACTAATGGTTTTAGTTGCTTGCTCTCCTCGGCGTAAAAGAAAAAATATAAGTCATACTGTAAATACATTTAATGCTAAAACAAATCACAACAAAATAAATAATAATGCTACAAAATCATAAGTGTCGCTGTAATAAATACCGGGGTACAAAGAGTCCTGAGAAGACAAGGCGGGCCCACGCGTCGGTGGCGATCGAGCCCCTGGCTTGGCGAGAGCCCTCAGAGGCCAAGAGGGCCCAGCAGCGTCGAGCGAGCGATCAGCCCCAGCCATGTGGCGAGCCCCTGGGAGGCAGGCGAGGCCCCACGCGCAGCGGGTGCGTGGGCGAGCCCCTCTAAAGACCAGGCGAGGGCCCCACGCCCGAAAGCGGGTGCGTGGCGAGCCCCTCTCAAGACCAGTGAGGGTCCCATGTCGCCGTGGGGCCCGCGTGGCGGAACGCTTGCGAAGGAGTCTTCGGACGAAGGCTCCCTGCCGCGAAGGACGACGCATTTAATGCGACATCACGCGGATAGACAATGAAGAAATGATTACCTTCTGATGACCCTACTGTGTCGGCGGTACATCACTTTGGCGGAGAAGAATTGACCGCAGAGAGAGGTTTGCTTAAGATGATCGTCCGCGTCGGAGGAGCAGGTGAGGGCCCCGCCTGCATCCTCACCGGTGTGTCATGCGGGTCGAGGTCGCTATGGCACGCGAGGCGGCGCTACCGGGCGCAGACGAGCACGTTTAAATCTCTCGTCGTGTCTCACTTGTCTTGTCCTAATCAGAGTATCAGACGCTTACCTCCCCGCTCTCTCCGCTTGTTGAAGCTTGTATAAAAGGGGAGGAGGACGAGCAAAAGAGAGGTTCCAACACACGCAGCTTCACAAGCACCTCAGAAACACTTTCCCATTCAACCACAATTAAAAAAGCTAAGGCTCGGCAGAGTAGGACTATTACCCGCGAGGGGTCCGAACTCGTAAATCTGAAGTCGCTCCTTGTTATGCCCGACGCCAAATCGAACCGAAGTTTGATCGAGTTGGCTAGCAGACTAAAAATCGACCAGAGTGTGATCCGCAGTGGTTGAGCGGAGAACACGCCGTCAGTGGCGCGCCAGGTAGGGGAGCGCTTAGCATCGGTTCAAGCTCTTGACCTCCTTCAGCGGCGATGGCGAAACAGCGATCCGCGATAAGCAGAAGCGGCCGCTAGAGCCGCTGCCACGAGTCGACATGCGCGATGGCGGTGGATCACCCGGGCGGTAGCCGCCCGCCTAGGGTCGGAACTCTGGCGGAAAGCAGCCGCCCCGGCCAAGCTAGGCGGCGCCTGGCCTTGGAGGAGTGCACTCCGGCACAGAACCTCCATGCGGCGAGGCCTTGCCGAGAACCCACCGGTTCCGGTGACTCGGATTCCGGCGGCGCCGTGGTTGGCAACAGGCCCGCTCGTCGATGCCGCCGCGGTGGTGGTGCAAGTTTCGGGGGCGTGGGAACCGGTGTTTCCGCTTCCTCCCGTTCTTTGTTGCCCTCGCACTCCTCTCGCAGATCTCCTTGTGAGGGGGGCGGGGCCAAGACGACAAGAGCGAGCGACCCTACGGGGCTCGGCCGGGCAAAGCGCAGTGGCCGTGATCTCCGGTCCCACCCGAGGACCGCCACTTGTCAGACGGAGAAGACCTGCGTGACAAGCTCCGCAGGGCCGCGACCGAAGCCTTGCGATCGAAGCTGCCGCCGCCGCACGCTGGGACCAGCAAGAGGGCTCCGCAGAGCTGCCCGGCCAAAGAGGGTGGCGCTTCTTGGCGCCGCCTAGGCGACGGGCGGCGGGCGAGGACCGCGGCCCAGAGCAGAGGCTCCGACGTCGGGTGCCGCGCCTTTTCTAAGGAGTCTGCGCGTCCGATGGCTTGGAACGGTTTCGTCCGCCCCCATCGAAAAATATGACGGCTCCACCAACCCCGATGAGTTTTTGCAGATCTATACGACGGTGATGCACCGACAGAGGGTCGAGGAAGGTTCGGCGAACTACTTCCCGCGGTCCTCACCGGCGAGCCCGCTCGTGGCTCATGAACCTGCCCCGAGTCCGTGGGGTCATGGAAGGAGCTCTCGAGCTCTTCATCACCAACTTCGGGGCACCTTCGAGCGGCTGGGGTAGAAGACGACCTCCACAACGTGGAAGCGGAAAAAAAGGAGAGCGCCGCGCGACTATATTCGGCGCTTCGATCAGTCCGCAACACCATCCCCGACATCTCCATCGACGCCGTGGTCACGGCATTCGTGAAAGGCGCCGAGACCCCAAGGTCAAGGAGAAGATGGCCACCCGCAAGATCAAAACGACGGAGGAACTCTTCACCTTGGCGCTGAAATCGCGCCTTCAGTGAAACTCGCATCCGCCGGCCGCGCGGGCGGGACAACATGGTGGCGAGGCCGGACCTCGAGGAACCCCGCGGCAAGGACAAGAAGAAGCGCAAAAGCGGCCGAGACCGGACAGTCATGGCCGCCGAAAGCGACGACGACGACGCGCCACCGCACAATGGGCGCGCGGCGCGAAAAGAGGAGGAGGTCGCGGCGCCGGCGGTACGGTCCTCGAGGGACGGCCGGCCGGCGGCCATGGCGATCGCCGTGGCCACGACGGCCCCATGCCGCGACGAGGGCGAGGCCGTCGCCCGTGAGTGGGGCGGAAGGCCTTCTCGTCCCATTCACCGCAACAACTCCCACGACTTGGCGGTTGCCATGTCGTCGAAGAAGATGGTGGACAAGCGAGTCCACGAGCGGCAGCAGCAGCAGAGGGCGTCCGGCGATGGCAAGGGCAAGGAGACGGCTTCGCTTGGTTTTCAGCGGCGTGAGCGAAGTTGCCGTCATCCACGGCGGTTGACCACCTATCCGCCCCACGCTAGTTTTAAGCGTCGCGATGAGGAAGTGTCTTGCTGCCGTGCGGCTTTGGGTCGACAAGGCGGTGACGTGGTCGGAGCGACCGATCGCGTTCATCGGGCCGATCACCCACCCGATCCGCCGCCCTGACATCTCCCGATCGTGGTTCTTTGGTAGACGGAGGAGTTCCTCAACCTCCTCGTCCGCCGGGTCGCCAAGGCGCTCAGATCCAGCGGCGGAGCTTCGTCCAACACTCCGTTCTTGACATCGCGCCGGGCCGAGTCCGTCCCGTCGGGCGCGTCGATCTCTGGTGACGTTTGAGGCTCCGTCAACTTCCGCACCGAGATGCTCGAGTTCGGTGGCGGACTTCGACCTCCTACAACGCCATACTAGGTCGGCCGGCGCCACCAAGTTCATGGCGGTTTGCCACTATCGTACATGGTGGTGAAGATCCCGGCCACCGCCCCATCGTTTTGAAAGTGGACCGCCGGGGCGCCCGCTGCGACAAGGACGCTCTCGCTTTGGCGGGCGACGGTGCCAGGCCGAGGCTTGACTCGGGAGCTCCTCCGCGAAGACCGTGCCTCCCGGTTCGTCCGCGGAGGTTAAGCGGTCTCCTGGCGAAGTCGACCCGCGAAGACCGTTCGGTGGGCGCCTCTCGGTGCCAAATAGGAAGGCGCGCTGTCTCCTTCCTCCGATCTAACGCAGACGTGTTTGCGTGGCAACCGTCCGACATGGTTGGGGTCCCGGGAGGTGATTGAGCACAAATTGGCGACGTTCCCTGCGCGCGACGGTCATGCGAAGGTCCGAAGCGATCGGTGGAGCGCCAGAAGTTATCCGCCAGAGGTGGACAAGCTCTTAAGGCGGGGTCGTCGCGATGTCGCCCGTCCTGTGGCTCGCGAACCCGTCCTCGTCAATAAATCCAACGGGCGTTGGAGGATGTGCGTGGACTTCACCGACCTCAACAAGGCGTGTCCGGCGATCCGTACCACGCCCGCATCGATCTCATCGCCGACTCAATCTGCGGGTGCGAATAAACAGCTTTCGGATGCGTACTCGGTACCACCGATTAGCATGGCAAGAAGATGAAGACAAGATCGCTTTCGTGGCGCCTATGGGCTTTACCGCTACACAAGGATGGCGTTGATTTGAAGAATGCAGGCCCAACCTATCGAGGGCCATGCATATCGCTCACCGCCCCAAATAGGGCGAAACACGGAGGTGTATGTCGATGACCGGTGGTGAAATCCAAAAGGCGGAGGAGTTGATCGGCGACCGGAAGAAACCTTCGCCAACCCGAGGAAGTATTGCATCAAGCTTAATCTCGAGAATGCGTGTTCGCCGTTCCGTCAGACAACCGCTGATTCCTCGTCTCCCGTGAGGGGATTGAGGCGAATCGACAAGATCGCGGCGATCGAGAACATGAAGCCCCGACGCGACTTCGTAGATGCACGGTGCTTGGTGGGTCGCTTGACCTCCTGGGCCGCTTTATAGCTCGCCTGGGATAAAAGTCTCCCATCGCTCAAGCTTCTAAAGAAGACCAACCAGCTTCGAGTGGACGGCGAGGCGCAGGAGGCGTTCGACGGTCAAGAAGTATCTCACTTCCCGCCGTCTTGGTCGCCCCTGCACCGGGCGAGCCGCTGATCCTCTATGTCGCGAAACCCCAGCGGTCAGTAGGTGTCTTGGTGGCGGAAAGAGAAGGCGTTCAAGACCCCATTTACTACGCCGACAAGGTCCTCCACGACGCCAAACAAGGTATTCACAAAGACCAGAAGATGCTTCACGCCGTCGACGGCGGCGTCCCGAAAGTCTGCGCCACTACTTCTAGGGGTGAGAAGTCACGGTGTTGACCAAGTATCCCTTGCGGAGATCCTCTTCAACCGCTGGCGACGGGTCGACGCCAAGTGGGCCATGGAGCCGGCAGAATTCGACCTCATGTTCGCTCCCGAACGGCCATCAAAGGGCAAGCTCGCGGAGTTCGTCGTGAATGGACTCGGCGGACACACGAAGCCGAAGACACCCCAAAGACCCTCGCCGTGGACTCTCTTCTTCGACGGCTCATTCCTACCGGAGGGGTTTGGCGGCGTCGTCTGTGTCTCCCACCGGCGATGTCGTCCGGCACTGGTGGTCTGGGCTTCGCGCCACCAACAACGTCGCGGAATATGAAGGATCGCCGCCGGCTCGGGGTGGCTTCGACTCTTGGCATCCGCGCTTCAAGTAAAAGCGACTCTTTCTGGTCATCAACCAGCGAGGAAGAATTTCTCCCTTTCGGATCCGTCATGGCGGCTTACCCGGCGAGGTGCGCCGGTTGAGCTGTATTTTGATGGTTTGGGCTTGCACGCCCCTCGCCGCGACAACTATATGGCGGACGAACCGTCCCTGCATTGCCTCGCCGAGGGCACCTGCTCATTTGGGGTCTTTGAAGAAAGACTTACGCGCCGTCCGTCGCAGCCCCCACTCGCGGGGGACGACGCTTCGACGCAGCCCCGCTTCGAGGAGACATCACCAATCTCGCTGCAGCTCCGGTTGGAGGGAGGAGGTGGAAGAACCGCCGAGGCGGTTGAGGCGAAATGTCGCCGAGCGAGTACGTCGGCGACAATGTACGTAACGCCGCCACACTCGTCCGAGAAGGTCGATGGATGGATCCGATCCTAGCCTACCGCGGGATGGAGTGATCCCGATGATGACGCGCTTGCCGAGAAGATAGCGCGCAGCGCCAAGCGCTTCGCCGGTAGGTGGGGACCAGACGCCCGTGCGCAAACGGAGTTCTCTTGAAATGCGCCACTCGGAAGCGGGAGTGCAATTCTCTCGAGATCCATGGAGGCATGTCGCGGAGCCATTCGGGAGCTGGCGTTGGTTGGGAAAGTTTTCCGCCACGGCTTTATTGGCCTACTGCCTCCGTGATGCCTTCGAGCCGTGAGGAGATGCGGCGTGCCAATTTCATTCTAAACAGATCCACCAACCGCCCAGCGCCGCAAACCATTCCGCTTCCTCGACCGCTCGCGTCTGGGCCAGATATTCTGAACCTGCTCGTTCGGCGCGACGGAGGTTACACATATCCGTTAAATCGCCATCGACAAGTTCACTAAGTGGGTTGAAGCCTCGCCAGTCCGGCGATCACATCCGCAGCGGCTATCAAGTTTATAAAGAGCATCTTCGTCCGTTCGGTGTCGCCAATGTAATCATCATCGACAACGGTGCTCGCCTCAAAGCGCCGATTTCAAGATGGTGCGAAGAGTTGGGTACCAAGCGTGCTTCGCCTCGCTTCGCATCCAAGAGCAATGGGCAAGTGGAGCGGCGAACGCGAAGTACCTTGAAAGGGCTCAAGACAAGGGCGTTCGATCGCTGGAGAAGCGTGTAAGCGCTGGTGAAGAAGTCCCCACATGTTGTGGGCGCCGCGACAACTCTAACAGAGCCACCAAATAAACCCCTTCTTCCCGGTGTATGGCTCAAGCGGTGCTCCCATCGAGCTCGCTTTTGGGTCCCCAAGGGTGGCGGCGTTCAGCGAAGACAAAGACCACGACCGGCCAGATTTAAGTGAATCTCTGGAGGAGATCCGAGACGAGGCGGCGATCCGGGCCGCCAAGTATCAACAGCATCACGCCGTTACCAAGCAAGACGGTGTGTGTGAGAACACTGGCGTGGCGCGACCTCGCTCACGCAAAATCCAAGCGCGGTAGGGGCGCAACAAACTGCCTCCCCCGTGGGAGGGCCCTTCAAGGTGGTCTCGATCCCCCAGCTCGGTCAAAGCTCGCGTTCGAGGATGGTCGCGAATTGGCGAACACTTGGAACGTCGAGCAGCTGAGGAAGTTATACCCGTAGGAAGCAGTTCCAGAAGCTTTTTTTTTTGCCTTCCTTTGGAGTCGAGTGGCGAGGTCTTCTTCCTTCACCGCTCGCCTCGGGGGCTGCATTGTACAAAGCCATCTTCAATAAGAGATAAGTTCTGTCTCCTTGTGGGCATCTGCTTTTTTCGCCTCAAGTCTGTTAGAAAGCATTCGCTGAAAGTCGGTAGCGAAAAAAGTACTTAAGGCAGATGGCCCCTTAGTTGCAAGGACGAACGCCTACGACTTGCGGTTGGGCGAGGCGAAGCGGACGGAAGGCGGGTTCTAGCCTGGTGTGTCGGCTCGGTCTAGGCAATGCGCCAACAGCGGCACCGGCGACTAGACCACTTCCGAAAGCTAAGTGCTCGCCACGCGACGTCTAGGGTCGGTTCGCAAAGAGGCCATAAGGGTTGAAGTAACCAAAAGCTTGAGGAAAAAGCGCCCACTTTCAACAGAAAGCTCTGTCTAAAGCTTTTTGGCGATCAGTGGCTTAGCCTTAAAAGGTCTCATAGAAAGCATTCTTAGAAAGTCGGTAGCGAAAGTACTTAGGGTGATGGCCCTTAGTTGCAAAGGCAACGCTTATAACTTACTGTTGGTGCGAGGCGGCGGACGGAAGGCGGTTCTAGCCCGTGTGTCGGCTCGGTCTAGGCAATGCGCCAACAATGCACCGCGACTAGACCACTTCCAGGAAGCTAAGCGCCGCCACGTAATGTTTAAGTCGGGTTGCGAGAGGCCATAAGGGTTGAAGTAACCAGATGCCTAAGGAAACAGCGCTCACTTGCGCGAATCGCTCATCTAAAGCCTTTGGCGGTCAGTGCCCAGCTTCAAATTCGCAGTTAGAATTGTGCGGTTCAAGTGAGACTCACAACAAAAGAGCAAAAGTTTGTTTGCATTGATAGGCAACGTTTACAAGGCAAAATAGACAGGGGAGTTTCGCTACTCCTCCTCGTCTTCGTCTTCCGCTGGAGCGGCGCCGCCCATCATGGATACGTGGCCGGCGGCGGTGTCAACCCGCGCCTGCTCAATCCGGTCCAGCTGGCGCGAGGGCTCCCCGGTGGCGGCGTCGAGATCAAATGCGGCGTCTCGAGCAAGACAATTGCCCAAGATGAACCGCGCTGCTTCAAGAGCGCCTTGGCGACCGTCTTCGATCGCCCGCGTCCGTATCGCCACCGGAAGATCGCGCGAGGCTTTCGCGCGCTCGTCCACGGCGCGCCAGCCAAGATCAAGCGCCGTCTCTCCAATGGGAATACAAGGTAACGCCAATGGATGCGAAGCGCCCGAAACCGTGGTATGCGGTCGCGCGGCATGTCGGCGAGGGTTCGAGGCGCTCGAAGTGTTCGGCGGAGGTCTTGATTTGCTTGGCGGCCGAGGCGCGGCGGCTTAGCCGCCGCAGACCTCGCGAAGTCATCGCCTCGCCGTGGCGGTTTCTTGGCCAAGGCCCGCCGCTTCGCCGGTGGATCGCTCCGCCAAAGCAAGGGCTTCTCCGCGTTGCCCAGTGCGGGAGGGTGCGGCGCCTCGAGCGCCTTCGCCGGCGGTCACGGCCGAGATGGCGGCGGCGCCACGACGCGGTGGCGAGGGTTCTCCGGCTGCGCGCCGGCGAACTCTCGCCGCCGCTGAAGCGACCCGTCGAAGGAGCGCGCACGCTGGGCCGGCAAGTCGCGCGAAGCGAGCTCGATGCCCGGCGTCCGCCTGCTCCAAGAAGGACAAACAGATTCGGTATGCAAAAGCGTAGCATACTAACCCCACGCGAAATGTGCGTAAGCGCAGGAAAGCCAACTGAAGTGGCGCCCGAAAGCGAAGTCGAAGGGGAGCGCCAAGTCGCTGATTGCGGAGGCGGTGGTGGCGCGTCGCGTCACCGCTGCCGGCAAAGCGCCGGCGCGAGTGGTGCCGGTGCAGAAGCACCAGTCTGGCAATGAGGCCGCACAGTCGGCAAGCGCCGCCTGCAGAAGCGCCGGCGTAGAAGGAGCGGAAGAAACTGCGCAGCGGCGCCAGCTTCGAAGAGTCGCCAGCTCTCGCCCGTGGCGAGCGGGCGGCGGTAGCAGCAGGCCTCACCGAGGGGGCGCGTGGCGGCGGCGAGCTCAGATTGGAGGGCGAGCCCTCTTTGGGCTCGTCTCTCCTCCTCTTCGCCATCGCCCACGGCGAGATGAGGCGGCGCTTCCGGAAGCGCTGGTCGAGTCGGCCGCCACGGCAGAGGTAGCGGCGGCATGAAGCTTAAGCGTCGCCGAGGCGGATCGCGATCTGTAGTGGCCCCGTGCCACTTGGACCGCAGGACCGATACCTCCATGGGGGCAGCGACGCAAGTGTTGGTTGCGCCCCGTGGATCCCGATCGCAGAGGGAGGATGCTCAGAGGCGCTGGCGTCGCTGGTTGGCGGGGCCAGAGTCCCACCACCGGCCCCGAGCACGCCGTCTCGCACGCTTCCTGCGGTGGGCGAAAAGAAAGGAAGCCGTAAGGTCGGCAAGCGAAAAGATTCCAAGAAAGACAGAAGACCCAAAAGACTAAAAGAGCACTCACCGCCGAGGGCGACGCGGACTCCATCGTTGTCGCCATAGTACATCCAGGCTGGGCGAGTCCTCATGCGGAGCGGGCAGAGTCGGCGCCACAAAAAATCCGCCGCGACGAGGGTTCCGGTGAGCCCACGGCGGCGAAGATCGACGATGCGCGCCAACATCAACTCCAGCTCCGCTGAATCGTCGGGCGTAGCCCCCCAGTTGGCGGTGGGCTCCGCAGGACCCTTAGGAAGAGAAAGATCGTCGCAGCCGCTGGAGTCCTCCACGTACAGCCATTGTCGATGCCAGTCCTTCCAGTTGGACTTGGACGCGACAGGGATGAAGACGGCGGCTTCGCGGAGCGTGAAGTAGCAGCTCCCGATGGCCCCTCTCGGGCGCGGCCTCGTGTGCAGCACGAAGAGCCGGCGCCAGAGTGGGAGGCTTGGCATCGTCCCCACGAACATCTCGCAGAGGTGGACGAAGATGGCCGCGCAATGATGGAGTTGGGGAAGGTGCACCGCCGGATCTCGTAGGCGAGCACCCCAAGAAAAATTCAGAGTACGGCGGGATGAGCCCGCCAACGCCGCCTGCATTTAAGGTGATAATCTCCCGTCAAGAGGGTTCGGCGCCATGGTGCCGGGTGGAACCGGCGGCGGTTGGCGGCACGAACACTTGAAGCCGCCATCGCTGCGTCTTCGCGGGCGGCGGAGGTGGGAAAACCTGCCCAGCGACGGCCTTTCACGGCGATCCTTGCTGCGTTTGGGCGCCATTGAAAGCGGTGGAGAAGTTGGCGAAAAGAAAGAAGGCTCGTGGTGGCGCGAAGGAGGCAATTGGCGCTTTGTGAAGACTTAGCGTGCGGAGGATTAGCCGCAGCTACCGAGAGAAGTATTTATAGGCGTGGCGCGAGCACGACGGTTTGATTCCGCCTCACGCACGCAGGCTGGCGCCCATCATTGCCCCCTGCTTTTGGTTTCCAGCGGCGTAGTTCCCAAGAAAGATCGTGTGCGCTGGAGAATCAGCGACGGCCGCCGCGGTGGTGGGCCCCCACGATTCGCCTCCCGCCGCACAAGAAACGGAAAAAGTGTCTGCTGACGGTTCACAGATCATGGTGGACCCGGCCTCTGTCGGTGTAATAAATCTTTGGGTACAAAGAGTCCCGAGAAGACAAGGCGGGCCCCACACGCCGCGGGCGATCAGCCCCAGCCATGCAGCGTGGCGAGCCCCTCAGAGGCCAAGGCGGGGCCCCACGCGTCGGCGGGCGATCAGCCCCAGTGGCGTGGCGAGCCCCTCAGAGGCTAAGAGGGCCCCGCGTCGGTGCGGGCGATCGAGCCCCAAATGGCGTGGCGAGCCCTCAGAGGCCAAGAGGGCCCCACGCGCCAGCGCGGCGCGTGGCGCCCCCCTCTCAAGACCAGCGAGGGCCCCACGCCAAAGCGGGTGCGCGGGCGAGCCCCTCTCAAGACCAGGCGAGGGTCCCACGCGTCGGTGGGGCCCGCGCGGGAACGCTGCGTATGAGTCTTCGTGATGAAGGCTCCCCTCGCCGCAGCGACGGCGGGCATTTAATGCGACATCACGCGCGGATAGACAGATGAAGAAATGATTACCGCTTCTGATGACCCTGCGCAGTCCGAGCGATCGCCACCGTGGCGGAGAAGAATTGACCGGCAGAGAGAAGGTTTGCTTAAGATGATCGCCCGCGTCAGGAGGAGCAGGCTGGGCCCCGCCCGCAGTCTCACCGGTGTGTCTGTCTTGGTCGAGGTCGCTATGGCACGCGAGGCGGCGCCACTGGCGCAGTGACGAGCACGCTGCCTCTCCTGTCGTGTCTCACTTGTCTTGTCCGAATCAGAGTATCAGACGCCTACCCTCCCCGCCTCTCCGCCGGTTCAAGCTTGTATAAAAGGGGAGGAGGACGAGCAAAAGAGAGGTTCCAACACACGCAGCTTCACAAGCACCTCAGAAACACTTTCCCATTCAACCACAATCGAAAAGAGTTAAGGCTCAGCAGGTAGGACTATTACCCGCGAGGGGTCCGAACTCGGGTAAATCATGAAGTCGCTCCTTGTTGTGCCCGACGCCAAATCGAACCAAGCTTGATCGAGTTGGCTAGCAGATTAAAAATCTGACCAGGGGTGTGATCCGCAGTGGTTGAGCGGAGAACACGCCGTCAATAAGGTCACACAGCTCTTAATCCATTGTTTGTAACCTAAATTAGAGAGAATAGAATTGTTAATTGCATTAAACACTTACAATAATTAACTAATAGGGAGTAATATTCAGACATGTACTAACTAATAGAATGTGGGAATGCAATCAATAAATAGCTTCATAAAACTAAAAGTAATTCATGGTGGTACAGAAAAATATAAGTGATACTCTAAATACATTTAATGCTAAAACAAATCACAACAAAATAAATAATAATGCTACGAAATCAAAAGGTCACACAGCTCTTAATCCATTGTTTGTAACCTAAATTAGAGATAATAGAATTGTTAATTGCATTAAACACTTACAATAACTAATTAACAGGGAGTAGTATTCAGACATGTACTAACTAATAGAATGTGGGAATGCAATCAATAAATAGCCTCATAAAACTAAAAGTAATTCATGGTGGTACAGCTAGTAACATGTTAAATCATGGTGGTGGCATTTTACATTTGTAAACACTGCACAGGCACAACATGGAAAATTTCAATTGGTAGTGCACATGTCGCAACCATGAAAACTCTGCAAAGCAATCCTTGCCCACGTAAGACATCGTTAAATCAATGTAGGACGAATATAATAGATGTAAAATGAAAACAATGACATGGTTTACCATGCTTACCTATAATGCAAGTAACATATGCAAAATAAAAATCAAATCGACATGATTTAACATGCTGAAATAACCGCATACTACATCGTTGGCCAGCTATCTCATTACCAACTAAATCTCTATTAAGTAACTTAGGAACTACTTTCAACCATGTCTTCCTATTCTGTAGAACCTTATAAGCCGGGGCACATATATTGTCCTCTCCTTTTCTTTTAGAAAATAATTAACATGAAAACCTAGTTCAGTTTACCTCTAAGATAAGAGAAAAAAAAAAGCCAGTAATTTTACATCAAGGTAATATGTATGTCTACATTTGCAGCACCAGATGATAAGTGATATCGAGCAATGGTAACCAAAATAGCAAACATAAGCATAACATGAACATAATTGCATCCTACTTTTTTCAGGCAAAAATTACGCCATATACTGAACACATAAATGCAAATTGCAAAGCATTAAACAATAAACATCATAGAATAGCGAATTATCACGAATGGAGCGGATGATCAAACACCTATTTGGCACTTAATGTGACCTGTGAGATTTGAAGTCGAGATCATAGGGCAGCCTTTCAGAAAATATCCATGGAACCTGCAATAAAACGAAGTCTAGGATCATATCGTTTTAAAAAAAACTAACCATTTTACAAAACTGCTTAAAAGTTTTGCACTTATTTTTCCGCCTGTCGTCATCTCGTCGACGGCGTCGAATGGTGCAGCGGCGGAGGAGGAAAAGTGCAACACGATGCAAGATATAAATTGGAAAGCTACTATTTCCAAACCAAACCAAGCCACCACTAAGAAATCGAACTCAGTGTTCTTGCCGTCAAGCCGAAGCCTAGCCGGGCGGGTGGAGCAAGGGAAGGAGGAGGGAGAGAGATGGCCTCTCACCGTCGGCGAGGCCAGCGACGGGGGAGAGCGAGGGGTTACCGCCGTCGCCGGGCACGAACCTCGTGGCACCTCGATCTGCGTCGCGCCACCGGCTGGGCAAGGGACATCGCCGCCACCGGATTCGGGGTCGCCGTGACCGGATCCGGACCCGGCCACCCCGGCAGGAGAGGCCGAAGGAGCTGCGTGGGGAGAAGCTGCGGCGGCCGGCGGCAAGAGGAGCGGGAGGAGCCGCGGGAGGGGAGGCGGCGAACTGCCCCGGGAAGAGCGGCGGCAGCGCCGGTGGGTTTGGGCCTCCGGGGCGGACCAGCCGAGGCCGACATGGAAGCGGACGGCGTGGGGAGGACCGGAGGAGGCGTGGGGAGGAGGCAAGCGAACTGAGAAGAGGGGAATCGGGGAAGAGGACGTGGCGAAACAAAAGGAACGGGAGCCGCCGCCTAGCTCAGACCGCGAGATGGAGATCGGACGGCTGGAAAAATTCGGGTGACGTGGCCGCAGCGAGGAAAAAATTCGCCACTTGGCGGGGTGGAGCAGGGGGTGGTCGGCTTTGTACTTATAATAGATTAAATTCTTTACGGACCGAACGATGCAATATTTTATAAATTTTATTCATTTTGGATTCCTAAACTGATGTTTTCATAATTTTTGGACTCCCCGAAACATCTCAAGAGGTCATATTTTTTTCACGTTAAATTTTTCAACTACTTTTATTTAAAAGAACAAAGCCCAGGAGAGGCAAATAGAATTAGGAAAATGCCCTATGTGCCATTGCAGAGCCACTTAATATTTAACATGTCATCGCTTAGTTGTTTCTCTCTTCTATGCTATTGCAATTGCTGATTTATTATCCCACGTGCCACTTGCAAAAAAATTCTCTTTTATGTTTAAACTATCTAAACATTTCAAAAAATTGCAGAATCATTAAGTATGCAACAATATGAATTAAATTTTTTATAATATGAAATTTTTATATTTAAAACGTTTTGCAATAAATTTAACATATATTTTTTATAAAAACAAAACACTATAGATTGAATGTATTGCATATATGCTAATATTCAGATTTTCTGAAATATTAATATGTTTACAGAGTTCAAAGAAAGGGAAGTTTTTGCTAGTACACATAGAACAATAAATTAACAATTGTGTCGACATAGAATAGAGTAATGACTAAGCGATGGTACATAAGATAATGACTATGCATGGCATAGAAAAATTTCACCCAATAGAATTATAGAAGACGTCATCTAAAAGCATCCCCAACAAGCCCTCTATACCCCCTCTAAAACACTAATCAACTTGAGTATACCAATCCTTTCTCAATCCCAATTCCCCCTGGTAGTACATCGTCGAGGTGCCGAATCCTTCCTTCTGCTACCGCGTAGAGCGTTGCCCTCCTTATTCTCTTGGCCAAAGCATTTTCCTCCTCCTTGATCTGTTGTGTCCTCCTGCTCTTACCATCTAACGAGGTAGTAGTATCTACAAACTCATGTTACGCTATTTACCATTGGCTCAGCACAGTGACATCAAACTTGTCGGCGCTCTCCACCTCCTTAGCCACCACAGGCACCTGTAAGAGCATCCGCATCCAAGCCTCCATGACTATCCTCACGCTCCATTTCACTATTAGTTATTCCCTCTATCCTTCCTTCTATTTTTTTTTTGCATCAAGGGCCTCACACCCCAATTCCATTCAACAAAACAAAATTACACCAATCCAAAAGTAACCAACTGGAAACAAACTTTAAGTCTAAAGCTTAAGCAATATACCAACTCCAACTGAATGGACTACTCTGAACAGCAATACAAACCAAAATACCAAACAAAAGCACCCTTATTACCCTCTCCAACTAGACCATTGATACTATCCAACTATCATATCCCAACTCCAAGAATATCACAAAATAAAACAGGCCACCAGAAGAGGCTCTCGGCATCAACGAGACTCTCGAACAGACATATCTCTTTGACTGAAACTTCTAGCACCCATCAAGAAATCTCCCCCTTCCTGGTCCACAACCAGCTTTTGGAATGCCTTCTTCAGATGATCCACTCCTACGCGAATAGTCTCTCTATCTTCTTCAGGATACAAACCTGCCCAGTAACATACAAATGCACAAGCTGAATGAAGAATTGAATAAGGTGAATGCACTATGTTCTCTTGAAAACACCAATTATTCCGTACTAACCAAATAGCCCAAAGAATCGACCAAACACACACCCTGCAAATTTTTTCCCACCTGGCCAAACACGTTTAAACCACTTATAGCCACTACCCACACCTATAGGGCGATTATCAGAATAAAAGCAAATTGCCACCACATCCTAGAGAACTCTAGCTATCGAACATTTAAAAAACAAATGATCAACATCTTTAGAACAAGATTAAAAAATGTAGAAGGGGTTCCCACTCCACCCTCTTCGGATAAGATGATCTTTAGTCAGAATGGCCTTGTGAAAAACCACCCACCCAAAAACTTTAATCTTCAGAGGCATTTTAGCTTCCCAGACCAACTTAGGCCATTTAAGAGATTCCCCACCGTTCCCACAAACAGAGTCATACATTCTCTTAACCGAAAACCATTCTTTGAGATATCAAATTTTCATAAGAAAGTGTCAATCTCATTAGAAAATCTAAAGCTCTCACAGTCACGGACCACATTCTTCCAAGAACAAATTAAATCTTGGTTAAGCCACCTTCTGAAGGGGAAGTCTCCAGCATTTTTGTATTGTTTCAAGCACCGAAATATTTTGACACTCACAAATCTCAAATAATTTAGGGAATTTAGACTTAATAGTATAAGATCCAAACCACATATCATTCCAGAAATCAACCAACCTCCCATCCCCCACCACCACATACATGTTATTCAAGTAAAACTTCCTAGTAAACATAATGTTTTTCCAAAATGCAGAATCATGAGGATTGATCTTAAGATGACATAAAGGTTTATTTTTAATATATTTGCGCAACACAAAATTCTTCCAAAGACTCTCTTCCCTTCCATCTTCCACCATCATTTCGAAATTAAACTAATATTCATTTCCCTCAAACGACGAACACCAAGACCTCCCAGCATCTTGGGCTTACACACCTTATCCACTTAAGAAGATGATATCTTCTTTTACCACCATTCTCCTGCCAAAAGAACGCCCTCCTGATTTTTTCCAACTTGAAAATCACCACCTTAGGTAAAAGGAAGAGAGACATAAAGTACGCAAGGATACTAGAGAGTGAAGCATTCAAAAGTGTAAGATGACCCCCAAGAGATAAGCAATTACATTTCCAATTAGCAAGTTTTTTCTCCATCTTTGATACTATGAAATCCCAGTCTTTCACTTTAACCGTTTGCAACCCAACTAGAACCCCTAAATATTTAATTGGAAAAGAGCCCACAGAGCAAGTAAAAATTTTAGAAAACGTTAGCCCCATCTCATCATCACCATTTATAACAACAACTTGCTTTTATCAAAATTTATTTTGAGCCCAGAACTATTCTCAAACAGGGCTAACATCATGTTTAAGACATAAAATAGCGTCATCTGCATATTGCAAATTCACCAAACCACCATCTATAAATTTCTCGGCTAAACCACTAAATAAAGCATTAGGTTTAGCCAACTGAATCATCTTACTTAAACCATCTGCCACCAAATTAAAAGGCAAGGGAGATAGGGGATCTCCCTGCCTAACTGCTTGGTGACTATAAAAATAATCCCCATTCTTACCATTGATATTTACGTTTAAGGTACCATTTGAGACAATATTAACAATCCAATTGCAGAAAAAGGGATGAAAACCTCTAAGTACAAAACACCTGAACATATATGCTCATCATCCAAAATACCCCACTCCTCTAACTTTGTCATAAGTTTTCTCAAACTCAAATTTAATAACCACCCCACAAGATTTTTTTTATTCATATAAACCTTCATGAAACAGAAGGATACCATCCATAATGTCCCTATTCTTTAAAAAAGCACTTTGATTTTTGGAGATAATTCTACCCATCACCTTTTCCAACATCATAGTAAACACTTTTGTAAAAAGCTTGTAAATAGTGTTTAAAAGACAAATAGGACAATATTGAGTAATTTTCTCCACACCATCTCCTTTGGGAATAAGAGTAATAACCCCAAAATTCAATTTAGAAATATCCATCCTCCCAGCATGAAAATCCCCAAACATAGCAAGAATATCCTTTTTAAGAATAGGCCAACACGCCTTATAAAATTCAACAGGAATACCATCAAGGCCAGGGGTCTTATTTAATCCCATAACGCACAGAGCTTTGAAAACATCCTCTTAAAAAAAAGGAACCATAATGGAATCATTTTCAGCCTTTGACACTCTCTCCTCACCATCCCAAATTCCCTCCCCAAGGATAATATGGCTACACTCACTATGACCAAATAATTTTTTTTATAAAAGCTAGTAGCATAATCCAACAGATTCTTATTCCCCTAGAGCAGAGAAGAATTATCTCTAAAGGTTTCAATCAATTTTTTTCATTTTTTCCATTGGTAATTTTATGAAAATATGAAGTGCATCTCTCTTAAGTAACCAATTCTCATGCGATTTAGCAAACCAACCCATTTCTTCTTCTTGATAGATAGAAGAAAGCTCAACCAAATAGTCCACTCTTAAACCGATATACTCATCATCCAAAATACCCCACTCATCTAAATTCACATAATATTTTATTTGTTGAATGATAAAATCCTTCCTTTTTTAACTACCCCAATTATGTGATTACCCCAACCTTTAAGTTTCCGCTTAACCTTTTTTAATTTCCTTTTGAAAATAGAAACACTGTCCCCTTCTGAAAAAGAGCTACCCCAAATCTGATCCACAATTTAAATAAAGCCTTCTTGAGATAACCAATTCATATCAAACTTAAAAGAACCCGTACTAACCGCCACTTTATTCCCTTCAGACAACATCAAGGGACAATGATCTGACAGAATTCTAGAAAGTTTTATAACAAATACCAAAGGAAACAGGTCTTCCCACCCAGAAGAAATAAACACTCTATCAATCTTCTCCAGAATAGGTTTTTTTGCATGTTAGACCAAGTATAACCCCCTCCCACCATGTGAATTTCCCTTAACTCATAAAAAGTTAATAATCCTATTAAAACAATGACTGAATCTAGAAAGGGAAGTATCAAAATTTTTATTATCCACCGACCTAGTAATGTTGAAATCCCCATCTATCAGCAAAGGAACGTCTTAATTATTGCAATGGAAGCCAACTCAACTCTCTTAGAAAATCATATTTCTCTCTATAAACCACCACTCCATATTCTATCACCAAATTCTACTTAAATTTCAACTTAATATCCCAAAGACTGAACATTAAATGAAAAATACATTTCTTAATACCCAAAATATCATAATCAGTATTTAGAATACCACAAAGAATACCTCCCCCCTTCCTCTAGCCGGAGTCCAATGCCAACTATAATCACCCGAAGGATCAAACCTTTTGAAAAAGCTATCTTTAAACTCCATTTTCTTAGTTTCGAGCAAACCAAAAAAATCAATCCTATGTTGTCTAATCAAATCTTTAATTAGAGCTCCACAACGCTTTTTAGCCATGCCCCTACAGTTCCAGAAAATTCATGAAACCTTCATCATGAAAAAGTTTTATTATTATTAATCCCACCCCTCCCTCTTAATTGAATAGGACTTCTCACTCTAGAAGCCACAGCCCTAAAACCTTTCTTACCACTAGAGGATTCTCCAATAATACCAAGCTTCCCTTTTCTATCAAAACCTTTCTTAACCCTGTTACTCCTCCTAAAATCTTTCTCAATAAACAAATTATCAAAATCAGAATCCTCCTTATCCCATTCTAAAAAAAACCGCCTCTTCCCCTTTTTCCTGTACATCATCACTCCCATGCATAGACTTGACCTTTATAATTTTTTGTTTCTGCTTAAATAAGTCAAATCTAGCCTGTTCAGCATCTTTAATCAAATTAACATGATCCACATCCTCGTTATTACAAAGAATGCCAACCTTCTTAGCAAAAGAAAAAATAGAAAAAGGTTCCATATCAACAAAAGCGAAAGAATTAGAACAAGTACCTTCTAGATTCCTCTTCTAAGCCCGGATAGAAGTATTGTCTAAAATATGAGCTCCACCATATTTAATCCGAGTGCTTCTACGAATAGCCAACACTCTATTTTTACCCCCTTCAGAAGCAACCGAAATCCCCCTCTTATCTTCTTGTTCAGAGCCAACCCCAGATTCTCCATCAATCACATAAATCTCCTCCTTATCCATTTCTTTAATAATACAAGAACTAGCTCGAAGAGGGAATTCCAGCACTGAAGTCCCACACACCCCTTAGTGTAAATACCAGCTTAATTTTTCCACCAGCTCTAGATACCTCCATTAAGGAAGTGTGACTGTGCCCTAAGCAAAGCAGGATAATGCTGTAGAGAAGGGCATCTCACTAGGAAATTGTACTGAGTCGATCTTCCTGATCAGCAGCAAAATTGTCAGAGTCACTCATATTATCAAAATCCAAACCAACCTCTTTAGCCATTATCCTCATTTGTTGAGAAGATTCCTCTTCCGAAGCAGAAGACATATCCAGTTCATCGAATTTGTCATCACCTCCCCCTCCAGATAATCCTCCTTAACTAAACCTTTCTTGTCCCCCTAACTGGACCATCCCGCAGAAGTAGTATCAGTGCCATAGGACTCTTTCATCTTCTGTTTCTTAGATGCTTGAATATCCTCATCCATGTGATCAGAAATAGGGACCCAATAATATCACCATCTTGCCCATCCAAATCTTCTACACCTTCCACCTGATAAACGAAGTGAAAAATCCCTCTCCCAAGAGCACCTGGCACAGATCCTAGCACTTTACGTTTATCCGCACAGAAGATTTAACCCTAACAAAGTCATTCCTATGAATAGTACTATTATCCACCTCCTGAGAAATCACCACCAACGATGACACTCTGCAGATAACCGAGTAAACTCTAGCACTCATAGGTATCTTGAAAATATGAATTTAAACTTCATCCAAAATCTGATTTCCTTCCACCTCTGGCGACCACCTAGACACTTTCATGAAAGAATTAAGATTCTTGATTTTCCTGGGAGTCAAGACCTCCATCTCCTCCACCTTCCGCAGAATTGGGAACCGCATCAAAAACTCATTTTGGCCAATCACCCTAGCAATACAATTCCAGTTTGGGAAGGACTTGAAAATTGCATTAAATTCATGCTCAATATCTCTAACATACACTGATTACACCTGAACCAAAATGACTGCCATGTTTGATTTCTCTTTAACACTGTCCTCCATTGGCAAATCCCCACAAATATACACCCCTTGCCACTTAGAATGAAAAGCACAGAAAACAGCCCCAAATTTCCACGCATTCTTGTTCAGACAATTCTTGGCAACATGACCATCACCTCCACAATATCCACAAGATAAAACTCCAAAACAATTGAAAGACACATGTCCCGGTTTGCCCAACAAAAGCATATACTAACAACTTTATCTCCCCGCGAAGAAACTGCTCCGCCCCCTCACCACCCCTTAGAACCATACCTGCAATCAAAGATCTCGGAGCCCCTTGCTTGTTCTTACCTTCCCCTGTCGAGTCCAATACAACAGATCTCTTCAAATCCACGAAATCCTCTTGAGTGCCAGCTTCAAAGTTACCTCCTCCTCCACCCAACACAGATTTGCCCTTGCCATCCTGTCCCAAGCCCTAAGCATACTGATTGCGAGTCTCTACATCTCTCCCAAGTGTTTGATCTACCTCTCCCCCAAACCTCCCCTCACCACCACGGAAACCTCTACCACCACCTTGACCATCCCTAGATCGATCTCCACCCACGAAATCCATAGAACTCTAACCATAACTCACCCGGGAATGGCGCTCCCCCTGCTGGTTTACAACGAGGAACCCTAGCTGCAAGAGAAGAAGAACCCGGCTGAATACAACTATAGAGAATACTCTCGTCGAAACCACCTATACGCCCTATCGGATGGGCCACACGAATACCACTACCCAAAGACCCAATACTATATACATGAGCCACGCCAGTAGACCCAAGCCTTACCTAACCAGCCCTCCAGAACTCACCGACGAGGTGAGACTTCGTCGTCGCCGGAGATGACGCCCTCACGGCCCACGTAACCACCATCTTCTCCCATTTGCTAGGATGTTGTCGCAGTACAGAGTATTTAATCGTAACCATAATTTAATTTTAAAACTCCATCCTTGCCTCTAAATTTTCTTCACATTTTATACTAAACTATAAAAGATTTCTTTCCTCTATCAGCTACTGTATCTAAAGTTACGATATTTTAAATTGACTACTACAAATGCTCTAAGTAACCCACGGTGACGCCACTCCCCCCACTCTCATCTACTGGTCTGATTAGAATGGCTGCTTGTCTCAGGGCATCTCCAATGGTGTCATGTCAGCTGACTATAAGGAGTCCACCTTATCTTTTTACCTATGTGGAGGAGAGAAGAAGAGGAGAGAGATAAAAACTGATTGTTAACTAATAGCCCGTCTATAGCGGATTACCTATGTGCATTACATTTATTACACTTGAGCCATATTAAATTTAATAGTCAATGCTATAGCTAATTTATTAGAGATGTTGTTTACAAACTATCTATGAATGACATAAAACTTTCTTATTGCCAATAGTTGACAATACAATTGGAGATGCCCTCGGTCCTCCTTCCTTCTCTCGGGCTCGCGAGCCCCTTTTTACCTTGGCCGAAACCGGTCCGAGCTAGCGGTGGCCGAGCGAGAAAAAACCTGCAGGATCCATCCCAAATCCTGCCCCGTGCTTGCGATTAGGGTTTTAGCCATGGCGTGGAGCGCAGCCGCTGTCTCCAGGTTCGTCGCCGCCGCCTCGCCGGCCGCCGAGATCGGCTTGCCCCTCTCCGCCGTGTCCTTCGCTGGGAGCCGCCGCCTCGCGCCCGTCGCGGCGTCCCTCTCCACCTCCGCCACCGGTATGCCTCTCGTTCCTGGCCTCCGGTTGGGCGCTCTTGGTTGCGGTGTTCCCAGTTAGCTCTAGTATCATAGAGTTTCTGCTGCCCCGTGGTCAGGCGAGTGGAAAGAGTTTGTAAGTTTGAAAGTTTGAACGTTTGTAACCATTTCTTTGTGGAGAGAGGTTGAAAGTTTGAACGAACGCGGCCATGGCAGCTGCTAGCTATCATGAAGCGGCTAGACATGTAATGCTGTTTGTTCCTCTATTCTCATGGGAAGTGGTAACGAGAGTGGATGTGCAAACTTAGTCATCGTTCACCGGAAAAAGAAAAGCTACAGGATCTTGAATTGCCGATTGGACTGGGTGGGCAATGCGTCTGACATGGACAGCAGCAATAGCTTACTAGTAGTTTTGCTTTGCAAATGAAAAGGGTAACTTGGAGGTTCTATTGTCAACAGGACTGTTGTCTAGTGATGAAGATTAAGTGCAGAGTGTTTCTCAAATGCAGCAAAGCTGAACAAACTGTGGTTCATTCACATGACATGATTAAAACCCTGTGACTGACATAAAAGTACAGAAATAAGTCTAAAATGTACACGAGTCTTTTGGAGTCTACAGGCTAGTTGCACTGTTATTGCGCTGGCTAAAGAATAAGTGTTATACTCTTCACACCGGGGTTCTATAATCAATGAACAATGTCTAAATTAACCAATTTGGTTTGTTGATCTATTATAGTTGATGGGTCAATAAGCAGAACCACACAAGTGTTGTTTGCCCTACCGAATTACAGCTCTGCAGAGCATGGCTTTGATTTGTTCAAATGTTCAAACTTGTAAATTCGACCATTCTGCTATACACTAATGGTGTTTGTCAATTGCTCTAAATAGTGAAAAAGGAGGCTGTGCAAACAGAGAAGGCACCGGCAGCATTAGGCCCGTATTCTCAGGCCATCAAAGCAAATAATCTTGTGTTTGTCTCTGGGGTTCTTGGCCTAAATCCTGAGGTTGGCTGCTCAACTTCTATTCTTATTTCTCAACATCATAAATTCTGTCTGCCTCTTTACCAGTTTTGGGTGCCAGTAAAACTTAAATTGAACACCTTTTGTTTCAGACAGGGAAGTTTGTCTCTGAAAGCGTGGAGGAGCAAACTGAGCAGGTGAAGACTTTGATGTTCCTGAGCATTATTGCTTACAATTTTAGTCCCCAGAAAGTTCTTGCAGAATTTTAATGGAACATTGGGTATGAACATATAGGCAACTTAGTTTGAGTTATTTTCTAGCAACCACCATTTCCTTATGATTAGTTCTGTATGTTTTAAGCCTTATCCATGGACTATTGCTATATTGAATCTGCGCTTTAGTTTCTTAGTGGTGCATCAAACATATTATTCTACATTTAGGATGTATTGTGGAAAGACTTTCACATATTTGCTTAAGTGCTATATGAAAGTAAATGTAAACAGTGCATAATGGCGATAATGAATCTGTGTTGGGAAAATACATAATACCTTTATTTTTCTTGTACTACTTTGCATCTTGCGCAGCTGCCTTTACACTCAGTAATAACAGTGTACTGTATCAATGCAACTTGTAAGGTGCTCTTTTCTGACATTGTGTTTTTGTTTCTCTGATTCTCACAGGTTATGAAGAACATGGGTGAAATATTGAATGCAAGCGGTGCTAGCTACTCTTCAGTTGTCAAGACAACAATCATGTTTGTCCATTTTCTTTGCATGATACATTGGCTTGCTATGAACTCTGGGAGTAATTCTGTCCATCTGCCTGCAGGTTGGCCGACCTACAAGATTTCAAGAAAGTGAATGAGATTTATGCAAAATGTAAGTTTGATATTTACATGCCCCCTCTTTTTTTCGCTTTATTTATGTATCTTAGTGTAGTAATTTATGCATGAAGTGTGCTGAGGGCGTCAGAGTTCTTGCAATAACATTTCTTTACCATGTTCCTGATTTTTGTAATCTTTGTTTGCTGCAGATTTTCCAGCTCCTGCCCCTGCACGCTCAACGTACCAAGTAGCAGCACTGCCTCTGAACGCTAGAATCGAGATAGAGTGCATCGCTGCGCTCTAATTACCTGAGACTACCCATCAAAACTCTCAATAAGCATTCCGTGCCATTGTAATTGGCTACTGGAACGCACTACATTTCTGAACTCATGGTACAAGTGCTTAATCTGATATGATATATCTTGAACTGCCTGTAAGAAACCTTGGGTGTCCAGAGTAATTGTACACTGTCAGTTTCGGGAGAGCGCTGTTGGTTGGTTGCTAAATCGTCTACTTTGAGTTTTGCATCAAGAGAGCCCAATGTCAAGGAAGTATCAATATGTCCTAGATCGGGAAAATATGATGTATGACACTTAATTCGGAGGTCTGATCAATTTTGACATTAAATTTGGTGGCCTGGAACGAGGTGACACCGGGCATGCGTAAGAAAATTAAATTTGGTGGCCTAGAGCGAGGTGACATTGGGCATACGAATTTCTTACGTAGGTGACATTCTGACCTTTTTCATTCCTTTTTCCTCCTTTTCTTCCATTTTCTCGACCATTTTCTCTCTCCCTACATTGGGACCCACTTGTCATCCTCTTCCCCCCTTCTTCCTCCATCCCGGCCGGCGGCGGTTCGGCAAGCTTGCTAGTGAGCGCAAGAACGGTGGTGGGCAGCCTTGCGCGCGCAATGAGACGGCGAGGCATCACGACGGACGGCGGCATGGCGGCGTCGGTCGCGGCAAGGCCGCACGATGGGATGGCGAGGCGAGGCGCGGTGAGACGGCGAGGCGTGGTGGTGCGACGAGAGCAGATGGCGAGCGACCATCCCGGCCAGGCGGTGGAGGCGCGCAAGCAGAGATGAGCAGAGGCAGTGGAGACAAGGAGATAGGAGGAAGAAGATTGGGAGAAAGAGGAAGAAGTGGGGCTGACAAGTGGGTCCTATTTGTTAGGAGGCGAGAGAAAGCAAGAAAATGGATGGAAAATGGAGGGAAATGGGGTAAATAGATTAAAAAAAGGCCAGAATGTCACCTGCGTAAGAAATTCATGTGTCCGGTGTCGTCTCGCTCTAGGCCACCGAATTTAATGTCAAAATCGATTAGGCCTCCGAATTAAATGTCATACATCGTATTGTCATTGAGGTATCTAAACACCGATTGAGTGTGTCACCAAGGCTGGCTTCAATTTGAATCACATGGATTTCAAAGTTCGTCACAACTTTTTTTACTTTTTTGTACTTATTTTTTATTTGCTTATATCTATTTAAAACTATAGATAATTTGTCTTTTTTCTAGCTGAAAGACATGTTTACAAGCTCTCTAAAACTAGTCAAACAAAGAGGATCCGACTTGAGGGCATCTCGAGAAACTCTCAAAACTAGAAAATAAGTTAAATAAATAGATAAATCGAATAAGATAAATTAAAGGCAACAGGGTGTGAACCACCTATGGCATGGTTAGTTCGGCGTCTGACTCGATACTACAATTCAGGCATTGTTAGCCACCTAGCGCATATGCCATACGCTTGTTTTTGTAGCCAAACTTTTGCCAGCCTTAACGGTTTTGTTAGACACGCCTTACTTTTGTTAGAAAGACCATGCGCATGTTTGGTTCCATTGCTAGACTTTGAATAGCCTTGCTTAGCAAGGCAAGTGTTGGTAGAAATTAAAAACCTTGCTTTAAGCCTGCCTTGGCAAGGATGCCAGGCCAAAAGAGCCAAATAGGCTAGAATTTTGCTAGTGAAATTTTCCATCTCCAGCAAAATGTAAATTTTCAGTAAAAATTAAATCAATTTCCATTCAAAAGTTTGTCTATAATTCGCTAAAAAACCCCAAAATTCACAATTCAAAATTTGTACAAAAAAAGGCAATCTTAATCAAAATTTAAATTTTCACTAAAAAGGCAAAAAAAAACCCTTTAGAAATGAAAATGTACAGCGAAGTTTCAACTATGGATTTTTAAACATTATAAAGGGGAGAGGACACTACAAGTAGGAGGGTAACCGAACAACCTATTTTTCTTTACGACATACTTTGTCCAACGAGACAAACGAGCAAAGGAAGACAAGACAACCAAAGGAATCAAGTATGCCCATAGACACCACGAAATAGAAACTAGACAGTCTACTTTTTTCCCCATAAACCAGGGTCTCTGGTTTGTATTCGGATCAGGTTACCGTTTCTCTTCTTGTGAGCATGTCCATATATCTCTACTGTTAAAAAGCCTCTTGTGGTGAGTGCTCGTGGTCATTATAATTAGAGCATCGCCAGCAGGAGTAGCATTTCACTTTTGCGGACTGATTTTGGTCTCCAAAACGCTCTCGTAGAAGTAGCATCTCAGTCTGCAAATATATAGACCGGGAGAGAGTCCAAATTTAAAGTCTCTCTGCAATCTCTATATCATTTGGACGATATAGAGCCTGCCAAAAAGGATGAATATAGAGGATGCATAGAGGTTTATAGATGGGATATAGAGAGCCAAATTTGAAGATGATGCTGGCCATCCTCTTACCTACCATGCCATCCATTAGGGATGGGCAGGGTGGAAACGAGCCGAGCCTGAGCAAGCCAGCCCTGGGCTCGACTCGTTAGGTACTGAGTCGATCCTGAGCTGAGCTGAGCAAGGGGTCCTAGCTAAAAAACAGGCTCGGCTTGGCTCGGCTCGGTGGTAGCTTACGAGCCCACACGAGCCCGAGCTCGAGTGAAAAACAGGCTCGGTGACTGATGAATAATGATGTACATCGATCGTCGGTGAAGAGAATCCTAGTTGGATCTGCGGCGGTGCTAGGATTTCTTTTTTTACTCCTTCCCTGTGGCTCTTCGAAACCGTTACCGACTACTGTTTTGCTAATAACTAGCATATCAATTTGTTTAAAGCCAACACTCATCCATTTGTCCCGATATGAACTCTTCTAACTTGTGAAAACCGAACGATAGGTTGGGTGGCTAGCGTACGGGTGTGCAAGAGGTTAGTAGCAGAGTTTCATATCCCACCTTCGCCCTAAATTCTGCTCGAACCCGATTTTGATTTCCCATTAAAATTCATTAAATCTTGATTTTTAAATTTAAACCAAATAGAGTGGGGAAAACAGAGAAAAATCATTAGGATTCTTGAAAAATCATTCGATCTCACCGGGAAATTGTTGGGTTTCAATAGAAAACTGAAACAGGGGGTGGGTGGAATCATTTTTTGGTTTTTTTGAAAACCGCCCACTTTTAGTGGAAAATCGTTAGGATTTGTATTCATATTTATTATCTAAATTCAAAAATGTATACTCATATTTGAATTTGTAATAAGTAGTCGCAAGTTCGACCCTAATGCTTTTCAGGGCTTATGAAAAGTACACACGACTACACGGGCATAGAGGACCTTGATCTTCTATGTTAGTTCCTAGCATGTGTACTGCACGCGCATGCAATATACGCGCGTGAGCATCCTTTTGGTGCCCTTAAAAAACTAGCTAGCCTTGCTGCACGTTAAACTGGTAATTAACCAGTTGTAATTTGCTACGCCCTTGTTCTTTGTTTTTTAAAAGAAGTAGACTTGAACGCAGGGCGTGGTGTCAAGTCAAGATTGTTAATTCTACTTGCAAGACATTTTATAGGAAAAACCATATGCCAGTGCCTAGTATACAGAGTCCCATAAAAAACAGACCACCTAATGATCAACGGGGCAACGTGGATCATCATCCTTTAACATATAAACTATTGACCTTTGATACTATAATTTCTCAGCCTCCACTTGTTATTTTTGTCTGACTTGCTGTATTGTGTTAGCCGCGGAATTGTAGTAACGTGAAGATATTAATTTCTCAAGCTCCCTCTTGAACAAGTTAATTAATATATTGAGTTTACAACTTGGATTAGAATATACCAGCCTTCCTAGGAGGGCCAGCTTGAACTCCGAGTTCCAAATAGCTTGGAGTAGCTCATCAAGAAATTTAAGTTTATCTATACTAAGAAGCTCTACAAAAATTATCTACGATTGCAGCGTAACATGAGTAAACTCACGGTTAGTGTAACCCCCTGTTAATCTACGTGATAGCCGGATGTTTTACTAATAACTGTCACCTTCCTTGCTCTTGACGGCGATGGATTCAAGCCCTTTCACAAATTTTCTTTGTATTGACTTGCAAATCGTTGAAGTTATGATTAGGCTCGCGAGCCCTCACGAGTTGGACCTATCTTGAAACAAGCCTGATCCAAACATTTATACAACTTATGTTGCCATCGAGTCGAGCCTGGTCCGAGCCAACGAGCAACCGAGCCAAGGTGAGTCGGAATCTGCCTCGCTCAAGCTCGGCTCATTGTCGGCCCTACATGCGGATCTATCACCTTGTGTGGTTTTGGCTCGAAGAGCCAGGCTTGATTGCGGCACCGACTTCGCCGGTCTTCGTCTCAACAATGGCATGGTGAGTAGAAGAAGTTTGTGTCGGTGCTTATTGTTTCAAATCTGTAGGGACTTGATCATAATTTCCTATTTTTATAGGGGTTTGTACATAATATGTTGAAATCTCCGTGAACGAAAAGGTGGTTTCTTTCTTAAAAAAACTGTCGGTACCAAGCAAAACCGTTGGCCACCTACCGTTGGCCACCTAATTCTAGCCAACGATCTATAGGTTTTTGCTCTTCACATTCCGCAACAGTTAGATTAAAATCGAGTAGTGGTTAAAACTCTCGGGCATCGCCATGGCTCACGACTTTCGGTTGATTTTTGAGAACCATACGATTTCTATCGCGTGGTTGTTTCTACGAAAACACTTATATTTGACCTCTGACGTCACGCTCCCGCTTGCCGGCTTCGTGGCCCACGCAGGTCTTACAATACCGAATACCAATTGAAACATATTTGGCTGGGCGTAGCCGTAGCTTCAATCTTTTGAGCTATTTGGCTCTGTCATAATGATATCGTTTTTACAAAAAAAAAAATCACTTTCATATGTACAGGTAATCTTCAGGGCATCATATTGGTTTTGATATCGGCCGTCTCTTCAGCAGGAGAATGGAAAGGAAGTGTCCTATCAAGTTGGTCAATCATATTGAAAGTAGTTGCAACGATCTTCTTTCATTCTAGCTGGAAGTTTAATAAGTGAATAACTTTGTAACAGTGCCTTTTATTTTTGGACACTGTTCTTTTGAGCTGATCTGAACGGCTGATAGGCTAAAATGACTGAACTTCGAGAACTTCTCGAGATTGTCCCAATATTTGGATCCATTTCATTTGACTTATTTTTTAAAGCGTTAGGACCCACCTTCAAAACAACAAAAAAAATGAACTAAAATAACTCAAATCATATGTCTTTTCAAAACGTAGATAAGCCGTTAACCTGAAAAGAACGGGGCCTTTCTATGGTTTTGCTACCCTTTGGTGAGGTCTTATAATAATTTGATGATTATGTATGGGTGTTGTACATCTTCGGATTCAAATGTAAAGACAGGTTGCGGACAAGGTTTTGATCTAGTGGTAGAGGCTACAGTGGCAGCGCTACCCACCAAAGTTCAAACACCAGGTTTGACTTTGTGTGTCGCATTTTTCTAAGATTTTTCTAGTCGTAGGGTACGCACACGCACGTGCCTTGATGCCTAATTGTTTGTCTTTTGTGGCAGTTGTTGTTTCTAGCATGTGTTAGGACGCACACACAGAGGGTACGCACACACGTGTGCCTTGATGCCTAATTGCTTGAGGGTACGCACACACGTGTGCCTTGATGCCTAATTGCTTTTCTTTTGGGGCAGTTGTTGTTTCTAGCATGGTTAGGACGCACTCGTGTGCGTGCGTGTTAGTTTAGGGGTTAGAAGTTTGGGAGTGTGTTGTGTGCGCTTTCTTTGTACGCTCTCAAAAAAAGTAATGACATGTTTTTTTATTCTTTTTAAAAAACCCCGAAACGACCGAGTTGTTTTTGGAGGCCCTGGATCACACATGAAGCACGTCTTCCATCTGTGCATGACTATGGTTAGACCTAATCATCTGTCGGGCTCGGGCTGGTTCGGGTCGGGTTTTTAAAAACCCAACCAAAACTCAGCCGGTCCGAGCCCGACCCGACCCGACGCATCGGATTACAAATCTAGGCCCAACCTCGACCCAAAACCCAAAAACATGAGCCCGCATGGCTATTTTTGCAATTTTTCAGGCCTAAACCCGACCCGACCTGACAGTCGGGCTCCAAATCGAGGCCCGATCCGACCCAGTGCACTGGTCGGGTCGGGTCGGGTCGGGTTTTTTCAGGTTGGGTCGGATACGTCGGGTCAAGCTATCCATGAGCAGATATCTAACTGTGGTATCACTTGCACAAAGAGAGCCTACCTGTTGCTGTCCCAACAATGCACATACCAACATAGGAGTATAATTTATAGATCGATCCTCCTTTAGACCTTTACACATGAAGTGAACCATCAATTTTGTAGAGCACGCATTTAATTCTTACTCCCAAAAGGATGACATGCATCTTGACTATATGAAGAATATCCAAACCCTGGATCCGTGAGCCAGCTAACACAAAAACACTACAAGATAGTGGATAGACATATCTACCACCTCTTTGGAAAAGAGCACGCGAAAGTTGGCCAACTTATTAGCATATTTATATCCACATCATGTGTAATTGTGTATGCACAGATGGATATTCATCTCACGTTCTGTCAAAAAGAGTGAAGACTCATATGGGATGCCATGGGATTCTCTGTCGTAGCTGCCACTCACTGTCACGTGGGTCTAGAACCCACCTATAGTGCGTGTAACTGGGAAGAAAATTCTATGGCAGCTATGACATAGGACTTCTATGACACCCCTTTTATCCACCATTTAACAACCATCCAACGGCCACGATTAATTCCAGCTTCAAATCATTTAAAAAATAGGTAAAAAATTGAATATTTAAAGTTTCAAAGTTTGGTTTGATTTTAAAATCTTAAAATTTGGTCAGATTGAACAACTCGGGCAATATTGAAAATTTTCATATTCAATCAAATTTCAAACATTAAAATTTGGACAGGTTTCTAAACTCTTCAAATTTGATTAATTTCGTATTTTTAAATATGGCTAGGTTTTAATTTCAAATTTCGTTCATATTTTAAAAATGACAAATTTTGTCAAATTTCATAATTCTATTCGATTTCAAATTTGGACCGGTTTCAAAAATTCTAATATATTTTTAAAAACCATGGCCATATTTTAAAATATGAAATTGATCAAATTTCAAAAATTGGAAACCTGTCCAAATTTTAATGTTTGAAATTTGATTGAATATGAAAATTTTCAATATTGCCCAAGTTGTTCAATCTGACCAAATTTTAAAATTTTAAAATCAAACCAAACTTTAAAACTTTAAATCTTCAATTTTTTTACCTATTTTAAGCTGAATCGAAGCTGGAATTAATCGTGGCCGTTGGATGGTTGTTGAATGGTGGATGAAATGGGTGCCATAGAAGGTCTATGGCATAGATGCTATAGAATTTCCTTCCGTGTAACTGCACGGCAAATGGGATATGGCCGCAGGGAGGCAAAGATATGATGGATTGGACACTTTCTTGTAGTGGACTCTCCAAACTAGCATAGGGAGATGACCATCATAGGTGTTCTTTAACTATGTGATTATCAATCGAAAACTGAATTTAAGAATGTTTGGCTTATGATATCAAAACTATCAAAAAACGACTTTTAAAAGTCTGAGCGTTCAAAAGAGTAATCAAATAATTTAAGGAGAAAAACCCACAAAAAGATTATATAGGCTAGCGTTGCGATAAGCTGAAATTTGGATATGCTCCGAAGGAAACCACAAGGTAATTACCTGATGTCCAGCAATACTATACTATGACTAAACAAGTCGAGAGGCATGCTAGCCCAAGACGATGGTGAAAAATTAGTTTGTATACTCGCCCAAAACACAAGTAGATTTTTTAAAAAGAGGATATACCTCATTTTTTATTATATCAACAACCATACAGCAGAAACCATGTCTTGAACTTACAAACAAAACAGCGCACCAAGACAAAAGAACGAGTTAAAGCAGTAGTAGCCATCCCACCAAACACTTTTCTGGACAGGCAACAAGTCCCAGCAAGACAGGCAAAAAGTGTCCGAACGGAAGACAGGGAGCAATAACAGAACATTTTTCTGGAGGATTTAACATGCGAAGGCAGTAGTAGCCATCCCCACAAAACACTAGCTAACTGTCAACAAAAAGCAACATCCAGTAGCTTAGTTCATCTTTTGTAGGCTTGAGGTTAGGAGGCATTGATTCTTGAGGCAGCAAGACTAAATTCCCCAAGCAGCCCCCTCTAGCATCCTAGCTCCTTGCACTAAAATGTCTTTCGAATCTCCTGCAAATAAGTCTGCTAAATACCTCAACACCGCACAAATGGAATACACTATTTGAATAGGAGAATAAAAAAATTTCCTTTCAAAGCACTATTTATTCCTGTCAGTCCAAATACACCACGGAACCAAAACAATACAAGTATAAAAGAACTTCCCCCAAAGGCCAAATTGCTTCAATCCAGTGGAAGTAGCCTCTAAAACCGAAAGGCTTTGTAGAATAACCAATATGCAAGCAATAGCGCACCAGATAAAAGAAGCAGTGGAACAATAAAAAATAAATGATGAATACTCTCCCACAGAAAAAACAAAAAGGACTACCTGACTAGTTCTTTTTCCTAAGAACATCTTTCGTTAGGATAGCTCCTCTACATGACAACCAAAGGAAAATCTTGATTTTAAGAGGGATGATAACTTTCCTAATGAAATTACAGTCCACCTCAACGCCATTAACAGAAAACACAAGTAGATAAATGCGTATAAACTTGGATATCTGTATTCTCTGAAGTACTAGCTTATTCTCTGAAGTACTAGCTGAGTGACCTTGTGAAATAAAGATATATATAATCATATACATAGAGAGAGATGGGGAGAGGGGCAGGGGGACAATTCTATATAGATATAGCGAGATCTTTTTTTTTTTTTTTTGCTTAAGTTGTTTTATTATAATTTTGTAACGGTTGGGTTTGGACCTTTTCACGCCGTTTCTTGAAAAACTCATTGCCCGTAGATAGATGTTATAAAACTAGCACAGTTGACACGCCCGCGGCGCGTTGCATAACTTCTGTAAGGCACAAACGTGTGTGATTTCGTGTAAGGAAAGTTAGACATTAGTTTTGATTTTTATTCCCGTTATTTCTTATTTTTAAAAAATTTATTTTTTATTGGATAAATATTTTTATGGGGCTCCATTATCATGATATTACGGTTCCATTTTATAAATTTTTTTTTCCAGATTTTTTTGTTGGCCACAAAAGTTAGAATGAGGGAAGAATAAATTATTTCCTAATTCAATTATTTGTGAATCTGATTTTTTTAAAAGAAAATGGATAATTTTTTTGTGGACATCCACGTGGAATTATGATTTGTATGCTTTTAGCTATAGTTATATTTTTTGAAGTGTATTTTTTATTCCTATTATTTCATAATTCATTTCGTTTAATTTCACATTTTTAATACTTAAATTAATTAATGGACCCTTATCATTACTTTTTGTTGTTTTTTTATTTATTTTGGATATTTCGTATTATTCTTTGTGCGGTTCCATCTTTTGAGTTTTTCATCTTTTTGGATTTTTTTACACAAAAAATAAATGAACATGGGGAAGGATAACTTTAAAAAGATAAAAATGACTTTGTACATATGTGCTTTTTTACATGATTATATTCTACAATTTTTTTATTTCTGTTATGTCTTAATTCATTTCATATAATGTAACATTTGTAGCACTTAAATTTATTTATGTACTCTTATCTTGATTTTCTTGTAATTTTGTAATTTGTTTTGGATTTTTTTTCCTGTACGTTCTTTGTGCAAGCATGGTTCCAATTTTTTAAGCTTTTCAATTTTTGGATTTTTTATGACCTGCAAAAAAAGGAATGGATTCAGCGCGACGTGGCCAAACCGGGAGGCAGCCGGTTAGGGGCTTTGTAATATAGAATAGATTCATCTTTGACTATCAAATTCAACTTTTCTATACCACTAGTAAAACCAGTCAAAGTTTAATTTCAACAAGTAATCAGATAATTTTAGCATTAGAGAGCACCCTGTTAATTCATAGCAAACATAAAAAACTTTATTGAAGTTTTTATTATTAAAGGCCTATTTAGTTTACTTTTATCTGATTTGTCCTATTAAGCCCAATTAACAACCTGACAAAAAACTCTAACCCTCGTTCGATTTATTTACACCCCTCACCATCCACACTTCTCTTGATCTTTCCTCCATTCTCTATCCCTGGTCACAACTAAGGCTGAAAAAAAAATCATTTCAAAGCTCATGGACTCCATTAAAAAAATTTCCAGCACACTCACTGATTGATTCAATATTAAAATAAATCAATTTTAAATGAATTTCACTTGCACTGCTCGGCTCTTCTTGTCAGCTCCATCATGAGATTATTCCTAAACTACAATTAAAATGATATGGACCCACTTTACATTTATTTAAAAAAGAATTAATTGCATCCATACCATTATTAAACCACAAAATTCACCTTTCGAAAAAGCTCAAAAAGGTGTGGCTTGGCTCGATCTCTAGCTCTTGTTGCAACCCCTCCACTCCATAGTGCTGCCTCCTCTAATCAGACCTCTCTTGTAAGGCCTTGTTCTTTTCAGCGTTACTTACTATTATTTTTATATAGCCTATATGTTGTGATATTTTGTAACGATTTTTTGTGTATTTTAGTAGTCCTTTCAAAGATCCTAAAACTATTTTTTATTTTTTTTATCTTTAAACCTTTTTTCGAGGGCTCTCAAATTTACTACGGTAATACACCAACGCAACAATTAATACGCTGAAAAGAATAAGGCCTAAGCCTTCTCCCCTTGAGCTAGTTAGGAAGCCTCTCCTCCCATTCTCCACCACTCCTCTGCTACCCATAGTATCTACCACTGCATCGTCGACTCTCGTTTCTTCCTTTTTTTTCTGCCTGAGGCTGTCTCCAATAGTAACCCCTAAATTTGGTCCCCTATAGCTTCATATACAGGCTTTCTTTAAAAAGATTCTCTCCCTATATTTCTCTCATCTTGAATAGCGTTCCCTATGTGGAGAATTGTATAGGGGAATGAGAGAAAATTTCTACATATAAGGGAATGGAGAGAATTCTCTGTTTTACGGAACGGAATAGAAAATATTGTTAGATCACATAGGAGAAGAATCCGTCCTTATTTTAGGATAGAGGCTGTTTAATAGAAGCCTGTTGACGATAGCCCGATCTCTCCCGTCTCCTTTTTCTTTCTTACGCCATTGTTTCTTTTTTTTTTGTTCGCCACAGCTGTCTTGCATCGATCTGTTCTTCTATATGCAATAACTATTTCTCAGTAATACTTTAAGAGATGAGAAATGCAAATTACCACAATCATTGGAATTATCGTGAGGAGCATGTTGACACCTGATGAGCTCTATTCCAGGCTCAAGACTCATGAACTTGATGTGCTTGCGAGGAAATCACGAGAGTGTGGTTAAACTTAAAAGATCAAGGCTACATTTTTTTTCATGTTACGGGTACACATCACCTAACCCATGCAAATGGTATAGGATTCCATTTTTCTAGTCACCATCCACACCATTTTGGTCTACTCAGAGTGGTTTATAGGCAGCCGACATCATATTATCATATATGCATAATATTAGCAGATCTATCTACAAATGTTTTTATATTGACATGCCTTTTAAGTTTTTAATAACGAGAATGTTTTGAGTACAGACTTAGGACATGTACAACATTCTTAAATGTCCCGTCTCTTAGAGCTAAAGTGGCAAAAATTTGATGATGTGGCGGTAGTTTAAGGGGAAAAACGGTAGAGACGTCTCTTGGCGAAACAGTATAATTGTATAAATGACGTTTAATTACGTATTGTGAAAGCTTAAAAGTGGATCAACTTTGAATTGTAGGGATTGCTTGCCCTCCTTCCACAGGCACTATTCCGCTGTCACTATTGACCATGCCACATGTATGTTAATCAATCTGCAGCACTTCTAATGACCAGTATGATAAAAATGCCTTAATTTATTTAACTAATCCTCATCGTCTCGTTATTAGCGTACGCACGTGCGCATGCAAATGAAACTTTCTTTAATCTTTACCTGACTATGCATTAATCGGCAAACATGAATTGGCTAGCATTCCTGAATATGTAATAAATTGGTCAAACTGTCAGGTCTTCGTGAAGGGGGAGCACATGAATCATATTGCAAATTAGAAGCGTTGTCTAATTAGGGCTGCATAGCAGCTCTGTTTTATATGGCTGTGCTAAGCGACGGAGCTTGAGTGCTCTAGAGCTTTTTGTGAAGTCAAAAGTTCTACAGTATTTTACTAGTCTATAGGGGCACGTTAATGCTACAACCCATTTATAAACTATTCTACTCCCTTCGTTCTTTTTTGTTTGACGGCTTTAATTTTTTGACACATATTTGACCATTCGTCTTATCCAATTTTTTTTTGTAAATATCATAAAGGTATTTTAAACATGACTTTTTTTTTCATCTTTGTACTAAATTTTTGAATAAAACGAATGGTTAAAGACATGTCTAAAAGTCAAAAGCGTCAAACAAAAAAACAGAGGAAGTATTTATATATGTCCACTTTTTAATTATTATCTTAACTTCTTATATCTCTATCTTATATTTACAGTGTTGGATACTCTTTTTTAGCATCAAATGAGTTTACCATTAAACATGCTGAGTTTTGATTATATGATTTTAAAGTATTTGAGAAATGATAAGGATGTTTGCAAACTAGAAGCGTTGTCAGGGCATAGATGTAATATGTATTAGTATCATGTTATATGCTTGGAGAAAAATGCATCATGTGACAAAAAAAACTGTGTCAAGACTGGGCACTTCATGGTGTGTGGCCCACAACTGGATTGCCAATCCTAGATAAAATGATGGGTGCTCGAAAGAAGATAGCTTAGATATGGCTAAAGGCATGATTGGATACAGTGGGTTTGGTCATGGTTAGAAATGGTTGTGGTCATTGTCTACGCGGTCCGGTGATTATAGCTAGTTGTTAGGATAGAGTTTACTCCATGGTTTATCCTAGAATAATCAATAAATAAATGAGCTAGGTAGGTGATTTAAAAGCTTGTTAAAATTGGTTTTACGCCAATAAAAGAACCATCCTCTTTTTATTGAAGCCATTATCACTTAATGTATTAGGAGTGTTAACGAGCGAATGTTTGGATGACACGACCTCACACACTCATACTTTTTTATCGAGATAATGATGTGGATCATTATGGATGTCATGAAGAGAGGATGCGAACTACATCGACCATAACGAGGTTTAGGGATCACTTCAATCGTTTGTAGGGATGCATAGCCACTAGAGACATTTTTTATCACCTTTATGTTCCGCTGTCATTCACAAACTCTGAAAACTTTTGTAATATATTTAAGTGGCTCGGTCGGCCGAACTGTATGTTAAGCTTATGAGCATGAACATTGTTATGCAATGATCAGGTTGACATCACTTTCGCATGTATAAAATGATACATGTCTATGTTTCATGGGCACTAGTATACTAATTTAGAGACTACGTGGCAGTTCTTTTCAGCTTAACAGCTTAACGGCTTAACAGCTTAACGACTTATTTACGTTCTAAAAAGACATATGCTTTGAGTTTTTTGAGTCCGTTTTTCGCTATTTTGAAGGTGGGTCCTAACGCTTTAAAAAGCAAGTCTAATAAAATGGATCCAAATCTCAAGACTATCTCGAGAAGCTCTCGAAGTTCAGTCATTTCAGCCGTTCAGCTGTTTAGCCGTTTAGATTAGCTCAAAAGAACAGGGCCTTAAATACTATAAAACAGTCTCAGGTAAGCAGAAATTGTGGGCTTACAACGTGGATATCTGTTCGTTGTTTCGCTACCTTGCGTTAGCTCTTTTCCAAAAGAGGCACAGATATGTGCATTAGCCGGTAGTGCTGTTTGTCTGGCTCATGGAACCAGGGTATGGATATTCTGTGTTTAGTCAAGATGCCTGTCATCCTTTTGGGAGTAAGAAAGATGTGCCTGGTATAATCCTCATCTTAAAAGTAGTGCTCTGCACTGCAAATCGATGGTTCCATGTGTAAAAGAGAACCGATCTCACCGGATCTGTAAAGCTAGATATGTTCGGTAAGTCCATTGCTCGTAGCATTGCTTTGAGCGACAAATATCACGGTCTCTTCCCGATCTTTTTTTATAAAGAAAGGAAGGAGATGTGACTTCATTTAGTTGATAAATAGAGGGAAAACAAAGTACAAAAATACACAGGATTTACAAGAATAAACCAAGAGAAATGACGAAAGTAAGAACAAAATTAAACTAAACAAAATTTATAGAGTTTACAAAACCAGCCAGCTTCTTCGAACAACGTACTGCATGAAACCAGTTAACCGCAAACATAGGTTACTAATAGGTGTGATTCGAATTTTTTTAAAAAAATATAGAAAGGAAAGAGCACACATAGGACACTAATAGGTGGAATTATCCAAATGGGTAGACGTGATTTGAAATTTTTTGAGAGAGATTGGTTGACAATGATTTCAGTGGAGATGTGTGAGTAGGGAAAGAAGGTGGAGATTGAAAGTTGATGAAGTTACCACTGCCACTACAAGACGCTTTATAAATAGTAGAGATTCCAGTTTAATGATAAAATAAAATAAATCATAATAATATAGGCAGATGCAGAATCTATAGATGTGAATATGGGAAGAATTATTCCTTTTTTTAGCATAAAATAAAATTTAAACTATAGCATGAAATTTGTTATTTTGAAAAGTTAAACGTTGTTTGCTTTCGTTGATTCTTCTAAAAATTCCTAAAACCATTTTTATTATAATTATTTGGGCTCTACAACATCTCTATCCATGGCCATCAACTTCTTCATATTGTAATCTACAGGTAGACTAAGCTAAAAATAACTAGAGTGGGGAATGTGCTAAGCAAAAACTTTTGTTGGCTAGAAGAGAATGGATAGCCTCTCCGGTGAGGAGAGAGAGCGGTCCCATGATACTCCACCCATTTCACTTCCCCACTTTGTCCTCCTTCTGTATTTCCCAAGAACAATATTTCGGATCCAGATTTAGATTTAGATCTAGGTGATCCTCATGACTCTAGTATCCTGTGGGAGGAAGAGGACAACCGCTCAACCCCCCCATAGCCCGGAGCTCCACGGTTTGGGTGCTTGATTTCACCCTCCATTTGTGCTTGTTTCATCCATAGGGGATGTGTTGCATCTCTTTGCCTAAGGCCATGATAGAGCCATGAAGTTTAGATGTGTGTGTCCTTTGTCGATGCATCATCATTCTGACCAAGGTTGCTAGATTTTACGTACGAGTGCAGTCGATAGTGAGCAGAGACAACTAGGTCTAGATGTTGGCTCTAATTGCGGAAAGATTGTGACATGCATATAGTAGCAATCCATGCAATAACATTGAGTGGCAAAAAAGGTGTCGACTACGGTGACACTCATGGGTGTTGTTACCTTGCTGTAGGCGTGGTTGAGGGACCTAATTCTTCCGACTGGACAACCTCTTGGTTCATTGATTTAATGATTGGTTTTATGAATTTCGAGTTATTACACTGGGTTTCAACTAGTTAACATTGCTATTCAAGATTAGTAGTTATTTCGGACATTGTCCTCTTTCTCACTAAATCATTTTGTATGCTGTGAGAAGAATTTGAAATTGATCGCTCTTAGAGCATCTCCAATGATAGAATCAACCACTAGCTATAACTAAGCTACATGTCATCTATATATACCATATGGACAACCACTTCTATGGGCTGGCGAATTGTCTCTAAAATTAATTTGGGCCAATAAATAATAGGATGCATGCACCTCGTAAGTAGGGGTGGATTCGAGTCGATCCTGGGCGAGTTTAGTCTGTCAAAGCTCGAGCTCGGTTAGGCTCGAGCTCGTCTAAAATCAGCATCGAGCTTAGGGTTAAGCTCGAGATCGAGCTCGATAAAAGCTCGGTTAGGCTCGAGATCGGCTCGGTTGAGCTCAAATGAAGGGATTTGTGCTATTTTAAGGGGAAGATAAGATTATATGAGCTCGGTTGGGTTCGATTTCAAGCTCGAGCTCGGCTCGAATTGGTTGAAAAATTAGATTTAAAGAGAGAAATATGCTATGCAATGATAATTATTCAGGCTCGGTTGGGCTCGATTAAGGCTCGGGATCGAGCTCGAGCTCGGCTCGAATAGACTCAAACTCGGGACCGGGCTCGAGATCGGCTCATTTAGCATTCAAACTCAATCCGAGCTCGAACCGAACTCGATCCGAGCTCCAGTAGTTCGTCGAGCCCGAGCTTTTGGTCCAGCCCTACTTGTAACTCGTCATAGATTGACTCTTAGTTAAGAGCTAGTGAGATAGTCTCTATCTCTATCTCTCTCCTCTCATTCTCTTCACCACATAAGCAAAAGGATGGGGTGTAATTTTTATAGATAACACCATTAGAGATAAATATAATCATATTCTATGTGATGATGCCTAGAATTACGACTGTCAAAATGTTTAGTTTGTCTAGTTGCTATGAGACAGAAACTTATCTTTTTTTTTTCTTATTGTTGGCCTTAGTGTGACAAATGTTTGTCATTCCAATTTTGTTTTAACCTTTTAAGTAAACGGTTGTAATGGTTTTATGCATGTACAGAGGATGAAAGTTTGTTTTACTATGAGAAAATTGCACTGTAGCTCCCGAAACTTGTACCAAATTGCACGAAATCCCCTAAACTTTCAAATTGTTTTCTCAGCTTCTGGAACTAGACTCCAGTTGCACCATTAGTCCTGGGCCGTTAGGATCTGTTAGAAATTCCGTTAAACGGTGACGTGGCGCCCACGTGGCCGTTAAGCGCTGACGTGGCCCAAAAATCAGAAAAAATCAACAAAAACATTTAAAAATCTATAAAAATTTATAAAAACAAAAAATCACAAAATTCATATAAAAAATTAAAATATAGAAAAATTTAGGAAACAGGAAAAAAACCTAGAAAATTCATAAAAATAATTTAAAATATAGAAAAATTTAGAAAACCTAAAAAGATCCAAAAATAAAAAATGTAGAAAATTCATAAAAATGAAAACAAATCATTTAAAATCTAGAAAAATTTATAAAACCTGTAAATAATTCACAAAATCATTAACAAATCCAAAAATCATAAAATTCATAAAAATTAGAAAAACTGAAAGAAATTCACAAAAAGTTAAGTGAAGTTCTGGTTTCTTTGTGAATTTCTTTTAGTTTTCAAAATTTTTGTGAATTTTTAATTTTTTTAAAATATTTATATGTTTTTATGATATTTTTGGATATTTTAATTAATTTTGTGAAATATTTTTGGGTTTTCTAATTTTTTCTAGATTTTTAAATGATTTGTTTGGTTTTTATGAATTTTCTACTTTTAAATGATTTTTGTGGATTATTTTTAGGTTTTATAAATTTTCTATATTTTAAATTATTTTTTATTAATTTTTTGTATTTTTTTTTATAAATTTTATGAATTTTGTGATTTATTTTTTTTTATGATTTTTATAGATTTTTAAGTTTCTTGTTGAATTTTTTGGATTTTTTAGGGCCACGTCAGCACTTAACGGCCATGTGGGCGCCACGTCACCATTTAACGGAATTTCTAATGGATCCTAACGGCCCAGGACTAACAGTGCAACTGGAGTCAAGTTCTAGGAGTTGAGAAAGCAATTTCAAAGTTTAGCGGATTTTGTGCAATTTGGTACAAGTTCCGAAAGCTGCAGTGCAATTTTCTCTTTCACTATCTTCTAAAGGGAGAGTCCTACCACGTTCTAACAGCCACTTATTTCACCATCATCCACTGTCACGCACAGCCTTTAGCTTCAGTCAATGCCTAATTACCGCAACATAGAATGACCATCTATGCTACACATGCGCAAAATGCCATCGCCAATTTGCCATTTGTTTATTTCTACGAAGCAACAGAGGCAAACGCGTTTTCGTAGCATCTGGGCCGTGGAGTTGAAGATCGCAACCCGACAAGGACCAACCTATATAGCTATGAATATATTTTTTTTTCAAAAGAAAATAGAATTCCGACAAGTTATAAAGAAATAAATTTAAAATGGACCCTTAATTCGCGGTCTCGAGTCTTGAGTATAGTATGCTAGCATGCCAAACACTTGCACAGCATTCATTTATTCAGTGTAGGCGCGTGACAAGAAAGAGAAGGCACTTAAAATTTACCATTTACAAGATGGATGGCCCAATCGATCACTTTGTAGGGCACGAGAAAGTAACAAAAAATTATAAAATGCACATGGCCTGATCGATCGATCACTTTGTAGGCCACGAGAAAGTAACAAAAGAATGACAAAACTCCAACTATCTCTGGTTGTAGCTGCCCACCTACCCAATCAGAAAAAAGAAGATTATTCAACCAATGTGCTACGCTACGCTACACACACCACTCCTTTTTTTTCCCTTTGATTTTGTTGCTTCTCAAATCTCACTATCTCAGAGTACTTGGTCCCAAACGGAGTGCTTGCTCCTCGTTTGATTTGAAAACGAAAATTTAAAATCTAAACCATATTACAAAATTCGTTCACGAAGGACGGGCGAGAGGAAGTAAAACCGAACAAATCTTAGAAATTGGGTCCGGGTCAGGTCAGCCGTCGAACCCGGTTCGGCTCCAGACGGCGTCGCGGACCCGCGAGGCGTCCCGGCCTTTGAGCGTCCGGCCGGCGCCCTCCACCACCGACGACCTCGCCTGCCGCCGTGCCAGGTACACGTGCGGCGGCACCCACACGCCGGCGCAGGCGCCGGCGTCCTCCTCCTCCTCCTCTTCCGCGCGCGCCACAGCCTCCGCCTCCGAGTACCGGCCGGGCCACGCGGGCACCTCCACCGGCGCCGACGCCGCCACCTGCCTCTGCCCGTCCGCGAACGTGCGGCTCAGGCCGCCCACCAGCTGCGGCGCCCTCGCCGGCCGGCCCCCTACCTCCCACACGCCGTTGCCCTTCCCGTCCGTGGCGGCATGGCCGGTGGTGGTGGGCTCCTCCGACGCCGACGACGATGAGGACCACACCTCCGACTCGGCGAGGTCCGGCAGGTCGACCTCCCCGTCGGAGTACGGCGCGACGGAGCCCGACCGGTAGTGGGACCCGAGGAAGCGCTCCACCGCCGGCCTGGTCCGCGGCTTCGCCATCCGCGTCGGCGCCGCCGACTCCTCCTGCGCTCCCTCCTTCCGGTTGGTGGCGTCGGCTCGGGAGTCGGGAACTCGGGATAGGAGGAGAGGGCAGATGGTTAAGGTTTGGCGACCGGTGCAACCTGGCGAGCATTTATAGGCCGCGGCGGCGGCGGGCCGGTGAGCCCCACGGCCCCGCCCTGGCGGGCCCGACCTTTTGTCATGAGTGTACAGCCTCCTTTTCGTACGTGTCCACGGCGTATTTTTCCGAGCTCTCTCGTTTCTTTTTTTTTAAAAAAAATACTGTATACTTTTTCCTCTCCTACACGATCAATAAATGCTTGGTACACTACTGGGTTATTATTCCTTTTCCTGTTCCGCTCGAACACGGTTTACTGTAGCCATATACGAATAAGAAGTGGATAAACATCTTAGTTCCAACGAGCGTACGTCATCGCAAGATGGCAGCATGCTCTTGTCATAGACTATGCAGCTCATATCTAGAGGAGCTAGCTTCTCATAATCGAATTAGGCCCCGTTCTTTTCAGCTTAACAGAATAATAGTTTAACGGATTAACAGCTTAACGACTTATCTACGTTTTGAAAAGACATGCTTTGAGTTTTTAAGTCTGTTTTTTGGCTGTTTGGAAGGTGGGTTCTAACATTTTAAAAAGTAAGTTAAATAAAATGGATTCGAATATCGAGACTATCTCGGTGTTTCTCGAAGTTTACTATTTCAATGCTCAAATTGCTCAAATTGCTCGGATCGATTCAAAAAGCTCTTAATCAAGAATATTTCTTAATAAAAAAACTTGATATATAGCTAGTAATGCGGCGACGCATCGTGGGAAGCTTCCGCTTCCAATTTAACATTTTTAAAAAGTACTTTTTTTTAAAAAAAAAGTTGCATGCAATTGGACGGGCGAATATGCATGCATCGCGTCCAGTGACGGTGGCGTCGGGCGGCCCAGGGACGGGGCCAATGCAGGTGGGCCAGCCGCCCACGTGGGATGGGCGCTGCGCAAGCCTAGCCGTGGACGCAAACTCCTGCCACTGGCTGCCGCGTGGGGCCCAGCCCCCACGGGGCAGCACGTGTGCCGCACTGGCGGACGGCGTGACGTCAACCGTTGTGTGTAGCTTCGTGTAGCCAGCCTAGCCCGAGGTTCTTCCGGCCGCGCGGCTCGGCTCGGCTCCACTGATTCGTGTTCGAACTTCGAAGCGAGGGTTAAGGGTTAAGACAAAAAGGGCCCGTGATTGGATTAGGGGTAAGACGTGAATTAAGGGGGGGGGGGGAGGTTCCTTGCACCTGGACGAAAGTGTTTGATGGATGTACGTGCATGCTTTATACGGCAAGAGACGTCGTACATTGATCGATATCTACATAGCTCTCACGCACAAGTGTGCATCTTTTTGTTTTTTGGTAAAGCCATTTTTTTCATGGCCATATATATTTCCAAATCCTCTATAGTGCGTAGCCCTGCCAGTTCCCTCCGGAGGTCCCTTCAACGGAATTGTTTGGACCCTCCATTCCTACCGCGCTGTCCTCTAGGGGAAATTTTCTTATATGACACCAAATTGATACCCTAGTTTTCAAAAGACATTAAATTGGCATCTAATTCCTCCCAAACATCCAATTCGTCTTTTCTTCACTTTAGTGACATTTTGGTGATTTCTCAGCCTTTTTGAGCTAAATACGCAAACAAATACGAAGAAATATGTATCTGACATGTGGGACCCACTTGTCAGCCTCTCACCCTTCCTTCTTCCTCCTCTTTCCTCTTTCTCCACGTCGACCTCCGCCCCTGCCAGGAGCCACGGCGCCATCTGTTGTCGACCCGCCGCTAGCGCCGTCGTGTCCTCGCCCCATCGAGCCGTGCCGCCGCCTTGCATTGCCGCCACCGCATATTCATACCACCATCGCTTGTTTTCCGCCACTGGTGCCCACTAGGCCGATCCTCCGCGGCGCCCGTCCTAAACACCGGAGTCGAAGACGGCCACAGCCATGCAGCCCGGCGGCAAGCAGCGCGCCTGCCCGACGAGGGTCCGACGCAATGGCGAGGTTCCCAGCAACAAAGAATCGGAGGAGGCGCGCTGGCTCAAGCGGCGGCGTCCTTCGGCGGTGGACGGCGGCGACCTCGTCGCCGTGGATGGAGAGAGGAGGATGCACTTGGTGAGCTCCTCCATGGATGGAGAGAGAGAGGGGGATGAGAGAGGAAGGAGGAGGAAGAAAAAGGATGTGAGTCTGACATGTGGGCCCCACATGTCAGAGGCGTATTTCTACGTATTTGGCTCAGGTATAAAATAGAAATGCTGAGAAATGGCCGAAAATGTCACGAAAATAAAGAAAAAACGAATTGAGTGTCTCTGAGAAATTAGATGACAACTTAGTGTCTATTGGAAACTAGGGTACGAATTGGGTGGCATGAAAAAAAATTTCTCGTCCTCTAGGGGTGGGCAAAATTAACCGATAACCGAAAAACCGAACCGAGCATTCGGTTTTTGTTTCAGAACTGTTCGGTTTATATGATTCGGTTCAGTTTCTAACACAGGTTAACCGAAATAACCGAGGTACCCGAATGTTTGTTTACCTAGACCTTGCAGGCTTGCAGCCCATCCAGCCATCGATGGTTCATACACTCGCTCGCGGCCCAAATGGCTTGGCGCCTTGGCCTATTCGGCCATTCCCCCGCTCCCCGCCCCTCCCACGCGCTGTGAGTACTGAGTAACCCTAGCCAAAGCATCTCCATCTCCTCTCCAGCCTCCAGCCGCTAGCCACCACTGCGCTCTGCGCGTCGGCGCCCCTCGCCTCGCCGCCGCCCATCGCCATCGCCGCCGCCGCCCCCATCGCCGTCGAGGAGAGCTCATATCCCGCCGTCACTAGCTCACCGCCTCCCATCGTCGCCTCGCCGAGAGGAGAGGAGAGGTCACCGCCCGCCGTCGCCGACTCGTTGTCGCCTAGCCACGCCCTCCTCCTTCCTAGATGCTGGCATGCAAGGCGACGGCAAGACGACACACAAGACCGCCAAGATCCTCCCAACCACAACCCTCGTCGTCGCCATCCTCACCGTTGCTCAATTTGGTTAATAACCGAAAACTGAATAAACCGAACCGAAATAATCGGTTAATTTGGTTCGGTTAGTATATTTTTAGAGATGATTTCGGTTTTCGTTTTTCACTAACCGAATTTTTTAGAAACCGAACTGAATTAACCAATATAACCGAATGCCCACCCCTACTGTCCTCTGCCTAGTTCGTTGGATCTGACCTAACGACTTTGCATAAAACTCCCTATTATTTGTGATTTTATGTCCACATCCCCATAGCTTCGTGTATTATAGATATATAGAAGGTAGACTCCACAAATTTTACCGGCTTATATATGCATGCAGCGTAGGAAATTGGAACGAAGAGCAACGAGAATGGTCCAAGTTCAATGAACTTAATTATAATTGTCAGGTTATAATGGCATGCAGAGGCAATGAATTAGTGCGGAACGTGAGCGCAAAGTAAACTTGGGCGCCAAGTTCTTGTCCCGGCAAGTGCGTAAATGCGCCGGTAAAAGGAAATGGTCAAAATCTCGGGCACCACGCGAGTGGAGTACGTCTGTTCCGACCTGGCAGGCTGGCAATTTTGAAAGCTGTTTTGGGGCTAACAACAGAAACCCCGATGGTTTCGAGAACCGTAGTAATAGAGCGGTAATCGAGAAAACCGAGAAAAATTGGCTGGTTTAGGTTACACGACAGTGTTTCGAAAATCACAGTTAAGCCATTTAGCACTATCCCATCCCACTATTTATACATCATTCAATCACTAATTCACTACCCTATTTCTTCTTAATTCTTTCTCTCTCGTATAATAATACCTACGCTACTACTCCCTCCATCCTGAAATAGTTGTCGTTTTAGACATGTCCTAAGTCAATGTTTTAAAATTTTATCTATAAAATACTTCTAAACCATTTAGATTTGAAGCATAAAATTCATATAGATAAATTCGTTTTGAATAGAACTTTCATAAAAGTATAATTTTAATGCATGTTAAAAATAAATTACAATAGTTTTTAGTGGTCAAAGTTGTATTTTGGAGACCGTGTCAATGTCCAAAACGACAACTATTTCATAACGGAGGGAGTACTACAGCGTTGGGTACACGTATTGAATGGGCAACGAATATGAATAGCATTGCACATGCCAGGTACTCTGTTGGAGCCAGAGAAAATACCAGAATTTTGAGCATTATACCATTTTTTTGCCTTTGGTTAAAGATAGTCTGCTACTCTGCCATATCATTAGCTGCTCCAATATCTATCTATGAGCTAGCATTTTAAACTTACATGTCGTGTGTATGCATGTGCGTGCGAGCTGTGCATTCACGGACAGATTCTTTGACCACTCGTTATCAACTTTTAAACTACAACTTTTTAAAAAGATAAAAAAGAATTAGGCAGAAACCCGGCCGTGACAAATTAGCTGCCGAGCACGCACAGGGCCCAGTTCCGATTTATTTCTGATGGATTGTACCCTTGCTACCAACCCATATATCAACAGGCCCAAACATCGTTCGCCCGCACGAGACAATTCCTCTATTGGCCCATAACTTCCTCTTGGCCGACGGATCTTTTTTAGGGAGAAGTCATTGTGCCCCACTATTGCCAAAGTTCGGTATGGCCAAAGTTCCATTTTGTCGCTGAACTCCGAAACCGAAGGACCAACCTTTCCTATCAGTAGAGAACAAAATGACCTTTTTTAGCTAAATCCATTTCGGTTTTGGATGACTTGGGTTTTTTAGAAAATAAAATTTGGAAAATCTAATAAATTGCAGCAAATCATAAGGATCTCAAAAAATAAAAAATACTAGAAAAGCATAAAAATGTGTAGAATCCATATATGCAATAAAAATGTAATGTTTGTGAGTGTACTTGTATGAAAAAAAAATGTCTTCGAGTGTCTTTTATTAATTAAATACAATAAGTATTTAGGGAAAATTAGTTTGGCTTGGAGACAATTGGATAAAACTAAGAATAATACAGGGATGTTAGTTTTAACTTTCAATTTGAATATTTAAATTTAAATTCAAAGTTACTTTTAACTTTTAATTATATTTTAAAAATTAAAATTCAAAGATCAACATAACATCCTTACATTTTAAAAAATTTCTCCATCATTCCACAAGCTAAAGTAATTTTCGTGAAGTCACATAAAATGTTCCTAAATATTTTATTTATCTAACAAATAAAAGACATCGTAAGACAAAAATAACTTTTGGATATAAATATACACACAAATGTTATATTTTAATTTTATATTTGGGTTCTACATTTTTTTTTTTCAGATTTTATAGATATTACTCCATCTGGTCACGAAAAGAAGTCGTCGTTGACTTTTGCACACTTTTTTGACCATTCGTCTTATTCAAAAAATTTGTAAATATATAAAATATAAGTCATACTTAAAATATATTTAATAATAAACTAAATCACAACAAATTAAATGATATTTACATAACTTTTTTGAATAAGACGAATGGTCAAAGATGCCTCCAAAAGTCAACGGCGACTTCTTTTTGTAATCGGAGGTAGTATTATTTTATTTTTTTAAGATTGAAATGGTTTTCTACAATTTATTAAAATTAAAATTTATTTTTTTTATAGAAGATCGCGCTGACTAATACACGATGCCATCTAAAAATAGGATAGATTCGAGTGAAAGTATTTTGTCCGATATTAACAGTACATGTTGGACGACGGGAGTTCTGGATCAAAACCAATAGCACCTTTTGCGCTTTTTTACGGTGGGCTTCCATTAAGGGGCAAGGTGGGCGGTAGACCGTGGTGTTGACTGCTACGCTGTAGGATCCATTGGGCCGTAACTTACGGAAAGGAAACACAAGGACTTTGACAGAACGGCCGCTATTGAGGCTGCTCGGGCCGGTACGGCGGCGCCAATTGAACTTCGAAGGATGCAGCAGGGTGTTTGGGGGCCTTCTCTCGCAAGTCTGGTCCGTTGGACTCAAACAGGCTGGTGGAATACGGGATGTGCAGATACTGAGACGATGTTTGGTTCAGGGTTTAGTAGCTAATTATTTTAAATTTAAATATTATAAAATTTATATAGCGAGTGTGGTCTAATTTGTTAAAAAAAATGTCAGAAACCCATTTTTGAAATCGGATATGATAATAAAAAGATACAAACAACAAAAGAAGAAAAACTTACCTACCATGTAGCAGCGCATCCATGATGCATGGCTTGATATTATGACTGACTGTGGCCGTAGAACACGAGGCCGTCATGCGCTGCATTCAGAGAAACGCCCTTTTTCTATGTTTATCCAGAGCCAAGCTGCATGAAAAAACTTGCATCCACAAAGCCTAGCTCAAAACTAGATTGTTGGTGATTGATAAGTGACCCATTCCGAGACGGGCCTTGGGCCAATTCCGTACCGGCCCATCGCATGTACAGAAGGTTCAAAAGGCCGCCCTTGGCCGTACTGAAGGAAGCGTCTAGCCCGCCAGAGTATTCCTCGGGCTTGACCAGGTCAATCGCGACCCCCCTGAGCGTGGCGTGACTCCCGGGCTATCCTTGGCTCGGGAGAGAGTTCCGCGGGTAGCCCGCCTATCCGCGGGCGAGTGGCGACAACCGTCATGTCCCTCCACACTTTCCCCGGCCTTGACCGAAGAATCAGATCTCCCGAACCCGCACCGGGAGAAGCGCGGCGGCACTGCTTGTCGTTTGCCTCCTTTGGCAGGCGGCGACAGTTGTTACGCTACGCGACGCCTCCAACGGGCGGCGCGAGGCTGACTCGGTCCAGTCAAATGCTATATTGGGGATAAAGGGAAAGTGCTTTCTCCCTAAAACACGATTCCTCCACGTATCGGCATGTTAAGACAAACACGTGTCACGCACTAACCTGACCAGCTTCTCCCTGCAAGCTCGAGACCAGACAGAGCCTCGGAATGAGACAAGAATGTCACCACTAAAGCGAAGACCGGCACGGGGTCCGCCGCATCAGCTCCGGGCGACCCGCCGCGCCTATAAAAGGAAAGGCCCCGAACCAGTCGAGGCTAAGCAATTCAGGTGTCAACAAGCCACCCAAGCAACACGCATCCGAAGCTTCCTTAGTAGTAGCCTTAGTCCTTAGCCACCTCTGTAAGCTCGGGATCGGTGCCTTCAAGCCGGGTCTCGGCACCCTTGTACTGTTTTCCACCGTATAATCAACAAGGCTGGAGTAGAGCTATTACCTGGTGTTGACACCCAAATTTGGCAGGAAAATCGGATATGGTATAGTGGTTGAATGAATTGGAATTATTGGGCCAAATCAGAAAATGGGCTTCATCGGCAAAGGAGAAATATATTGAAGAAACCGATAGAGATAAAATTTCCGAAGAAATACGATCTGATCGGGAGAGCCACGCGATGAAAGAGGTCGTATCGGTATCGAATTTGTAATACTATAAATAGGACCTTAGGCCTAGGAAAAGATCTATCTAATACTCAATACACAAAACTCTTTCTCGAATCCGATCGACCTCGCCGAAAGGCTTCAACTCGCAGGTAGAGCTATCTCGATGGGATAATCGATTCTCTCCTTGTAACCTGTATGCATGGCTGCATCGTCCTGATCTCATGTATACAAACTATGTTAGACTGTCTCGGAATTTACCGATCTTTAACATGTTCTCACATATTGCACTGTCTCGATTCAATCGATCTGTAATGTGTGTTTATCCTGCAATGCCGATTATCATGTACTTTGTGTGTTTTTCTCCTGAATCCGATATATGCGACTATCTCGTTTAAACGATCTTGCGTATGCCTCGTTTAGGATTTTGCATGTATAAGTGTTTGCCGATTAGCATTGCATCTATTGGTTTTAGCCCTTCAAATCGACTTATTGGTTTATATCTTGAATTAGATCTGGATACTGTCTTGGCTTGACCAATCTATTCAATCTGTTTCTTGGTTTAATCTAATGCATTGATGCAAAGGTTTATTACCAATATCATACGAAAAATACCAAAAAGAAATAGAAGGATTACATTTAAATGCTTATTCACATTTATTTGATCTATCTGGCCTTAAGCCGATAGATTGTGTAATCAGATTATTCAAAGCCGATTACAAATTGACCTGATCTGGCTATACTGAAAGCCGATTAGGGTTATATTGCTAACGATTTTCTCCTTGTCAATTTACAGGTCAAATTGACTGGCACGTTTGGTTTCTCGTTGCGACGCAATCACAGAATTGACGTTTTGGCACGTGTGTTCGCGAGAAGTCAACTTTTCGTGTCGACACACTTTTTGGCACGCCCGGTGGGACACCAAGAATCAAGATCGACAGCATGACGCGTAACGACACTGAGGCGGCTTTGGAGGCGCTTAAGCTCGGCGCTGAAGCAGTGACGTTTGACGAGCTGAGCCCAGATCAGAAAAAGGAAATCGAAGATAGGCTCGCGGAGATCCATGGGGAGAACAAGAAGAGAATGCTAACTGGCTATCGTAAAACCCGTAGTGGCCAGATTACGAAGACCTCAATTGGAGATCCACTGCTCACCGGAGATTTTTCCGGTAATCGAGATCGATCAACGACTCCGTTCGATCGATGTTGGACCAGTCATCGGTTTTAGGGCGAATTGTCCAGGAGGGGACAAGCGCTGCGCTTCACAACATCATGACTGGACAAACTCACCAGATGAATCGGAATATTCCGCAGGGGATGAATCCGGGAGGCCAGTATCTAGCTTACGCTCAGCCAGGGGCATCAAATGCTGGGACTTCCCAGCTGAATCCTCCATTGACTATTAATCCAACTCCGATTCAGATGATACCGAATAATCAGGCTATGGTTCTGGTCCCAGATCTGGTCTATCAGCCGATTAATCACGGGGTGGGTGAAAATCTGGAAGAGATGACTAAGAACCTCGTCTACAATATGATGAAACAGTGCGGGTTCAACACTCCCAAGATTGCGCCACACTATACTATGCCGTATCCATCGGCTTTCAATGAGACAGAGTATCCTCACAAGTATCGAGTTCCCGACTTCGCTAATGCCAAATTCAGCGGGAGCGACAACACCTCTGCGCGCGAACATATTGCCAGGTTCCTTGCGCTGTGCGGAGAAGCTGCATCAAAGGATACAGTCAAATGCCGATTATTCCTGCTATCCTTATCGGGATCGGCTTTTAACTGGTTCACGTCGCTTCCTCCGAACAGTATCACCTCCTGGCCAGATCTGGAGAAGAAATTCCATGAATACTTTTATTCTGGAGAGAACGAAGCAAGAATTACCGACATAATGATGATCAAACAGAAATTTGGTGAATCGGTAAATGAATATCTACGTCGGTTTAGGGAGGTAAGGAACCGATGCTATAGCCTTTCTCTGCCTGACAATGAGTTGGCGGAATTGGCTTTCAAGGGACTATTGCCTGTCAATCAGAAGAAGGTGGGTAACCAGGAGTTTGCCGATATATCGCATCTGGCCCATAAGATCGCGCTCTATGAAAGCAGATTCTCTGATAATTCTTACCCAGGTCAAAGGGAGTATCGGAATAATAACAATAACAAAGGCAAAGAGAAAGCTATCAATGTGGTTGATGCTGGTGAGGATGAAAAATCCGATGACTCCGATACTGAAGATATGGGTGCTTATATTTCTGAATGGGTGAGCAACAAGAAAGAATTCGAGCTTTGATGGATAAAGCCGAAAGGGCCTGAGAAAGGCAAATATTCGTTTGATACATCTAAGTGTGATCGGATTTTCGATCATCTGCTGCAGGAAAAGCAAATTCGGCTTAAACAAAGGCATGTAATTCCTCTGCTTGAAGAGTTAAAGAAGCGGAAATATTGCAAATGGCACAATTCTTACTTGCATACGACCAATGAGTGTAACGTGTTCAAACAGGTGGTCCAGAAGGCAATTGAGAACGGGCAACTCCGCTATCAAGGAAAGAGCTCGCAGATTGACACAGAGCCATTTCCTGTCGGCTTTATTGGGTTGGTCGACACCAAGAGAAAAGCCGATGATCATGAGAGTTCCAATCGGCTTAAAGTACTTGTGGGTTCTAAGAGGATCGTAGTGGAAGACCGGCCAGAACTAAAATTCCAATCCGCATGCCGACGTGGTGAAAGAACTGATGAGTGGCGCGAGGTGAAGCGCGGACATAATCATTATCCGATTTCTAAGCTGAGGCCAAAGCCAACCTTTGATCAACTCCTCGAGAAATACGACCGGATGGCTAAAGAAACACCTCGTAGGAGCGTTAAATCAGATACTCCAGAGGTCGAACACGAGGATTCAAACAATCAGGATTGGGAAATGGAACACTGGGATTGTCCTTTTTTCCGATATTGTTGGGAAGAAAGGATGACGTTACCTAATCTGGAGGATTGCCCAATGAATCATGCCTTCATCCCGCCAAAGAGAACATCGGTAAAAGATCTGCTAGTGTTTCCTAGTGAAAGGGCCGAGGATGTTTCGATGACAAAAAATACCGATGTGCATCGGCCTCCTAAGGTGCCGTTGCCACAGTGGTGCCTGAGCGGGATCACAAAGTCTCAGAAACGGCGCTTGCAGCGGATGAGACACGCTGAAGCTAAAGAAGCGGAAGCTGAGAGGTTTAGGGACACTCTGCTATAGCAGGTAAAGCCGATAAAGCCAGTTAGGGGCAAGCAGGAATGGAGGCCCAAGTTGAGATCGGCTGTTATTGTGGAAAAGGACTCTGATGAAGCATCGATTGCCACTAACATGGTTTGCGTGTTACCTCGGGAATTCATGTGTGATTATGAAGAGGCTGCTGCAGAGTTGGTGGTTGGAGCTGAAGACGCCATATTCAAGAAACCAGAGAGCTCTCGTCTACATTTAAAGACGTTGTTCATTATGGGCTATATGAATAGAAAGCCTGAAAGAGGATCCTAAGGCCTAGAAGGGGGGTGAATAGGCAATTTTTAAATTCTTTTTCGATTGTTCTTAATTAAGCATCATGTTAAGAATGACCCAATCCTAGTTGCAATTATCAAGTAAGCGGAAGCGATAAATAATAACAAGGCAACTAAGACATGGCATTCAATTTAACACAAGCGATGCAAGGTAAGTAAGTGCGGAAAATAAATGAGAGAGTGACACGGTATTTGTTTGACCGAAGTTCGGAGCCGCAACTCCTACTCTCCGTTGAGGCTACCCCTTGCGCACAAGGACCGGCTCGCTCTCGAGCCTAACGCCTCACTTACTCCCGGTAGTCGTTCCGCCACTCCGGCGAGGTGGACTCCGTCACCCGTACACCGACTCAAGAGTAGCCACACGCCAAGGCCTACTCCCAAGCCCTCGCCTCCACGAAGGATGTCTTCAAAAGTAACAAGCCCGAAACGCCCCGATCATGCCGGATCGAAGGACTTCCATGAAGCTCGGTGTTGGGGTTTAAAGATTTGTGGCTTTGGATGATTTGTGGGTGGAGGAATGGCTCTAGAACACCTAATTGATGAGCTATGAATGTGGTAGGTGAAGTGGAGCAGCAAACCTCAAAATAGCTAGCCACTAGATAGGTATTTATAGCCCTAAGAGCAAAACTAGCCGTTGCCCCCCGGAAGGAGACAAAATAACTAGCGGTTAGCCTCTACCGGACGCCGTCCGACAGGGGCGACTGCTCACAAAAAACGCTTTATCGGACGCCGTCGGGTCCCCACCGGACGCCGTCCGACAGCAAGGGAAACTCACGCGCCAAGCCACCGGACGCTCGCCACTTTCGCCCAGACGCCGTCCGACAGCGGAGAACTTAGAATTTTGACCTTGATCGGACGCCGTCCGTAATAATGGACGCCGTCCGACAAGTCTGATCAGGCACGTGTTTGTTTGGTTGACGACGCCCCCATTGCCTGACGCCGTCCGACAGAGAGTGATTTCGTGCTAGGATTTGTGGGAGAGGTTTAGGGTTTTTCTTTTCTCTCTAGATATCTCACAAAGGAATATTTGGGTATTTTTAGAAGTGGTGGACTACGGAAACCAAGTTTTCAAGAATTTGCAAAGATCCGGCAAGATCCGAGATATTCAAACCCCTTTTGAAATCCGACGAAAAACAGAAAATAAAACCTAACTACTCCTAATCTATACGTGACCTCCTTTCTCACCCGGTCACGCACTTGAAACCTTGGAGCAGCTCACAAATTTGTCGTCGCTTCAAATTAGGGTTTTTGCAAGAACGCCGAGTCTTCGCTAGGGTTCCGAGAAATCCAAAAACCCCCTAGCACTTTATATTAATTAATTTTGACATCAATGCCACTAATAAAAATTAGGGCTCAACGATGCTCACAAAGCCGATTTCCGGAATGATGGTAGGCAGTGGAGCTACTGTAAATCAAATGCCATATTTTGTGTGCTGAAAAATCAGAAAATCTACGGAAGATTTGGTCAAGACCAATATGGTTTTGAGCGATTTCAATGGAAATCCGACCGAAGCCAAAGGAGTTCTGGTTGTAGAGCTCACCATAGGGAGCAAGACGATTCCAACAGCTTTCTTTGTGATTGAAGGAAAAGGGAGTTATAATGTGCTGTTAGGAAGGGATTGGATACACGCCAATTGCTGTATTCCATCGACATTGCATCAGATTCTAATTCAGTGGATTGGTGATCAAATAGAAGTGGTAAGAGGAGAGTCTCTAACCGCGGAAACCGATTGTGCCGATATACATCATAACCTGGAGGCACTATCAGGAAAACCCTTGGAGGATTGTGATTTCCTCAGTGTTAGTAAATTGGGGTTCAAACCAACAACGCTGGAAGGACAATCGGTAACTCAAGGATGTGAGGGTTTTTTATGGGAACCGCGGCTCTAGAGGGGATTGAATATAAGATGGGCCAGGGTTTTATATCGGCTGATGAGCTTAAAAAAGTCGATATTGGAACCGATGGAAAAGAAAGGTCCACTTACATCAGTAAAAAGTTACCGCGGGAATATAAGGATCGGCTTATTCAGATACTCAAGGATCAGGTTGATTGTTTCGCTTGGGAGTATCATGAAATGCCCGGTCTAGACCGATCCATAGTTGAACACAAAATTAAGATGAAACCTGGGTTTCGGCCAGTAAAGCAATCGCCGAGAAGGATCAGTTGGAAAATTTACGATCAAGTGAAGGCTGAAATTCAGAGGTTATTAGACGCAAAGTTTATCCGGCCGTGCAAATATGCCGATTGGATCTCCAACATCGTACCGGTCGGTAAAAAAGATTCTGATAAAATTCGAGTGTGTATCGATTTTCGGGATTTGAATAAAGCCACGTACAAAGACGAATATCCGATGCCCATTGCCGATCAACTGATCGACGCAGCCTCAGGCAATCGGATTATCAGTTTCTTAGATGGCAATGCTGGATATAATCAAATCTTCATGGCCGAAGTAGACGTGAATAAGACTGCATTTAGATGTCCTGGTGCTATCGGTTTAGTCGAATGGGTCGTGATGACTTTTGGACTAATTAGTGCTGGGGCTACCTATCAGAGAGGGATGAACTTGATCTGCCAAGACTTAATTGGTAAATTGGTTGAAATATATATTGATGACGTGGTGATCAAATCTCAGGAGGAGGAACAACACTTGGCTGATATTGTGACCGTATTAGATCGGTTTCGGAAGTATGGTATGAGGATGAATCCAAAGAAGTGTGCTTTTGGAGTATCGGCCGACAAATTCTTGGGCTTTATGGTGCATCAGAGGGGGATCGAAGTTCATCCTGATAGGGTAAAGGCGATCCTGAATACAAAGCCTTCTAATTCAAAGGTTCGTTGACAAGAGCTTATCGGTAAGATCAATTACTTGAGGAGGTTTATTTCGAATTTATCGGAAAGAATCATTCCGTTTTCTCCACTGCTTAAGTTGAAAAATTCCGATAAGTTTGTTTGGGGACCAGAGCAGCAGAAAGCGTTTGATAATATCAAGGAATACCTGGTTAATCCATATGTTCTGGTTGCCCCAAAGGAAAATTTACCGTTCAGGTTGTATCTATCGGTATCGGATAAAACGATAGGGGCAGTTCTGGTCCAGGAAGTCGATGGAAAGGAGAATGCGATTTTCTATTTAAGTAGGAAGTTGTTAGATCCAGAAACCCGATACACGGTGGTGGAGAGGTATTGCCTTTGTTTATACTTCGCTTGCACTAAGCTAAGGCATTATTTGTTGGGCGCTGAATGCAAAGTGGTTTGTCAAACCGATGTGGTCAAATACATGCTCAATGCTCCATTTATCAAAGGGCGTCTCGGCAAATGGGCATTTACTCTCATCGACTTTGACTTGACGTATGAATCCCCGAAAGCTGTCAAGGGGCAAGTCTTAGCCGATTTTATCACGCACCATCAAGACGTTAATCTTGCGGTTCTATTGCCTTGGGTGATGTTCTTTGATGGATCGGTTTGTGAGAAGGGATGTGGAATCGGTATTTTCATTGTTTCTCCTGGTGGTGTTCCTTACCGACTCAGTGTTACAGTGGATTTTGGATTGACCAACAATCAGGTGGAGTATGAGGCATTGATCCAAGGATTGGAGTGGTTAATTCAAACTGGTGCTATCGCTGTGGAAGTGTTCGGAGATTCGCAGTTGGTGGTTTTCCAAATGATTGGTAAATATGAATGTCACAGTGACCTGCTTCGGGAATATCTGGAAAGAGCTTCTGATTTGGCAAGTATTTCGGTATATTTACAATTCATCATATTCCGAGGGAACAGAATTGTGAAGCCAATGATTTGGCCCAAGAGGCATCAGGATATAAATTACCGATTATGAAGTTAGAGATTATTCCGATTGTAAGTCCAGTTCCGATTGGATGGCAAGCAGAGATTATCGGTTATCTTAAGAATCCACAGGGGAAAACCGATAGGGAGCTTAAAAGAAAGGCTCAGATGTATGTATTAATCAGTGATAAGCTGTACTATCGGAGTTTTGATGGTTTGCTGCTTAAGTGCTCGAATCAAGAAGAGGCCAAGGTTGCAATCGGAGAAATACATGAAGGTTTATGTGGAACACATCAATCGGCATACAAAATGAGATGGATGTTGAAACGTGTGGGATATTTCTGGCCGACGATGGTGGAAGATTGTTTCAAATATTATAAGGGTTGCAAAGACTGTCAGAAATTTGGGAATATCCAACATGCGCTTGCATCTATTCTACATCCGATCGTGAAACCGTGGCCTTTTAGAGGATGGGGGATTGATATGATCGGAGAAATATTTCCTTCCTCGTCCAAGGGGCATCGGTATATTTTGGTAGCAACAGATTACTTTACCAAGTGGGTTGAAGCTGTACCTTTGAAGAAAGTTACTGCTACCGAAGCGATCGATTTCATCAAAATGCACATAATTTACTGATTTGGTATTTCTCAGACAATCACTACGGATCAAGGATCGGTATTTATGTCAGAGGCATTTCAAGATTATGCTCGAAGCCTGGGAATCACGACGATCAACTCCTCATCGTATTATGCTCAAGCCAACGGCCAGGCAGAGTCTTCAAATAAAAGCGCCATAAAGCTGATTAAGCGAAAAATCGATGAAAGGCCGTGGGATTGGCATAATACTTTGGCGGATGCGCTATGGGCGTATCGGATTGCTAAGCATGGAGCTACGAAAGTGTCACCATTTGAGCTGGTTTATGGTCAAGAAGCTGTTCTACCGGTTGAAGCGATCATCGGATCCACGAGAGTTTAAGAACAAAATAACGTAAAAGCCGATGACTACGAAAATTTAATGGTTGATAAGCTGGATGACATGGTGGCAGTTCGGTTAAAAGCTCTGGAGCATATCGAGCGAGATAAGCAAAGAGTTTCCAGGCATTACAACAAGAAAGTTATACTGAAAGCTTTTGAAGTGGGAGAGCTTGTATGGAAAACGTTTTTACCGATTAGTTCTAGAGATCCTAAATACGGAAAGTGGTCACCAAATTGGGAAGGACCGTTCAAAATCAATCGGATTGTTCCTGGGAATGCTTATATCTTAGAGACGCTTGATGGGGAGGTTTTCGGTAAAGCGATTAATGCAAAGTATCTGAAGAAATATTATCCTAGCGTTTGGGTTGGAGCTTGACCTGTGATTTGTTAAAAGCCGATTCTGTGAATCGTCTTTAGTTTAAAGGCCGTTTAAAACTTGTTGAATTGATTGTGATGAAGTCCCAACATGTTGCTGTTGAGCAAAAGCCGATTCTCAGTGAATCGCCTATAGATTCGATTGGTAAGCAATTTTACTCAACATGTTGCTGATTGAAGCCAATTCTAAGAAATCGCCTATAGACGAGCATAGCATGAAATGCATAAAGAAATTAAAGTTATTACATAGACGCGAAGGCCTTGATTGGTTTTGTCTAAGGGGCAGGATTAAACAGTCTTAGAATCGGTAAAATACCGATTCACACATGACAGTTTAAAATTTGGCTCACAGGCCAATCACTCACAAAACTCATAGATGGCCGCGGCAGCACTGGACATTGTATCCCGGATCCGATTGATAGTTGCAGTATCTTCTTCAGTTGATCCGGGAATGATCGGAATTTTCTTCTTCGCGTCCAGAACTGCCAGGCCACAGGCTTTCACAACACCGTACTGCTCCTTGGCTGCTGATTTGCTTCCCTCAAAACATGAGCGAGCGGCTTCTTCGGCTTTCCTCGCCTTCTCCAGTTCCAGTTCTAGGGATTTAACCTTTGAAACTGCCTTGGAGGCGGCATGTTTTGCCGATTCAGCCTCGCACTTAAGTCTGAGGAGTGTGTCGTTTTGAGCGTTGGCGTTTTGTATCAGCCCCTTTAATTCGGCCTCCGCGTCTTTGAGTGCTTCCCTTTGATGGAGCCGATCCAATGCAGCATCGAAATCGGCTTTCTCTTTGGCGAGGGGCAGCACTTTCTGGATGGCCAAAGCCACCTGCTCTGGAAGGATATCTTTGATAGAATCGGCTATCTCCCGTATGGCAGAAGGGTTAGCCAAGAAAGTCGATTCATCACCAAATAGTTCCCACATTTGTTTGAGCTTGGCGATGGTGTCCGGAGAAAACCGATTCTTCTTGATGATTTCCGGGGATGCAGCAGGTGACTCGATGATGACGGCTGGCGGCGGTGAAGTCCTGATCGGAGATGAAAGGAAGTCCAGTTCATCATCGAGCCAGTCCATGCTCGAGGGATCAAAATTCAGCTCGTCGGTTTTCTTGCCATCATAGGTGATGACTTGCGTGGACGCCACTGTTGCCCGGACTGGGCTGCGAGGTTGAAACATATACTGGACAAAAATATTTGAAGTCACAAGAGATCGGATTTTGAATATTGCGTAAATTAAAGGAAGGGAAATCCGATTACGTCTTGTGGGTTGAAGGCCGGGGGTGTTTGCGATGCCGGTGGAGGAGCTGGAGTGCTATCCTTTTTCTTTTGGATAGGCGAAGTGTCCTGAAAATCAAATTTTCGATAAGATAAAGGTTGAAGGGATGTTAGGAAAGTCTGGATGAGAATCAAGTGCTTACTGTGTCACATACCGATTCGGTGGTATCAGGTATACGCACCTTTTGAGGCCTCGGTTTTTGCCGACCACTTTCTTCCTTAGGCCGGTTTCGCCTTCGGGTTTCCCTGTTGAATGAAGGAGGATAAGGAATCGGGTGTTTCATAATCATAAGTTATAAGCCGATTTTACCTCGTTTCTTGGTCTGCTAGGAGGAACCTTGTGCAAAGGCCGATGCGGACTTCGCTGTTGAGTGAAGTTGACCGGCCGCTTCTCCAATGAGCTTGGCCTTGGGGCGCTTGTCACCACTCTGAAAGAGAAATGAACAGTAGGTTAGTAATCGGAAAAGAATAATGTGAGTTAGCAGACACGCAAGTTAGTAACGTCGCTGCTAGAAGACGACGTATGAAGCTGGGAGTTTGTTCTCTCGTCGTCTGAGTCTGATGAGGAAGGTCCCGATTTTGAAGAATTTTCTTCTTTATCTTCATCAGAACTATCGGAATCGGAATTACTTGAGCTGCTAGCTTCTGATTCCGATAGAGCCTCTGTCATGCCGGTGATCTTTGGCCAGTTGGGCTTGCAGGTTTTCTTTTGGCCAGTGACTCGTTCGATTAAGGTTGAAGCTCCGCCTTTTGTAGCATAAATGTTTTTTGCGATAGCTTCCCACCAGTCGTCGAACTTTGGCGAGGTATCAGCCCACATTCTAAATTCCGATGGCATTTCAAAGTCAATGTGAGCAGCTGACAGAATTCCATAAGCCGATTGAGGGTTCAAATCTTCTCTGGCATTCAAATGGCGATAAATGAAGAGATCGGGAATATCTTGCCCAAGGTTGAACTGCCGAGCAACCATAGCCGGGTGATAAAATTCGTAGGAGGGTTTTCTAATGTGGGTCCTCGTGCTCAGAATGGCAAAGAAAATGCATGGAGAGATGAATTCCTTATATGCTGGCAGGGCTTCTCCCTTTAAAGTGTTGGACAATCGGAAAAATGAAGGAATTGGATATCTATCTAGATCAGTGTATGGATTGAACTGTTCTAATCCGTATTCCGATGCAACCATGGACATGGCGAGATCATCTTGGTTTAAGCGCTGCCTGTTGCAGTTAGCCGAGATCATTTCCCCATATGATCTACATGGGCGATCAATGCTATCGGATTTTTCCTCGCTTGGAAATCTTAGGCTGAAATCTAACTCGCCAAGGGAGTTGTATATCTGGAGTTTCAGAAACATTCCCATAAACCAAGGGGCCGCCTAGGTTTCCAACAGAGAAATCCGCTTTCTTTGAGCAGAGACCTTCCCTGATCTCGTGCATCATCCGATAGGTTGCTCCTAAGAGGTTTTTTCCGATGGCCAGTTTCTGACCTGCTGCTAGCGCTTCGGCTACCCCTTGATAAACCTTGCTAGGGCTAAGAGATTGCCCATAGAAGAATAACCGATCGAGCCACATGTTTAGAAAGGCAATGTGCTCTTCATCTTCAACGTCGCCCGTCTGCTGGTGAGTGCTGATGTAACGCTGCCATCCAAAGTTCTTCTCAGGGACCAGCTTCAAAGTGGTAGAGAGATCAACAGCCGATAGCATCTCGCCATCAGGACTAAGACCAGTTAACATGGCTACATCGAGAAGTGTGGGGCTAATTGGTCAAGTGGGGAAGAGAAAGGCGTTCGCGGTGTCACACCAGAAATAAGCCGATGCTGCCATAAACGGTTCGTCTGCTGGTGGTGGAGATAGGGAAAGAAGAATGGCATCGGTTATTCCTAACTCGTCCCATTGATCTTGTTTTTGGCCATAGACCCGAATCAGCCAGTCCTTATATCCTTCGATTGGGCTAGGCCAAGATCTAAATGCCGATTTCCAACTGTTCACACTGAGCTTATCGGCAAATAAAGGGAGGCGTGCTACGGAATGGAATATAAAAGCCGATAGGTCTCGTTCTCCTATTGGTCCCAAAGAGTACAAAGCCTCAGTCTCTGAGCATTTGAATGGTACCTAAGACTTGATGCCGATTGGACGATTGGCTGCGCGCTGGAAGTCTTGGGAGCTCCGGAAATTCCGATGCAAGAGACGTGTGCGTAGAGGAGACTGTGAAAATGACGGCGAATGGCGAGCTATTTATAGCAGTGGTAAAAACTAGGGTTTTACCGCGCATTTAGGCGTTATTGTTTCGGCCCATATTGTCTGTTGGGTTGACACGTGTTCTCAAATGGGCCGGAAGCGAGGATTACGGGGGTAAAACTGTGAAATGTTTCAGCATGACTTGGAGGAAATCCGATTTTTATTTGAAAGTTCAGCTAATGAGAATACCCATTGCTAAACTTAGGGGCATATGTTGACACCCAAATTTGGCAGAAAAATCGGATATGGTATAGTGGTTGAATGAATTGGAATTATTGGGCCAAATCAGAAAATGGGCTTCATCGGCAAAGGAGAAATATATTGAAGAAACCGATAGAGATAAAATTTCGGAAGAAATACGATCTGATCGGGAGCGCCACGCGGTGAAAGAGGTCGTATCGGTATCGACTTTGTAATACTATAAATATGACCTTAGGCCTAGGAAAAGATCTATCTAATACTCAATACACAAAACTCTTTCTCGAATCCGATCGACCTCGTCGAAAGGCTTCAACTCGCAGGTAGAGCTATCTCGATGGGATAATTGATTCTCTCCTTGTAACCCGTATGCATGGCTGCATCGTCTTGATCTTATGTATACAAACCATGTTAGACTGTCTCGGAATTTACCGATCTTTAACATGTTCTCGCATATTGCACTGTCTCGATTCAATCGATCTGTAATGTGTGTTTATCCTGCAATGCCGATTATCATGTACTTTGTGTGTTTTTCTCCTGAATCCGATATATGCGACTGTCTCGTTTAATCGATCTTGCGTATGCCTCGTTTAGGATTTTGCATGTATAAGTGTTTGCCGATTAGCATTGCATCTATTGGTTTTAGCCCTTCAAATCGACTTATTGGTTTATATCTTGAATTAGATCTGGATACTGTCTTGGCTTGACCAATCTATTCAATCTGTTTCTTGGTTTAATCTAATGCATTGATGCAAAGATTTATTACCAATATCATACGAAAAATACCAAAAAGAAATAGAAGGATTACATTTAAATGCTTATTCACATTTATTTGCTCTATCTGGCCTTAAGCCGATAGATTGTGTAATCGGATTATTCAAAGCCGATTACAAATTGACCTGATCTGGCTATACTGAAAGCCGATTAGGGTTATATTGCTAACGATTTTCTCCTTGTCAATTTACAGGTCAAATTGACTGGCACGTTTGGTTTCTCGTTGCGACGCAATCACAGAATTGACGCTTCGGCACGTGTGTTCGCGAGAAGTCAACTTTTCATGTCAACACCCGGCAGTGGGGGCTCGAACCAGGGTAAATCACTTGTGTCTTCACGGTTTGTACTGTTTTCTCTCTTCCCCCCTCCTCTTCCTCCTTGTACGAAGGATCCTTACCCGGATCGTCAAATCGCACCAGGCCCTTGTCCGGGAAGACCGCATGGCCTGAGCCCCCGTAGGCTCGGCCCCCGCCCAGAGCTGCTAAGAAGGGTGGTCGTTGGGCCTCACACCAACTGCAAATTCATCTATCGGTCCATGGACCCGCTGCTCTTCAGGAGCGTATTTTCCAGACGCCGACAGCTGGCGCCCACCGTGGGGCCTATGAGCAACCCTCTGCACTCCGTTCCCTCGGACATGCCTGAGATTCCGAGCAGCGACGAGGTCCTGGACCTCGAGTTCTATGAGTGCGATGATCTGGACGACTTGGTCCCATCGTACGACGGCTGGCGGGAGGAGTACCTCGCCGAAGCTGGGGCTGACAAGATGGAGGTTGATACCTCTCTCGCCCCAGGGGCAGATCTTCGCCCCGAGGAGTCGCTTGCTAAGCTGGACCCCTCTGTCACCCACGTCAGCGAGACTCCCATGGAGTTCGAGCTGGTTGGTGACTCACGCCTCATTGGCGACACCGGACGCTTCCGACCTCACAGACATCCCGCAAGTCTTCGCAGCCCCGGCCGACAATGGTGCCGAGAACGAGGAGGCCTAGGAGCAGCTGCGCCGCCACGCTGCAGCCCGAGCTTTCTTCAACGATGCCGTCCGTCGCGTCATGGATGGGATCTGCGAGGAGGACCGTCGCCAACGCACCCTACCGGGTCGCAAACCGGTCGACTCCCTCGTTGAGATGATGATGAACCCGCTCCTGCGCAGCCAGCAGAGGGCGCGCGCCATCACCACGGTCGTCCGCGACCTGGAGAAGGACCCCCGTGGCTTCACCATGGCGGACCTGTGTCCGGCCATTGCCGAGGGCGTCGACATCATCACCTGCGGCATCGACCAGCACGAGACGCAAAACTGCGGCGGCCGCCCGGACATCTGGCGCGGGAACCAGTCTAACCGCCACAGCACTCAAAATTGCTCCGGCCAGGACGGCGCTCAGGAACGTTCCCGCCGTCGCCGCAGTCACTCGCGCCAAACTTAGACAGCCTCCTCTACCGGAGGTTCGTCATGTGCCCCAGGCTGTGTTTTTCCGCCTAGGCCCGCGCCGCGATGCCTCTCCCCCGAAGGCCTCGCCGGGATGCCCCGCCTTCTCCCGCGCTCTCCGTGAAGCGCCATGGCTGCCGATGTTCAAGCCTGGGCCCATCGAGAAGTTCGACGGGAGCAAGAATCTCGAGAAATTTCTCTCCATCTACACCACCGCTGTCCGGGCCATGGGGGGAGACGAGGCCGTCATGGTCAACTACTTCCCCACAGTGCTCGGTGGCATGGCCCGGACCTGGCTGTTCAACCAACGGCCCGGTTCCATCCGCAGTTGGGCCCAGCTAAGGATGCCCTCCGCACGAGCTTCCAGGGGTGTTACGTCCGCTCTGGGCTCCCCAGGACCTCAAGCTTGTGGTGCAGCTAGACGACGAGAGTCTCCAGGACTTCGTGTGCCGGTTCGTAAGAGCCCGCAACACAATTCCCTGCATCTCCGATGAGGCCATCATCGAGGCCTTCAAGGACGGTGTGAGGGACCGGCGCTACACCGAGGACCTCGAGCTCCACCTGATCAATACCGCGAGTGAGCTCTTCCGCACCGCGGCCCTCTACGTCAACGCCTCCGAGGCGGTTGAGCGCAAGAGGGGCCGCGCTAAGAAAAAGGCCAAGGTCGGCGATGGTCCGGGCAAGACCGAGGCGGACAAGAAGAAGAAGAAGAAGAAGCGGCCGGAGCAGCCCACCAAGTTCATCGCCGCCGTCGAGCCCGACCAGCCAGAGTGCCTGCCGCGGCCTCTCGTCGGTGCGCCCGCCGCAAGAATGACCTCCCCAGCCGGAGGAAGGCGCGTGGTGGCCAAGGCCCACCTCAGGGCCGGCCTCCCAGTCCGCAGCAGCAGAACAGAGGTAAGGACCCGTTCCATGACCCCAATCTCTTCTGCCGCCTCCACCAGCGCCCCGGCCACGACCTGCGCAACTGCCGCACATGGGCCTGCCAGTTGGAGGACTTTTACGCCGGCCGCGGTCCCATGCCCGAGCTACCTGAGGGAACGGCTGCGGTGCCTCCTCCCAAGGGCGGCCAGGACCAAGGCTTCCCTGAGACCCGCGATCACGTTGCCGTCATCTTTGGCGGCACGTCGGCCTACAACTCCCGCCGCGAGCTAAAGGCCGCATCCCGCGTGGTCCTCCACATCTCCGGCGGCGAGCCCGCGGCGGAGTCCCTGCCTTGGTCCAGCCAGGCCATCACCTTTTCGGTGACGGACTGCCCAGCCGGGCTCTCCAGGCCGCAGCGCCTCGCGTTGGTCCTGTGCCCCATCATCAGCAACACCCGAGTTGACCGCGTCCTCGTGGACAGCGGGAGCTCGCTGGACATCATCACGGCGAGCGTTCTGGGCCTCATGCAGGTCCCGTGCTCCAAGATCAAGGACATCACCGTTCCCTTCCACGGGATCGTCCCGGGGTCGTCCCTCCACACCGTCGGCCAAGTCGTGCTGCCCGTCACGTTCGGCTCCTCCGCCAACTTCCGGACGGAGTACATCACCTTCGAGGTGGTGGAAACCGAGCTCCCCTACAACGCCATCGTGGGACGCCCCGTGCTCTCCAAGTTCATGGCGGTCTCCCACCACGCCTATCATTGCCTGAAGATGTCGGTGCCCAAGGGAGTCTTCATCGTCCGAGGGAACCACAAGACGGCCCTCGACTGCTACGAAACCGCGCTGGCCATGGTAGGCCAGCTCCCTACCCGTGGTCCCAGCAGCAAGGAGCGCTCCACAGCACGCCCGAAGGTGGCACTGCAGCCGCAGGAGCCCACCAAAACCATCGTCCTCACGGAAACAGACCCCTCCAAGGTGGTCCACGTAGGGACAACCCTCGAGCCTCAATAGGAACTCGAGCTCATTACCTTCCTCCGGGCTAACAAGGACGCGTTTGCATGGGAACCGTCCGATATGCCTGGTGTCCCAAGGGAGGTGATCGAGCACAAGCTAGTCAGTCCTACCGACAAGAAACCGGTAAGGCGATGTCAGCGTGTTCCCGATCGGAAGGTCAAGATCATCCAAGACCAGCTCGGCAAGCCGCTTCGAAGCGGGCTTTATCTCATGGTTCAAGACTGATTGGCTTGCGAACCCAGTCATAGTCCAGAAGAAGGGCGGCAAGTGGCGCATGTGTGTTGATCACCGCGACCTTAATTCCGCCTGCCCCAAGGATGACTTCCCCTTCCACGCATAGATCAGCTAGTTGATGCTACGACAGATTCAGCTTTGATGAGTTTCCTGGATGCCTATTCCGGTTACCATCAGATCGCGTTGTGTAAAGAGGACGAGGAAAAAACCGCCTTTGTAACGCCTTTCGGCACATTTTGCTATACGACCATGTCTTTCGGTCTCAGAAATGCTGGCGCCACGTTCCAGCGTCTCATGTAAAAAACCCTCCCTGATCAGATAAGGCGCAACGTACAAGTCTACGTGGACGATATCGTAGTCAAGAGCAAGGACGCTCGTGACCATGTGTCTGACCTACGGGAAACCTTTGACAGCCTGAGACAGCACCGGGTCAAGCTAAACCCCAAGAAATACGTCCTTGGCGTCAAGTCCGGCATGCTCCTAGGCTACGTAATCGGCGGGGCAAGTATCGGTGCGAACCCCGAGAAGATCGAGGCCATTGAAAAGGTGAAGTCGCCGACCTGTGTAAAGGACAACCAGTCCCTCACTGGCAGAATGGCGGTCTTAAGCCGTTTCATCTCCCGCCTTGGAGACCGAAGCGCGCCTTTTTGCAAATTGCTTCGCAAGCACGATACTTTTGAGTGGACTGAGGAGGCTGAGGCCGCGTTTCTGCAGCTCAAGCAGTACCTCGCCTCGCCACCTGTCCTCGTCACTCCCAAGCTCGGGGAAGCCCTCCTGCTATACCTCTCCGTGACACCAAACGCTGCAAGCGCGGTGCTGGCAGTGGAACGAGAAGGAGAGCAACAGGCCGTCTACTACGTGAGCGAAGTTCTCACCAGGCCAAAGGAGCGTTATCCTGACCGGCAGAAACTGTGCTATGCCTTGCTGATGGCCTCGCGCAAGTTGCGTCATTCAAGCCCACCAAGTCATTGTCCCGACTACTTACCCGATCAAGGACATTCTCCGAAACCCGGAGGCCACTGGCTGGGTCGCGAAGTGGGGAGTCGAGCTGGATGAATTCGACATCCATCCAGTTTGTATCCCGAACCGCGATCAAGGCCCAGGCCCTGGCTGATTTCGTTGCAGAGTTGACCAGGCCGGATGAGCAAGCGATAAGCTCTCTAGGTCAAGACGGGGGAGAAGGTCGGTGGACTCTGTTCTTGGACGGTTCACACCAGTCCGGGCGATCAGGATGTGGTCTCATTCTCATCTCCCCCAGCGGAGATCAACTCCAGCACGTCATATAAATACACTTTGCGGCGACAAACAACGCCGCAGAGTATGAAGCCCTAATTGCGGGCCTAAGACCATGCGCTGCGCTCGACATCAAACGGCCTACTGCCAAAGGGGATTCGCAACACGTCGTCTGCCAAGTCGGGGAGGAGTTTCAGGCAACTGACGACTCAATGGCGCGGTACCTGGCGGAAGTGAGAAAACTGGAGAAGCGTTTCACGAGTTTCGAAATCAGCTACATTCCTAGGGAAGAGAACGGCGAAGCTGATAAGCTCGCCAAGCTCGGATCCTCACAAGAACTGACCCCGCCGGGGGGTGCTAGTGCAGCCCCTTTTAAAGCCCTCCATTCCCTCTGGAGAGGAGGCTACGAGGACGTCTTCTACCCTCGAGACATCCGGTACTGTGTCATTCCTCGAGCAAAGCACCTCCTGGATGACGCCATTCATCCAGTTCTTGGAGCAGGGGACATTGCCCGAGGACGCTGCTGAGCGTTCCCAGCTAAAAAGGCAAGCCCCAGCTTACCGTCTGCACGGAGGTTTGCTGTACCGAAGGGGTGCTAATGGCGTGCTTTGTTAGTGCGTTACCTAAGAAGAAGGTAAGTACCTTCTAACCGACATTCACGAGGGCATCTGCGGCGTACACGCCTCACACATAACCCTCGTCGGCAAAGCTTTGCGCATGGGCTATTACTGGCCCACTGCAATGAGCGACGCAGAAGCCTTGCTTAAATGCTGCGAAGCTTGCCAGTATCATGCGTGGATGACGCACCAGCCCGCGTATGAGCTGCAAACAATACCACTAGCGTGGCCGTTCGCGGTTTGGAGCATGGACCTCCTAGGACCGTTCCCCCAAAGGGCTCGGTGGCAAAACGTACTTGTTCGTAGCCATCGACACCTTCGCCATGTGGATCGAGGCCGAGCCGGTTTCCAACATCACTGCAATCGCCACAGTACGTTTCTTCCGAAGCATCGTCGCAAGATTTGGTGTGCCCAGCAGAATCATCGCTGATAATGGTACCCGCCACGAGCCGGAGTTCAACGACATCGCGAAGAAATCGGAATGAAGCTCGCCCTTGCCTCTGTGGCCCACCCACAGAGCAACGGAGCGGCTGAACGAGCTAACGGACAACTAGTCCAAGGCATCAAAAAGCGGGTCTACGACGCCCTCAAGGCAAAACAACAGGGTTGGGTCGACGAGCTACCGTCAGTCCTTTGGGCAGTCCAGACAACAGCCAGCTGGGTTACAGGAGAAACTCCTTTCCGACTCGTCTATGGCTCGGAGGCCGTCCTCCCAACAGAAATGAGACTAGGATCCGATCGCTGACTTCGCCCACTTTTGTGGTCAACGACGAGGAGCGCACTTGACCTCGATCTACTTGAGGCGCGCCGTGAACAATCCCTACTCCGAAAGCGGCAGCTACCCAAATAGACTCTCGCCGCCACGCTAAAGACGGTTGCGTATATACAAGGACCACAAGTAGGAGACCGGTTCTCGTCGATTTAGAACATGCGAGCTCCAACAAGCTTAGCCCAAAGTGGGAGGGACCGTACAAAGTAGTCAATGCATACAAGACGGGCTCAGACGCCTTTGGTCGACAAGGAAGGGAACGAGCTCCCTAGCTCATGGAACGTCTCCCTTCTACGACGTATCTACGCTTAATCAGGTCGTAAGTTTTCTTTATTTCAGTTCAGATCAATTCCAAAAAAAAATTCCTTTTTCCCCATTCACGAGTCACCCTAGGCTAAGTCATGACCATCTCAAACAAGCCCATGGCCAAAATCCGACGGCTAAGGATAAAGCACTCCAGAGCACTTCCACGACGGGATAAGCTGACATCTTGCACCCTAGTGAGTCTCCGCGCAGTGTGGAATTCCCACGGTCTAAGCTACAGTAAGCCCACGTCAGGTTTGTTTGAATGGCTAATCGGGCTCAGCAGCCAAAATGAGGGATCTTTGCTTGATTTTGCCTAACTCCTTAACTTCGCTAAGCCGCGATCGCCGCAGCCACCTAGCAAGGCTCGTACGGGGTTTCGCAATTTTTCTAAATCCTTAACTTCGCCAAGCCCGCACTGTTGCGCGGCCTAACGAAGCTCGGGGGGCTGGGGGTTTTCGTGAATTTTTTCTAAGTCCTTCAATTCGCCAAGCCCGCCTTTATGCTATGCGCGACCTAACGGCTTCGAAATTTGGCGGTTACATGAATTTTTCGAAGTCACTTCAGTCTTTAGACCGCGCCCAACTTCAAGAACGTACTTGAACTTGGCCACGGCCCGGGGGCTAGATGATAAGGCGCACCAAAAACAACCTTTCAAAGCAACCTGTTCGCCCAAATTTCCTAAGTTAGCCTCAGAGCTTCGTCACTGTTTATCTGGTTCCCCTGTTTTTTGCATTTCATATTCGCACAGGAAAAGAGGAACAAACGGACTTAACAAGGAGATTCATTAAAGAAAGCTGCATTTCACAGGGAGAAGATCTTACAAGACGAGGAATTTACAACCAAAAGGAGGCCTCGCCATCCTGGACTACCGCAAAAGGGGCGCCGCGCTACTACAGCTACGGCGGCGCCCAAGTACTACAACCATCTCGCCACGCCTACCAACGGCGCTGGCGATGAGCCGGCGAAGCCGCAGACTCCGCTGACGGTGATGACGATGACGATGTCAGCGGGCCTGGCGCGGGCACCGACGGTCCCGGCGGGCTCGGGTGGCGTCTCCGCCGACCACAGATGCTGTCGCCCATGAACAACCACGGCGCCTCCTCGGGAGCCTCCGCCGCCGCCTCAGCCTCCTCCGCCACGGGCTCCGGTTGAGCCTCCTCCTCCGCCTTGCCACCGGCGCAACTTCTCCTCCTCTGCAAGCGGCGGGCGACACTGCGTCGGCTGAGATCTCGCGCCGCCACATCCTCCTCCTTGTCCTTCGCCGAATGCGGTCCGAAGCGCCTGGCGCCTCTTCGCTCGGCTTGAGTTGGGCGTCGCCGCCCATTACAACGCTTCAACAACGGGTCGGCCACCACCTCCTCCGCTTGGCCGATCGGCGGCGGGAGGCAAGCGTGGCAGATCCTCCGTCGTCGCCACCAACCAGGCGTACAAAGAATCGGAGTCGGCGCTGGAATCAGAAGACATGGTCTCAAGCTCTCTCTCTTTCCTCTCGATTGGTTCCTCCTCTGTTTTCTCTCTCTTTGGTCGCGGGCTCTGCTCCCTGCTCCAAGTTTGAAGAAAATAGGAGAAGACTAAGATGGAGGCAGCACGGCACGCTGCGCCTCGCTCTATATAGGCCGGCGGCTGTGCAACGTCCTGTCGTGCAGCGGGCTACCTAAGCTGACGAGACGCGCGCGCACGCGCCGTCTCGCGGAATACCAATCACGCCGGTCGCTGCGCGACACGTGCCCCGGTCCCGCTGCCAGTGGAGAAGAAAGTAAGTCCTTCGGCCACCGCACATTACACAATGCTTATCCGTTAAGCGGGCGTTTAAAGTAACATATTTACAAATAATTCGAAGTGCAGAGTCCAGGAACAAAGTAAGCTAGGTCAGACTATGACTCGCGCTGCAACCTGAGCCTCTCTAGCTCGGTTTCTAAATCCCGGATTCGTTGTCACGCCTGGATCAGCTCTATGGCCCCTGAGTCCATTTCGTTCCGCTCCTGGCGTAGCTTAGCCCGGGCTTCGACGAGCTCTTCCTCCTGCTTCTTCAGAGCTTCTGACTCCTCCTTGGACTTAGCTTCCAGCTCCTTGGAAGCCGCCTCCCTGCGCCTGCGCTCCTCATCAAATGCAGCACGGGCCCGGTCTGCCTCTTCACGGGCCGCCCGGACTTAGCTTACCGCGGCCTCCTCCGTCTCCTAGGCCCGGGCGACCCTTGCCACGGCCTCCTGCTCCTTCTCTTGCGCCAATTGGATAACGGCCTCTAGCTCGGCGATGCGGGCTGTTCCTCGAGCCTCGTTCTCAGCAGCTAGCCCGTTCATGCGCTCTATCTGCGCCCAGGCTTGCGCTAGCTCGGAAGAAAGGCGCTCGATCTTCGCCGCGTCGTCATCTGACTGCCCACCCATTGCTTCCATCAGCGAAGACGTGCCGGCGATAAGAGCGTAGAGCTAAAACAGAGGAAAGCAAATCAAGGCACGAAAAGTTCAACGCCTAAGCATAATGCGCGGGCTCAGGGGTGTTACCTTCTTATTGAGAGCAAGCATGCTCTTCGCCCTCGCTCCAACGACGCCACGCACGGTTCTATCGAGCCTGCAATCATGTGCCCCATGGAGCGGTGGGGGCGGGCAGCCTACTGACTCCTCGCTACCCTCCTCCAACGGCGCGGAGCGTGACGATGCTGGTGGTGCTGCAGAAAGCAGGGCCGTCGTTCCAACTGCGGCCGCCCGCCTCTCGGCGTCCTCCAGCTTGGCCGCAAGCTCGACCTTCGCCGCTGTCACTTGCTCCGCAGCCAATTCAGCCTTGCTGAGCCGAGCCGGGACACTCATCAGCGCGGTTTTAAGCTCATCCGCCATCAGCTTGGTCGCCACGAGCTCGGTCGGATTATCCAGCCCAGGAATAGGATAGATCTTCGGAGACGGCAGGCCCCTCCGGCTGGCATCCTGCGCCCTGGCAGCGTCCTGCTGCTCTACCCATTCTGGAGTGGCGGAGATCTAGCCCGCGGATGCCAGCAGGGCCACACTGGGCATCAAGACGCCCGTCCAACCATCCGACGTAAGCACATGCACCGGCCAAACCCAGTTGACCAGCAGCATCCGCCGACCAGGCGTCTGGAGCACTTTTCCGATCGGAGTCTTGAAATGGTCGGCAATCCCCCGGCAGTCGATCGGCCACCATCCATGCGCCGTGCGTCCTTCAACGCGCAGAGGCGTGATCCACAGGGAGTCCGCATTGAGAACGACCTTCACCGTCTCCGCGACCTCGTCGGAAGCGTCCAGTACCGCCACCGATAGGCAAGACCATGACCCTCCGCGGATCGGCTGGCTCTTGCCCCGCGAATCCGTTATTCTCATCACCCGCGACCTCTAATCGCTTTGCGAGGACACCTCCTCCGGCTCAACCGGTTCATCCTCGGCCGCCACGGCCTCAGCAGGGGGAGATAACACGTCAGCCGCCACCTTGGCGCTACATACTGCGAAACAAGAACATGCAACGATCAGACACGAAAGCAGAGTAATGGCGGGCAGCGCGGAAAACTTACGCGTCGGTTCAAGCTCTATATCCTCGTACACCCCCGGTGTAGGGCGCAGAAAGAGCTCCGTCTCCAGCCCACCGACGCGACTTGAGGTGGGCGCGACCGCTTTCCTCCGACCTGCAGGGACCTTCCTCGTGGGCCCTCGCCGCGGCACCACTGCTGGCAATGGTCGTACCGCCGGCGCGTCCTCCTCATCGTCGCTGATTTGCACGGGCCGGTATATCCTCCTCTTCTTTGAAGGAACCGCGCCCTGGACACGCGCGCAAGACAGAGCTTGAGAACCGCTGAGCGTCCGACGCTCGATCTACAAATTGAAAGGGAAGGGCTTACTGCGCGCCGACATTTTTCGCTGCGCCCACTGCTACTCGCCAACGCCACGCCCGCCGCAGTCGAGGCCGGCGCCGGACTTCCCTCGCCCGACATTACCGGCTGGGTTGATGTCCCGCCGGACGCCGCCGATGATCCTCCCGGTGGCGAGTGCGCCGTCAGAGGCTGAGCAGTCAAAGACTCTCTAGCAGAGCCCGTGGCTTGCGTGGCTCCCTGGGCCGCCTTCCACATCCGCTGCAAATAATCGGTGTAAATCGTCAAACACCTCACGGGCACTTACCACGGACAACTTATCTTTTAGGAATCTTATGGGATGACGACTCTTGTCCATAGGAAGCAGCATGCCTGCAATCCGCGCAACTTCGCGGGCCGAGAGTCCTGCAAAGCATTACAGGCATTCACGACGTGCCCCAGCTTAAGAAGAAGCAGAGCAGCGCGGCGCGCGCTTACCTTGATGAAAGTCCCGGTCCGGGTCCTCCCAATCGTCCATCTGGCCGACGCTTGCGCTCATGGCGCCCAATGGTCGATTCGGTGCGAGCAACGGTTAATGACGACGTCAGAGTCTGTCGAGCCTTTCTTGGCGAGCCCCTTGATCTCATGCGCCGTCGCTTGATCCTCCGGCAGGATCTCGCTACGCGCAAATATTGGAGTCTCCGCCGGCATGAGTACTCGAGATCGAGCCACCATGTTCGGGTAAACCACCGCGGGCCCACCATCGACCTTCGTCCCTAACTCAGACTCGGGTATGCTTGGCTTCCCGGGCTCGTGCCATGGTCGTAGAAAACTCCGCCGTTGCCAGCGCGATGGCCGATGGCCTTCAGCTCGAAGAAGTGTTGGAGAAGGCTCACTGAGGGTCGCACTCCATAGAACGCCTCACATAGACGGGCGAAGATGGACAGATGAACATAGGACTGCGGGGACAGGTTCTTCGGCTGCAGCTCCATGAAGGTGAAGAAGTCTGTCAGAAACTGCGATTCCGGCGTGCGGAACCCGCAGATTGCAGAGCTCTCGAAGTAGACTAGCTCGTCGGGCTTGGGCCGTGGCTCCCGGTCAGCACCAGGGAGCCTCCAGGAGCCCGGCCTCACGAAGCCGTCCCTCTCCAACTCCACCATCCTCTCCTTCGTGAGAGCGCTGTCCCCGATGATCACCATGACGCCGTTGAGCGAGAAGGAAGGAAGCGAGGAGGAGAGACAGGAGACAGAGGCAAAGGGGATGATTCTGCAGTAGGACTTCCCCCTACGAAACACTGCCTTATAAAGGAAGGCAGCGGTCGAAGCGGAGATCGTGGGAGTCGTGCCCAAGGGGGGGCGTAACTGCCCCACCTTTCCAACAAATCAAATTCAATGCCCAGGCTTTGGCTCCCGCGGCTCCCGAAAACCTTAGCCAAGTCTTCCCGCGTAGCGCGCGAGAGAGATCTTTTCTAAAACCTCAGACCGGCTCGCCACGCGACCCGCTCGAGGCTCGGGAGCTGGCTGTTGGTGATTGATAAGTGGCCCATCCCGAGACGGGTCACGGGCCGATTCCGTACCGGCCCATCGCATGTACAGAAGGTTCAAAAGGCCGCCCTTGGCCGTACTGAAGGAAGCGTCTAGCCCGCCAGGGTCTTCCCCGGGCTTGACCAGGTCAATCGCGCCCCCTCCTGAGCGTGGCGCGACTCCCGGACTATCCTTGGCTCGGGAGAGAGTCCTGCGGGTAGCCCGCCTATCCGCGGGCGAGTGGCGACAACCGTCATGTCCCTCCACACTTTCCCCGGCCTTGATCGGGAAGAACTGTATCTCCCCAAGAACCCGCAGCCCAGGGAAAAGCACGCGGGCAGCCTGACTTGTCGTTTGCCTCCTTTGGCAGGCGATGACGGTTGTTACGCTACGCGACGCCCCCAAAGGGCGGCACGAGGCTGGCTCGGTCCAGTCAAATGCTATATTGGGGATAAAGGGAAAGTGCTTTATCCCTAAAGCACGATTCCTCCCCGTATCGGCATGTTAAGACAAACACGTGTCACGCACTAACCTGGCCAGCTTCTCCCTGCAGGCTCGAGACCAGACAGAGCCCCGGAATGAGACAAGAATGTCACCACTAAAGCGAAGACTGGAGCGGGGCCGCCGCATCAGCTCCGGACGACCCGCCGTGCCTATAAAAGGAAAGGCCCCGAACCAGTCGAGGCTAAGCAATTCAGGTGTCAACAAGCCACCCAAGCAACACGCATCCGAAATTTCCTTAGCAGTGGCCTTAGTCCTTAGCCACCTCTGTAAGCTCGGGATCGGTGCCTTCAAGCCCGGTCTCGGCACTCTTGTACTGTTTTCCACCGTATAATCAACAAGGCTGGAGTAGAGCTATTACCCGGCAGTGGGGGCTCGAATCAGGGTAAATCACTTGTGCCTTCACGGTTTGTACTGTTTTCTCTCTTCCCCCTCCTCTTCCTCCTTGTACGAAGGATCCTAACCCGGATCGTCAAATCGCACCAGGCCCTTGTCCGGGAAGACCGCGTGGCCTAAGCCCCGTCAGAGGCTCTACCGCCACCTCGTCATTGAGAAGGGTGGTCGTTGCCTCACACCAACTACAAATTAAATGCAATGGTCCGTGGACCCACCGCTCTTCGAGAGCGCGTTTCCCGAACGGCGACACGGATCTGACGACCAAACACAAGAAAAAAGTAAGATTCTGCATATGTAGATGCAAATCTCTATACAAATGATTTTTTTGAACCACCAAAAGTTTTCTCATATTGTTTGAATTATTTTCAATTGTTTGGAAGGTATATTATTTTCTATCCTATTTAAAAAAGAATTGGCATAGTTGTCTTTATCCGGCTCTATCATTTTTTTTACATAATGAAAGGCATCATTTCAACCTCTATATTCTAATACTGTAAGAATGATCAGTGGAAAATCTCTTTTTTAGCCATGCGTTGCAACCAAATCTTACTACAATTCCATTGATAAAAAAATCTCCGATAAAAAAATCTATAACCAGAAACCAATGAAATTGATCTTTGTTGTTAAGCCAGAAACACGCCACACAAATCTTAGCAATTGCAACAGCTTCGGCTTCATTTCTGTTCCCGTCTTACCAGTGTACCAACTTCCAGATCTAACCATAGCCATCAGGAATAAATCAAGACCACGTCATAAAACTAAGCTGTATTGGAAGTTTGGAACAACAACTCCAGCTAGAATCGATCGATGCAATGCAATTAGCACTAATTAGCTACGTGAAAATTAATTAACAGTACATAGCGACTGGTCAAATAAGCGTATATAGTTGACGGGTTCCCCCGCCTCCACGGGAAGCCAAAACCCAGCCCGGCGGCGACGGCGACCGGCCAACGTCCGGCCGGTGGTGGCGATGTGGGGCCCGCACAAATCAGGTGGCACAACCAACTCGGCATATATTCCCAACTAACCGATAATTTTGTCCAGTATGAGATGGTGTAACCGTGAGCTGCAGCAGTGTTTAATTTGTCTGACCAAGAATCCTAAACTAGGGCACTTAAGCATACATTGATTTACCCAATTGTTTAGTTTATGGACACCTAAACCCTATTTTTATATGTGTAATAAAAGGGTCTAGGATATATCATTAAGAGCAGGTTATACAATGATATGTGATCGATACGTCCTCTGTAAGGTTATCGTCAAGTAGCACGTGAAGTCAAGAACAACAATTTCTATGTGTGAAGAGGTTGTTTGTAAATAGGTGTATATACATTTGTGTGGGTTGTCATTGGTGATATCGATAGATGACATATGGCATAATGCCTTAATATTGGAAATTGGAACTTAATTGAAAAATGTTTATTTTTCACCTGAACTATCACACGTTATCCATATAACCCTGTGAACTATGAAACCCGGTAATCTAGTCAAGAAAACTTGAAAATTGGCTCAAATAATCCATGGGGGCATTTAGAGGTACTCCATGGCATGCATGCTAATGTGTGGTACGTGGCATGGCTACGTACGATGTGGCGCTAGGTTCACATGTAAGTTTGTGCCTCTATCCGCTCTCTCTTCTCCCATCTTGCTTCCACTCGCCTCTCTATTCCTTTGGAAAACCACCTCTCCCTCTCCTCGCTCTTGTCATGCCTTGCACACAACATATGCATTGTCACCACCACCATCTCTCCCACAACACGCTCCCATAACCGCCATCTCTGTCAGGATGCACCAAGGGAACTATGCTCCCCACCACAAAGCCATACAAGATCTTTTGCCTCCATGCCCTTCTTCTGTACCATAAATTTAGTTTCTTCGGTGGATAGATAGTGCTATTGTTCAGATTGGTTAAACTGCAGGGTTATATTAGATGAAAGTAGTTTTGCATACAATTATGAACTACGGAATAAATTGTTACATTTCTACATGTTCATCTCCGAAAGGAACTGAGAAACTCCAGTGTCACTGGAATCAGATGAAGGCTAACATTAGTTCTCTGCATTTAACAACAACACATATATGATGATACATATATTTGAATAATTCAAGTAGTACGGTAATCAGGCTGAACCTAGTCGTTACCATTTGAACCGGGCCTAGGGCCTTCTTTTTTGGCCGAAAGTAGTTGAAATTAAATTATAATATTTCGGCCGAAAGTAGTTGAAAAATATAATATGAAAAATTTGTGACTTAAGGAGTTTAAAATATTATAAAAATATTTTAGAAACTCTGATAAAAACCAGTTAAAACACTACAAAATGACAACAAAGTAATAGATTGTTTAACTTGTAAAAAATGATAAATTTCTAATGGTAGTTTCAACTTTAATTTTAAGTTGTAAAAAACAAGTCCTGTGTGCCAAACAAAATAGTGAAATCGTGAGCAGTGCCAGAGTACCACACCACCTAATTTGGCCCTTAGGATCAAACCAATGCTACATCTATTTGATATCTTGATGGTATATTCAACACTACAACAGCAAGGTAAGAATTAAAATATAAGAGATATATATAGTGAAAGTACGAACCCCAGGCGCTCGATCCCGCCGCCGGCCGCCGCGAGGTGCCGGCGATGAGTCTCTAGCTCTCCTCGCAATAGGAACTTCTAGTTTTAGGCCTCTGCAGCTTGCCACTCCGGCACCTGCATCCACTCCAGATTTCATCGCTTCCGTTTTTTCTGTTGTTCTTCATCCTCTACTCACTGCTTTGATTCTCCGCCATGGATTGCCAGAGATCGGTCGACAGGCTCTCCCTGGCCTGGTGTGGGACTCCTGGGAGCTCATCCCTGGCCTCCCCCCTCGATCTTGGTCAGGGGCTACTCACTTCCAACCATAGATCTGTTTCCCCGGGTCAGATCCGTCAGTCTTCCCCAGATCTAGATAATGTGCCTGCCGGGGGTGAACCACTCAGGTCCCAGCGTGTTTCTTTGGCGGTGTCCCAGTCTCCCAGAAGTCAGCCAGACAAGCTTGTAGGAAACCTAGGCTGAGAGGGGGGGTGAATCGGACTCCTAATTCAAATTTTAACTTTGTTTGCGTGATAGGTTAGTCCGGTATTTACCCAAGCTACCGATGAAATCGTATTATCTAGATGCGGAAGCGACTACACAATTAATCAATAGAAAAAGGTGGCTTGATGGCACACACAAGCAATGCACGATTAAGATAATGCAAGAGACGAGGAGACGCAAACCGAAATTGTTTCAAGTTCGGTGCTCAACACATGAACACCTACGCTCCGCTGAGAAACTTCTCACACAGAGAAGTCGGGACTCTCTCGCCCCTAGCCATCAATCCACTCGCGGTAGCTCTTCATCAACACATGGTGGCGAGCTCCAAACCTTCACACAAGACGAGTTCTTCCACACGCTGAAGCTCTCAGACTCAAGGGCGCCGACACACGGCTCAATTTCGACACACGGAGGATTTTGCACACAACCTTCAACGGATGAAAGCCACGCACCTCAGACACACTAAGTGACCCCACACACGGAGGATTTCTTTGATGTAGTCGAATCGGTTGATGAAGCCCGTGGCGTGACGACGATCTCTCCGGCGGCGAAGTCCCAAGAGCACAAGATCGGAGACCGTCTCTCACCACTACCCCTTCTCTCCCACCATGAAGATTAGGGCAAGAACACTATGGGAGAAGGGGCAAAACTTGAGGATGGATGAGAGGAGGTAGGAGGCACCTTCTTCTTCCTCTTCCCCTCTTCTTCTCCCTCTCTCTCTCCTTCAATCTCTCAAGCACATGGAACCCTAGGAGGAGGTGGGATCCATGGGAAGAGCTCTCATGGGTGGCTAGGGTAAGGGGTGGCTGCTAATGGTGGCTCTCTCAAATTTCTCCCGTGCTCCAAGCCCCTATTTATAGGCACAAAGCAAAGCCCTAGAAATGGACGGCTCAGATTCGTTTTCGCGAGATCCAGATCAATCCGTCGGACGCCGTCCGGTTCCCATTGGACGCCGTCCGATGAAGGTCAAGCCAATTTTTGTACTCTATTGGACGTCGTCCAATAGGTTCATCGGACGATGAAGTGCTGGCGCACGCACAAACAGTGCTCGCCAGGTGTTTGCTCGCGGGCATAGCCGGCATTGGACGCGTCCGATGACCTGGTCGGACGCGTCTGACAGTGAGGATGGGCTTTGGGCTTCGCAAGAAAACTTATCCAAAATTTCTATCTCCGGCCGTATCGGACGTCGTCCGGTTACTTGTCGGACGCCGTCCGACAGTAACAGTGCATCCGGGTCATCTAGGGACTTAGCCAAATTTCCACTCCTGGTCTTATCGGACGCCGTCCGGTTACTCTTCGGACACCGTCCGACAGCAACTGTGCGGGAGCCGTCTAGGGACTTAGCTAGATTTTGGCTTGGGCTCATCGGACGGCGTCCGACAGTGGGTCGGACGCCGTCCGATGGGGCTGAAATTTTTTCTCCACTTGGATTTTGGCTCTACCGACTTCGTCTGACATCACACCTAGGGTTGTGGGCCTACCTTATCGACTTGTGAAATCGGCGGGAGATTTAGATCACTTGGGCGGGAAGTTTCGTGCCTAAAAACAAATATCTGGCTTGGGTTGCTTAGAGGCTACGAAACCCCGACAGCTGTCGCTCCCCCGAACTCTCTCGAACCTAGACAGGTAACCTAACTCTAGATGGTTCGCTCAAGACTAACACCTGGCACTCTTAGAACCCCATGGAACCCACGATCGATGTTTTGGACTGTGCTCGGTGGGACCACAACAACCAGAGAGACGACGATCTGCAGGCATGTTGTCCTAGGCTACACACACGCAAGAAATCAAAAGAACTAGTAAACAAATGTCCTTAATCTTGGCGTGATCCAGTTATACGGCCTACTTGCCATCAATTACCAAAATCATTCAGCGCATGAGAGGTTTGATCTTACAATCTCCCCCTTTTTGGTAATTGATGATAACACCTGCAAATCCAACATGACAAAGCACAAAACACAAATACAATCTCTGGTGCAATAGGTTAGAGTAAAAAACTTAGCATGCTTAGTGCAAGAATAGACACAAGCTCCCCCTAAATCAATGCATACTACTTGAGAATACTATCACATCACAACATGGAGCAAAGCATCTCCATCCTAATCTCCATTCTAGGAGCAAAGCATCTCATTTCCATCCTAATCTCCATCCTAGTAGCAAAGCATCTCCTAAGATATCACTTTGCATCCCCAAACATGAACAATCCCAAAAACATGGATTTGCAATTATTTCTCCCCCTTTGGCATCAATGACCACAAAGTAGCAAAAATATGGGATAATTTAAGCGCTTTGGAAGTTATACTAGTGCAAACATGCCCACAAATCCACCATACTCAAAATCGAGCCATCTCAAGGTCACAATGTCACAAGATCAACTAGAGCATAATTGATAGATGTGTAATTCAAGTTATTATGACCTAGAGCAAATATAAGGTGAACTATAGCTAGAAGTATCAAGAGTTGCTCCAAAACTCAAAAATGGACACACGATGCACCATAGCACTAGAAGATGCACTTTAAGCTAAACATATTATCACCAAGCCTATTTGAGACTAAAACAATTTTTGGTTGAGCTCATTTTTGAAAGATTTTACATTTTGCACTTTACATTTTCTTAAATTTTGCCATGTCTCAAACCATAGGCGACGCCATCCAGCACGGCACTGAAGATGAACGTCTCGGTCATCCAAAGCTCCCCCTAAGTTCATGCCTAGTGCCATGACAAGCTATCTCATCGAGGAGGTATTGGTGAGACATGTATGACCGATTGTGGCCTTATTCACATTTTAGCACATTTTGCAAATTTGGCTCAACATTTTCTCAAAGTTGCTCAATTTAGCGAAGTAAAGACATGTGCAAAAAGGAAGAACAATCTAGACTTAGAAGCACATGGTCAACCAAAGAGTTTAGAGCAATCAAATGAAACTAGAAGCTATAGCCCTCCTAACACATGATCATGGCTTCCAATTTTATGATATATTGAGTTAAACACAAGTTGAGCTAGTGACAAAGTAAACGCATGCTATAGCTATCAAAATCATGTGATGAACATATAGGCAATGAATAACATCTAGTATAACAAGCAAAGCACCTAAATGTTCAAACTGGCTTCAAAATATTTGCAATGAATGACATAGCCACACGACCGACTCAGGCAATGTTTGACTTGTCTAAAATGTTCAACTCATTTCTCAATTTGCAGAATCGTGCCTCAACGAGTGGCTTGGTAAAGATGTCGGCAAGTCGGTCCTCCGTCTCAAGACATGTTCAAGCACAATGTTGCCCTTTGCCACATGGTCCCGAAGGAAATGGTGGCGGACATCAATGTGCTTGTTCCGTGAGTGTTGGACCGGTTGCACGCTATCTTCACCGCTCCTCATTGTCGCATAGGAGAGGCACATGGTCAAGTTTAAGCCCAAAGTCAAACAAAGGATTGTGTCAAGTAAAGAAGTTAGGCACAAGAACTCCCTGCCGCTATATACTCAAATTCAGCAGAGATAGCGCCACGGAGTTCTGTTTCTTTGACGCCCAAGACACAAGACACCTACCCAAGAAGTGACAAGCCCCAGAAGTGCTCTTACAATCAATCTTGCACCCGGCATAATCTGAGTCAGAATAGCCTAGGAGCTCAAACCGCGCACCCTTCGGGAACCAAAGGCCTATGCTAGGTGTGTGTTTTAGGTATCGAAGGATTCGTTTCATAGCAGTCATATGCATTTCTCTAGGGGAGGCTTGAAATCTAGCGCACATGCACACACTAAGCATGATGTCCGGTCTAGATGCAGTCAAATAGAGCAAGGCACCAATCATTGAATGGTAAAGCTTTTGATCAACATGTTTACCTTCTTCGTTGAGGTCGAGGTGGCAGTTTGTCCCCATTGGTGTCCGGATTGGCTTGCAGTCACTCATGTTGCAGCGCTTGAGCAGGTCGTGGATGTAATTCTCCTGGCATATGAATGTCCCGGCCTTGAGTTGCTTGATTTGAAATCCCAAGAAGAAGTTCAATTCGCCTATCATCGACATCTCGAACTCCTTGCTCATCATGTCACTGAACTCTGTGACCAAGAACTCGTTTGTGCTACTGAACATGATGTCATCCACATAGACCTGGCAGAGGAACAGGTCTCCATTCACCACCTTGGTGAATAGGGTTGAGTCAACTCTTCCAACTGTAAATCCTTTGGATATGAGAAAATCCCTTAGCCTTTCATACCACTCCCTGGAAGCTTGCTTGAGACCATACAGAGCCTTCGACGGTTTGAACACATGATCTGGGTGCTGAGAATCTTCAAACCCTGGAGGCTGCTCCACATATACTAGCTCTCCAATGTACCCGTTGAGAAAAGCACTCTTCACATCTATCTGTTTGAGGACGATGTTATGGCATGTAGAGAATGCCACAAGCAGTCTGATAGCATCCAGACGGGCCACGGGAGCATAGGTATCACCACAGTCAACTCCCTCGATCTGTGTGAAGCCCTGAGCGACCAGCCTAGCCTTATTGCGCACCACCAAACCAAACTTATCTTGCTTGTTCTTGAATACCCACTTGGTGCCAATCACGTTGCAGTCGCTTGGCCTTTTCACCAAGGTCCACACTTTGTTCCTCTCAAAGTTGTTCAGCTCCTCGTGCATCGCATTGATCCAATCTGGGTCACTCAGCGCCTCCTCCACTTTTTTTTGCTCAAACTCAGACACAAACGCCGTGTGCTCACAAAAGCTTGCCGTCCTATATCTGGTCTGTACTCCTCGAGTCGGGTCACCGATCACTTGATCAACTGGACGATCACGAGCAATGGTGTGATAGGACCTTATCAACTGAGGTGGTGGCTCATCTGATTCAGATCCGCTCACAAGTCGCTCTCGCCTCTGGCTTTGATCAAGACTTGAGCCGTCACTTTGAGGTGAGGCTCCCCCTGACTCTGGCACTGGTTCAAATGTGAGAGGTGGTGGAATAGTCTCGGTCTCCCTCTGAACCTCTACTGGCCTCACATCACCGGCTGGCATCTCCTCCACCGCTCTTGCCAACTGCTCACCATCCACATCATCCAAATTCTCATGCTCCCCTTGACTCCCATTTGACTCATCGAACTTCGCATCGCAGGTCTCCTCAATCTGGCCACTGTTCTCATTGTAAACCCTGAAGGATGACCCTCTAGCTGAATACCCCAAGAAGACTCCCGTGTCCACTCTGCTCTGGAACTTGCCCAAGTGCTCCCGCTTCTTCTTGATGTAGACCTTGCAGCCAAAAACTCTGAAGTAGGAGACATTGGGTCGTCTTCCCACAAGCAACTCATAGGATGTCTTCTTCAGGAGGTTGTGGAGGTATAGACGGTTGATGCAGTGACAAGCAGTGTTGATGGCTTCTGCCCAGAACAGATCAGAGGTCTTGTACTCGTCCAACATTGTCCTTGCCATCTCAATGAGCGTCCTGTTCTTCCTCTTAACCACCCCGTTTTGCTGAGGAGTGTAGGTGGCTGAGAACTGGTGATTAATGCCTAACTCATCACAGAACAGCTCAACAGAAGTGTTAGTGAACTCCGTTCCATTGTCACTTCTCACCTTCTTGAGGGTACAATCAAAAGCATTTTGAGCTTTCTTTACAAACTTTTTGAAAACATCTCCAGTTGGAGTTTTATCAGGTAGAAAGAAAACCCAAGTGTATCGGGAGAAGTCATCAACAATGACCAAGCAATAGAGATTTCCCCCGATACTCACATAGGTTGTTGGCCCAAAAAGATCCTTGTGTAAAAGCTCGAGAGGTCGAGATGTAGACATGACATTCTTAGCAGGATGTGAGCTTGCCACTTGCTTGCCGGCCTGACAGGCACTGCAAAGCTTATTTTTCTCGAATGTCACATCTTGCACTCCAAAAACCAACTCGTTTTTGATAAGTTTCTTCAAATTTACCATGCCGACATGTCCAAGACGCCTATGCCAAAGCCAACCAAGGAAGACTTTAGCGATAAGGCAAGTCGAGACAGATGCAGCAGGCTCACTAAAGTTCACAAGAAACAAATTTTCAAACCGAAAGCCTTTAAACACAAGTTTTTCATTTTTGTCCAAAACCAACAAGCCCTCAGGTGAGAAATTACAATGAAACCCTAAATCACATATTTGGGCAACAGAGATGAGGTTATAGCTTAAAGTTTTCACTAGTAGCACATTGTCAATTGAAAGATCTGAAGAAATTGCTACATTTCCAATTCCAAGAACTTTGCTCTTGCTTCCATCTCCAAAAGTGACCTTGGGGGGAATCTTGCCTTCCTCCCCTATTGAGGTGAACAACCGGGGGTTGCCGGTCATGTGTTGGGTGCACCCACTGTCGATGATCCAATGGCCCCTACTACTCCGGTAGTTCACCTGTCATGAGAAAGGATTACTTATGTGACTCAGGGACCCACACAGGAGGTCCCCGAGGGTTAGCCTTCAAACCAGAAGCAACAGGAGCAAAACGATCAATCAATGATTTGGGCACTCAAACATGTGCCTTGTGCTCATTCTCAGACTTGAGCCCAACAAATCTAGCAATCACTCTACCCTGATCATTTTTCTTAAGTAAGTAGTGATCATACAACTCAGCATGTGCTCTAGGGAATCTTGATTGTGTGTGGTTGGGAGTGTTGCGGTTTTGGTTCCTAAGAGGGTTTGATCTATCATTGTTGCGCCTAGGAGAACCATTCCAGAAGTTTTGCCTAGGTGATTGCCAAGTGTTGCGGTACCTAGGACCTTGCTAGTTGTTGTAGAACCTAGGACCATTCCAAGTGTTGTACCTAGAATCATGCCACGTGTTGTGCCCATTGTGTATTCTAGAAGCATCGTTGTAAGTATGCAAGTTGTTACCATGCCACTTCTTGGGATGGGCATGATAGCAACTTTGTCTCATGGTAGATGCTCGAGAAACACTTGATTTCTTCCTCCCTTTTGGCTTCTCTGGGGTAAAGCCCAAGCCACCCTTTTGGGAGGGTTTTCGTTGTTCCTTGAGCATCTTGTCCAAGGCCAAGCTACCCTCATAGCACTTCCCAAGCCCCTTATCAAATTTCTCAAGTTTAGACTTCAACTCGGCATTTCAATAGCAAGCTCCCTAGCAGCTAGTGCAAATTTACAATTATCAGGTGTACACACTAGTGAGTTGCCAGAAGAACCGCTAGAAGTGGAAGCCAACACAGTGCAATCATGGGCAACTTCAGGACAAGCAAGAGTCAAGTCAACAACAGGTGCAATAGCAACAGAAGTAACAGGCATAGCACAAGCCACATCCACAGCATCAACAGGTATAGTATCAACTAGTTGAGCAAGAGGCAAAACAACCACTCATCATTCTTAGCCAGAAGTGTCTCATGATTCTCCCTAAGTGTATGATAAGTAATCATGAGATCATCTAGGGATTCATTCAAAGCATCACGCTCTTCCTCTAGTACATTGCATTTAGATGACAGATTTTTGTTAGAGCCTAGCAAAGTGTCATGCTCAGATTCTAAGCTATCACATCTAGTAGCAAAATTTTTGTACTTAGTTTGCAATGCAATCAAGTTTTTACCAAGCTCTAGATTTTTAAGTGTTTCTTTCTTATAACGCTCACAAGTTTCTCTAAGACAATCATGCATGCCTTCAACATCAACATCAGAATCAGAGTCGCTCACCTCGCTATTTGGTCGAGCCATCAAACACTTGGAAGTGCCAGCAGGAGTTGGTGAAGACTTTGCCGATGTAGAGGATGTAGTGGAAGAAGATCCATCATCATCAGAGTACCACTCTCGAGGCTCAGCAACCGCAGTGAAACATCTTGAAGTGAAGACTAGAGGAGGAGGCACAGATTCAGCTATCGCCATGGTGGCAACTCTTGACTAGCTGACTCCTCACCATCTCCTGAAGCTGATGCGTCGCTGGAGCTGTCATTAGTCACCCATTCACCCACAAAGGCTAGCCTCTTGCCTTGTGAGGAGCGACCCTTGAACCCTGACTTCTGAGGATTCTTCTTCTTGTTGTCATTCTGCCTTGGCTTCTTGCCATCGCCCTTCTCCTTTCCTTTGTCCTTATACTTGGTATTGCCCTTCTGGGGACACATTGAAGCGATGTGTCCCTTCTCCTGACACTAATAGCATCGGTATGATGCATGGGTGTTTCTGCTCATCCTCTTTTTGCCTCCATAGCCATTTCTGCTCATAAACTGACCACTACCCCTTCTCTCCCACCATGAAGACTAGGGCAAGAACACCATGGGAGAAGGGGCAAAACTTGAGGATGGATGAGAGGAGGTAGGAGGCACCTTCTTCTTCCTCTTCCTCTCTTCTTCTCCCTCTCTCTCTCCTTCAATCTCTCAAGCACATGGAACCCTAGGAGGAGGTGGGATCCATGGGAGGAGCTCTCATGGGTGGCTAGGGTAAGGGGTGGCTGCTAATGGTGGCTCTCTCAAATTTCTCCCGTGCTCCAAGCCCCTATTTATAGGCACAAAGCAAAGCCCTAGAAATGGACGGCTCAGATTCGTTTTCGCGAGATCCAGATCAATCTGTCGGACGCCGTCCGGTTCCCATCGAACACCGTCCGATGAGGGTCAGGCCAATTTTTGTACTCTACCGGACGCCGTCCGATAGGTTCATCGGACGCGTCCGATGAAGTCTTGGCAAGACGACAAACAGAGGTTTCGCCAGTGTTTGCTCATGGCGTGGCGGCAGACGGACGCGTCCGATGACCTGGTCGGACGCGTTCGACAGTGAGGATGGGCTTTGGGCTTCGCGAGAAATCTTATCCAAAATTTCTATCTTCGGCCGTATCGGACGTCGTCCGGTTACTCGTCGGACGCCGTCCGACAGTAACAGTGCATCTAGGTCATCTAGGGACTTAGCCAAATTTCCACTCCTGGTCTTATCGGACGCCGTCCGGTTACTCTTCGGACAACGTCCGATAGCAACTGTGCGGGAGCCGTCTAGGGACTTAGCTAAATTTTTTCCCCACTTGGATTTTGGCTCTACCGACTTCGTCCGACATCACACCTAGGGTTGTGGGCCTACCTTATCGACTTGTGAAATCGGCGGGAGATTTAGATCACTTGGGCGGGAAGTTTCGCGCCTAAAAACAAATATCTGGCTGGGGTTGCTTAGAGGCTACGAAACCCCGACAGCTGTCGCTCCCCCGAACTCTCTCGAACCTAGACAGGTAACCTAACTCTAGATGGTTCGCTCAAGACTAACACCTGGCACTTTTAGAACCCCATGGAACCCATGACCGATGTTTTCGGACCTGTGCTCAGTGGGACCCTGCAACCAGAGAGACGACGATCTGCAGGCATGTTGTCCTAGGCTACACACATATGCAAGAAATCAAAAGAACTAGGAAACAAATGTCCTTAATCTTGGCGTGATCCAGCTATACGGCCTAGTTGCCATCAATTACCAAAATTATTCAGCGCATGAGAGGCTTGATCTTACAAAGCTCCGCACTGTTTTGCTAGAAGGCTCATGTTCCCGGACCTTGCTCCTTTCCCGGCCATCTTTCGAAGACTCAGGCCGCGCCTCACAGTTCAAAACCAGGTATCCACAGTACTCTCTTTCGAGGTGTCGCGTGGTGGTGGTGGTTGGCTTAGCATCAATGAGGCTGGTGGTGGTTGGCCTCGCTTCAATGAGGCTCCAATTCCACAACAGCCAGCCGCTGTGGGCGAAGGGTGGCAGACAGTAAAAGCTCCCTTCTGGTGGAGTAAAGACCCCTCCAAACGGCCTCATAAAGAGATTAATCCTTACTTCAAAGAGAGAGTGAAGGGTCGTTGCTTCAGATGCCTCGCAAAGGATCACCGCATTGCTCAATGTCGTGACCTAGCTTGCTGTCTGCGCTGTAGAAGATCCGGGCAACTTGCTCGAGCTTGTCGCGCACTGGGAGGAGGCCGGTATCAGCTTCTCGGGCTACTGAAATGCCACCACCCAGGAGACAGCCCTCACCTCCGGCAGGGCCTGCTCGCGACGTCGCCACTCTCCCCCCGGGGACACCTCAGTCCGTCCAGGTTTCTCTGTTCGGTTCGTTCCTCATTCGAGGTCTTCTTCTCAGGAGGAAAGGGAGCTTAAAAAATCAGTGACCTTCATCGTCTTAGCGGATCATCGCAATCTGGATGCAAATTAGGTACTCTCCCTCTTGTATGACCGGCTGAATCTCAACCTAGGAGATGTGGTTGTTGTGGCGTGGGGTTTCCGTACCTTTCTAGCTAAGTGTGCTTCTGAGGAAATTAGAAATCTTATGCTCTCGGTCAGTCCTTTGCATGAGGGTAATGCCCACTTGGCCATATCAAAATGGTCGCGTAGAGTGCTTGGTGAGCAAACCGTGGCGAGATTTAAGTTGAGGGTCTGCATCGAAGGGCTGCCTCCTTATGTGTGGAATCTGCAAACTGCCCAGGCCCTTTTCAGTAGCTCTGGAGTTGCGGCTGATATTGATGAGCCTAGGTCTGATCAAGAACAAGGTTGTTTTTGTGTTTGGCTCTGGACTTCAGATAGCTATGGGTTAGCTAAAACAGTAGTTATTCATGTGCAGGAGCCACCCATTCCCTCCTCGATGGCTTCTAGAGAGATTGGGGTGGGGCATTCCACTTTGGACAGTACCAGAGCGCAGTGGCTTGCTTTCAATGTGCTCATACATGTTGATGAAGTTCTAGATTTCCAACCTCGTAGCATCACGCGAGGGCCTTCTGGTACCTCAGTGGTTCTTGGAGCTTGGGCACCTCGCCGATACACCTATAGTGAAAACTTGGGAGCAGAGATGACATCATCTAGCCGAGCACATTACGCATGAGAGAAAGGCTGCAGTCCGATCCTCCCTCTAGGTCTCCCTCTCCTCCTTCACCAAGGTTGCCACCTCCGTCTTGGCAGAGGGGTCGGGAAGTCGGTTCAGTCGTCCAGGGGATCCCGCCGAGAAGAGAGTGTCAGGGGTGATTCTGCTGTAGGCCATCGTCGCCATCATGGTGGACAACAGGATGAGCTAGTAATCCCACCTCCGGATAATGTAATTCTGCTAAAGAGGAGTGGTCTAGTCAATATCCCTCAGGAACAGCTCGATAATGGCATTAACGGTGGCCTGCTTATCCCGAGCAACGAGTCACAAGATGTCAACTTGGATTTCTCTGACTTCAATGAACCTGACATGATAGTCAACAACACTAGCGAACAACAGCTATTTGAAGACCCAATCATACTCGAAGCCACCACTTTAACCCCGGTGAACGGGTAGCAAAATACCGTCCAGCTATCTCCGGTCATTCAGACTGAACAGGAAGATATTTCTAACTCGGTTTTGGCTATCAGAGATTTATTTGCAGGCCCTACTCCCAAGTTCCTTATTCAAGCTCCGGAACGCAACTCGCCTCAAGACATGGACGGCCTGAACAAAGCCCAAGTCCAAAGTGTCGGTGTAATAAATATCAGGGTACAAAGAGTCCTGAGAAGATCAAAGCGGCCCCCGGCGGCCAAAGCAGGCGAGCAAGGCTCCAGCGTCTTGGTGAGCCCTCAGGCTTCAGGCGGGCCCCACGCGTCAAAGCGGCGAGCAAGGCCCAGCGCAAAGCGAGCCCTCAGCGCTCAAGCGGGCCCCACGCGTCAAGTGGGAAAGCAAGGCCCAGTAGCGTGGCGAGCCCTCAGCCTTCAGCGAGGGCCCCACGCGTCAAAGTGACTGACACCCCAAATGCTGGCGAAGCTCATCGATCTTGCGCGAGGGCCCCATACGTCGGCGCGGCGTGTGGGCGAGCCCTCGGCGACGTAGGGTCTCCCATCGCCAAGTGGGGCCCTTGAGGCGTGGAGTGTTCGGAAAAGTCTTCCGGCGAAGGCTCCCCTGCTGCGAAGACGAGCGCATTTAATCGACATCACGCGGATAGGCAACAAGAAATGATTACTGCTTCTGATGACCCTGCAGTCTCGAAAGCGGTACATCCTTTATGTAGCGGAATTGACCGGCAGAGAGAAGGTTTGCTTAAGATGGCCGCCGCGTCGAAGGAAGCGGTGGGCCCCACCCGCATCTCACCGGCGTGTTCAGGCGGGTCGAGGCCACTTGCGGCACGCGAGGCGAGGCCAGGCGTGGGCGCGCACGCTTTCGTCTCTTCTGCCGTGTCTTGTCGATTATCTTGAAATCTTGGCTTACCCCCGCGCTCTCCGCCAGTTCAAAGCTTGTATAAAAGGAGAGGAGAGAGGGGGAAGGAGGCACGTTTTTACGTTGCACTAGCATTGGTGCATTGAAAACATTCTGTAAACACATTCCATTCAACCACAACCAAGAAAGAGCTAAGGCTCAGCAGGAGTAAGACTATTACCCGCAAGGGGGTCCGAACCTGGGTAATCCCGTGTGTTGCTCTTTGCTGCGTCCAGCGCTCAATCGAACTGAGCTCGGTCGATAGGCTAGCAGGATAGAAATCTGACCAGGGGTGTGATCCGCAGTGGTTGAGCGGTGAACACGCCGTCACAAAGGAAGAGCGCCAGACTGGCGGCCAAGCCCTCTGCAAATCTACCAGTCTCCGTGAGAGCTCAGAAGCGACTCGCAATCAAGCTAGGCACTCACAGGCCTGAAGAACAGTGGAATGATGAAGTCGTCATGCATTTCATTAATTTCTTCAGCATCCCCCTGTTCACAGAGGCGGTACAGACCATCGCTGAAGCGGTTGGCTCATGGGGTGTGGATCTTTTCAAGGCAGTTTTGGCGGCCAATTGGGATCAATGCGTCCAGTAATTGGGATCAATGCCTCAGTATCAGTTGTAGCACGAAGTTCATGTTACGGGCTCACAAAATTTACCGCTTGTATTCTCCAAACCTTTTCGTTGCCTTCTGCCTTCGTAAACTTGAGGCATGTTTGAAGGCGCACTGTATTGCGGTTATGTGTAAACTTTTAAAACAGGCTCTACTCCGACCATATGCGGTCGTTGTGTCTCTTAGGCTTAGGCCTACTCTCATTATGAGTATAGCGCTGCTACCTGTTTTTGTAATCCCAAGGACGTGTGTCTGTGCTGCAAAGGCGAAGACGCATGGTGCCCATCTCCAAGCTGCTATTCATGAAGGTTTCTCTTCGTTTCTCCATGTCACAGCATAACTGTAATATTCTTTCATGGAATGTGCGAGGCCTGGGGCCCCGGTTAAAAGAAGCTTTGTTCAAAACTTGATTCAAGACACAAGGGCATCTGTGGTCGCACTCTAGGAAATAAAGATTCAGGCGGTGGACGCAAGGTTGATCTCTGATATTTTAGGGGCTACTTTTGCTGATAACTTCTGCTTCATTTCGTCCCAAGGAACGCGGGAAGGTGTTCTTTTGCTTGCTCTGGTAACCACCTAAACCTCAGCTGTATTAATGTTGGTGAGTTCACTCTGACAGCTAATATCATGATGATGGATGATGCGGAGACTTGGTCCTGTATAGTTGTTTATGGACCATAGACTGAGGCAGATAAGAGGGGTTCCTTACTGAACTCCTAGCTCTAAGAAACATGGTGCAAGATAGATGGTTGCTCTGTGGGGATTTTAACATGATAACTCATCCTAGTCAAAAGAGTAATGGCGCAAATATTGGCTGGCAACTTATGGAGGATTTCAACAATGTATTGGATGCTTGGGGTGAAGGAATTTAAAATGTCTGGGAAGAAGTAAACTTGGTCTAACCGAAGAAGGCAGGCCATAGAAACCAAAATCGACCATTTTTTCACCTCTGAACAATGGGACATAACTTTTTCAAATGCATTGCTTAGGCCTTTGGCTTCAACTTTCTCAGATCACAACCCAATTTTGATGGTCGGAAATGGGGGGGCACCAAGATTTTCATGTTTCAAATTTGAGAATTTCTGGATCCATTTGCCCGGTTTTTGGACACTGTGGAACAAGCTGGTCATTTCAGGGGATGCAATGTGGAGAGTCTCTATCAGGCTTAAAAGAGTGCAAAACGATCTTACAAAGTGGAGCAAGAAAATAGTGGGCAACGTCAAGCTGATGCTAGCCTTGATAGGAGAGGCAATCCTCAGATTAGAAACTGCAGAAGAGGCATGTAGTCTCAACGACCTCGAGATTAGTCTTATGGCTGCCTTGAGATACAGAGCCCTTGGGATAATAGCTTTGAATTAGTTGCGTCTTAAACATAGAGCTCGCGAACTTCGAGTTAAGGCTGGAGATGCAAATTTAAAGTTCTTCCATAGCAAAATTTGTGGTCGTCGTAGGAAAAATCATATACAACTCCTTCACATGGGCCAACAACAGGTTCTTCACGACCATGATAGTAAGGCAAATGAACTTTTCTCCTATTTCAAGGAAGCAATTGGCTCAAAGGGGTTCAGAGAGAAGAGTTTGCTCTGGCCATCTTTACATATCCCACAGTTTAACTTGGAAGCTTTGGAAGATGAATTCTCGGAAGATGAGATCAAAAAGGCAATTTGGAGTATGCCAAATGACAAGGCGCCTGGACCTGACGGTTTCGGCGTCATATTTTAAAAGAAGGCATGAAATATAGTTAAGGCTGAGATTGGTGCCCTTTTTCGCCAACTACATGAGGAGCAAGGGAGGAAATTCTATCTTCTAAACTCGGCGTTCATTACCCTCCTGCCAAAAAAAGAAGGATGCATAAGGGTGAATGATTACAGGCCGATCAATCTCTCACACAACATCGGTAAAATTTTCTCAAAAGTTTTGGCATCACGGCTAGCCTCGGTGATCGATCAGCTCATTTCAAATGCTCAGAGTGCATTCATACACCGTAGAGCTATCCATGACAATTTCTTAGCAATGAAGAACATAGTCTAGGCCCTGTACAAAAAGAACATCCCGGCGATGTTCATTAAACTTGATTTCCAAAAAGCTTTTGATAGTGTGAGCTAGGAATATCTTTTGGAGCTCATGCAGGCATTTGGTTTCGGTCAAAAATGGTGCAATTGGATATCCCTTTCTTTGGCTTCTTAGAACTCGAAGGTTTTATTGAATGGAATTCCAGGAGATGGTTTCTTGCATGCTAGAGGAGTTAGACAAGGTGACCCGCTATCTCCACTTGTTGGGGAGGGGTGGATTCGGCTGGGATGAAATATCAAAGGTTTAGGAAACCGAATCCGACTCGGAGTAGAATTCGAAGCTTGCCAAATTGGGAATCCGACTTCCCTTCGAGATTTCAGATGAAACTTGGGGAATAGGTAACTTAAAGCTTTTAGAAGGCTGCCTAATTTGTGGGGACTTTTCGAAAAATTATGTCTCATTATTTCATGCGAGATACCTTTCAAATAAGGCCTTTTTTGGGTTTAACCTGAATTTTCCGGTTGCCCAAAATTTAGGAAAAGGTAAGAAATATATTTGGGAACCTAGGACACATGTTGATACTGTCTCATCCCAATTTTAAGCAAGACTTGTGCATAAAATAGTCAATCGGATCATAAAATAATAGCTATAATAGATTTCATCTACACAAATAATAAAACCAAATTTTACCGTATGTTTTATCTATTTAAAAAACACTTGGGACACCTAATAATTTTATTAGGATGTCACAGTAGAACAATGATAAGTGAAAGTAGCATTAACAAACATGAAATTAGCGATCCATTTGGCAAGATGTGAAAGTCCAATAAATAAAAGAATGTTCGATGCAAATTACAAATGTTCATCCATGCATTCGACATTACAAACAAACCCAAACAGTTAACAAAAATGTCATTTCTTCATAGTAGTATCAACTAGTCCATGTCCGTTGAACTACCTGATTCAACCAGAGGCTGATACCAGTCCTTATGTGGGCCATCGTCAGGATCCTCGTAGTCGAAAGGAATACAATCTGAAGGACTGACGTCGCCTTCCGAACAACTCGGCTCACTTGGGGGCGGGGGTTGGTACCTTCAACTGTCGAAGACCATTCTGTTGCAATTTTGTCATGACTTTGTATTGCAATTTCTTCTAGTTGAATGGACATTTGTTCGATTTGCAGTAGCACCATGTTGACATCACAATTGAGGCCGATGCTACCAGGAAGCAAGTTGTTCTCGACAACTTCCTTGATACACCCGGCAGTCTCCTCCATAACGTCTAGTGATGACGTCAAGGCTTTCATGAATTCTGTGCAGTTGGCCGCAGTCATCTGCGGATATAAAATTATGATAGTAATTATGCAATTTGTGCCAAGAACAAACATTATGAATGCAAATAATAACTAATCACAAACTGTCACATCTGAAGATCTAGCAGCCTAATGAAAATAATGTCGTTGCGCTCCTTCCAAATATTTAGAATATCCCCATCGAAGTGTTGTAGTAGTCATTTTTAGGCTGTTTGGTTAGCTGCATTTACAGAGATTTGCATCTATGGATGCAAAATCTTGCTTTTTTTCTTGTGTTTGGTTGCCTGCATCTGGTTTCGAGCCCGACTCTGTGGATGCAAGATTTTCCATGCAGCCCGGCTCTGGAGAAACACAGAAAATGGACGTTTCTCTAGATGCAACGCATGCCGGCCTCGTGTTGTGCGCATGGGGCCACAATCAGTCACCATATTAAGCCATGCATGGGCTGCCACGTAGCAGATAAGTTTTTCTTTTTCCTTTTTTCTTTGTATCTTTTTATTAGCATATCTGATTACCGAACCGATTATAAAAATGGATTTCTGACATTTTTTGGAACAAAACTAGACCACACTCACAATATAAATTTCAAAATAATTAAATTTCAAAATATTCGCCTACTAAACACTCAACCAAACATTGTCACTGCATCTGCACATCCCGTATCTCACCAGCCTGGCTGAGTCGAACGGGCCAGGCTTGTGAGAGAAGGCAACCAAACAGCCTATTTGCATCTCTCATTGATGTTTAAAATATAGAGTAAGAATGCTGCAACCAGAATTAATTATCTAGCTATGGCAATTGGTATCATGCTTTGCACTGAACTGTATACGCAAGTCTCGGTTGTTTGATGAAGGTTTGATTTTAAATTTAGTGTATTTTCTTATAGAAACTAAGTAGGTGTGCACTTCAGTGTGTTAATTTCACATTTAACTGGAGTAATATAGATGGGGAGGCAGGGGACTCCAAACAGTGATGTGTTTAATTGTTTACAACAAACAAAGTAATAAAATGATTTTATTGGCTATGAGCAAAATTGCCTTATATGATATGGTGAAATTAATATTTTCATTGAATTTGATATTTTGGTTTTACTGTCATGCCTTCTTTATATTTGACAACTCACTAAAGGATAAATAATTTCCCCCTCATGATGAGTTTCTATTTGGGCACTAGAGACTGGCATGTTGAGCCCTTTCCCATCTAGCATGTGTCCTCTTGCTTGAAAAATATGTCGTATTTATGCTCCCTAGCCTTTATGTTGCAAAAACCAAATAAAAGCAAGAGTAAATATGATAAGTCACACTCACCAAACGATCATAGCAAACAGTTACATGCACCAGTGCCGCGAGCACTTCTTTAACTAGAGTCCGAGCTCCCTGAGCTCGTCGTTCTCCTCTTGTAATCACTTCTAACCACTTAGTAGCAACAAGAACCGGACGTAGAGCTATTATCCAAAGGTAGAGGCCCGAATTGGGATAAAACATCGTGTCCCTATCTTGTGAAGCACCTTCGTAGACGGAGGAGAAGGGTTGTAGTTGGGCCTCACATCCATCTAAGTAAGCTCGGTCTATGGAGCCCGTCTACCAGTCGCCGACACTTTCCTACAATTTTGTAATAATTTTTTGAATCCCTCAATTATTTTTTGAAATTTATTCGCCATACTAAAATCATCCTTTCTAGTTATGGAAATTTCTAGAGTACGCTTCCCTTTTTGGGGTTACGCCTTCGATTTTTCCCAAGATTTCCCTCCTCGCGGCCCATCTTTCCCATTCAACCACAATCCTATTTGTAGGGCTTTTTAAATGAACATCTATGACTCGGATATATCCTCTGATCCGACGCTCCTCCGCTTGCCACGTCAGCCCAACTAATACTGGTTCGGTTAACCCAATCTAACGACATCTATTGTTTCACCACAAATCCAATGGTTGTCGCTGCTTCTTCCTCCTCCGGCCGTGTCGCCTCCCTCAGAAACTCCGGCGCCACCACTCCGTCACGCCGCCTACTAGAAAAACCCACCACCGACGCTCTCGTTCACCTCCAACTTTGGTTTTGCCCCCAAAATGATGTCCTCCTTGTCGCCAACCTTATCCGCCACCTCTCTGCCCCTATCTCACCGCCTTTGACCGCCATTTCTTGCCGCTACCTTAGCACACGAGCAAGACATGACACCGATCACCACCACTCGCGCTCATCTATAAATAAGGCACCCTGACCACCGGCGATGCATCGCTCCATCATTTCCGCCAATAACTCCTTCTCTATCATTCTAGAATGCCCGCACCGACGCTACCTTCTTCATCTCCAGTGAATTACCGACCTGCCACTCTGGCCCTGACTCCAAACACCAAAAAGGTGCTATTCCCCGCCGCCAAGCTCGTTCCATCATTACCAAACACCAACGATCATCAGAGAATCAACACCGACGTTACATGAGATCACCGCTGCCACAACCTTGCCATCCGGAAATCTCCAACCTTCCCTAGTTCCGGCCAAGTTTTGGTCAGCACAACCGACCATCCAATTCCATTTCTCGAGCATCACCTCACCGGCTCCGGCTGCCCCTCACCAATGATGACCTCCTCCTCCACCGGAGTTCCCTTCCCTTCCTCATTGCGCCAATGCCCGACGGGCCTCACTTGTCGGTCTCATATTCCCCGGCCCACACACCTCCCTCTCTAAGGCCCTGTTTGTTTCAGCTTCTAGCCAGCTTTTAGCCCCAGAAGCCAGAAGCTCAAACAAACGGCCAGCTTTTGGAAGCCCCTTCAAAGAAGCCAAAAGCCACCAAAAGCCCAATTTGTACTGTGATATGAGCTTTTTTCAGAAGCTAGTTTTTTGTGGTTTCTCCCAGAATCAGCTTTTAGAGAAGCTGCAACTCAAACAAGCTCAAACAAACAGAGCCTAAATGTGCACCAAGCCCCATGAATCAGCCACGCGGGGCATGCAAGCTTCGTGTGCACATGGGCCAAAGCCCAACACACTATTGGCCGAAATGCATTTTATTTATTTTCCCATTTTCTATTTCAGAAATGAAAAATCATTATATCTCAAATAGCAAAACACTTCCAAAAAATCTCAAAAATCTAGAATTCAATGTAGTATTTTATAAATACTTTTCTCCCTCTTTTTATAATGAAAAATTCTTATAAAATTCATAAATATTTACCAAAAATACCAAAAAAATCAATAAAAAATAATTTTTCATAAATAATTTATGTAAAGACTATATTTAAGATTTTCATCCTAAATCTTCGACAAATTCCATATTGGAACTCCGTTAAATCAATTGTCCTCGATCTCGATCTCTGGAAATTTCTTGATTCACATATGAAATAACATGTGCACTAATAATAATATTTTGCTATCCGGAGGAATACCTGAGTAATGTCAAAATTTGCCAGCCCTATTAAAAGGAAAATTTCTCTAAAAATTTGCAAAATCATACAATCCATCACCATTCAAGTCGGCCCTAAAAGATCTCACTTATATTAATATTCCATGCATCAATGCCTCATGAATTTTTATCTGAGTCTTAAATTTTGTATTTATTAGATTTTTCATCTGCTTTTCTAATTTTACGACAAATAGGCAATAATTTGAAGGCCCGAATAAGTTAATCATAAATATTCGAAAGATCCGTTAGGATTCGAGCAAACTACTAAAAATGGTAGATTTCATATCCTTTGATGCACTTTACATTTTGTATTTCCTATTATTTATTAAATTATAGCATTAATTTTTATCTATTTACTTATGAAGGTGCCTTTATGTAAATTATATAATTTATCATTTTATAGAATAGATAGTTCAAGTCCCACTGCCAAAAGCCCTCTTAAAAATGGTTACCCTATACACCACTCTAGCATAAGAAAAATCTAAATATGTGTATTTCAAAAGATAGGATAGAATCATTGTCCATGTAATAAGGCAACCTATTGATATGGGAGTGGGCGTGAAGGAAAATGAAAAGATATAGTCACATGTCATTAGCAAGGTTATCGTAATGACTTTGTGGGCGGGGCATTACGTTAGATTTTTCACAATGCTTTGTACAATTTTCCGTAATGCTTGAGCAAGTGAGTCACTAGCAAGATTATCGTAATGACTTTGTGGGTGGGACATTACCTTAAGCTTTTTGACAATGCTTTGTGCAGTTTTCCGTAATGTTTGAGCAAGTGAGTCACTAGCATGATTGTCGTGGTGATTGTGCAGAGCTCAACATCATTGAGCTTATTTTCTTAATATCCGTGCGGTATGCTGGATATTGCAAAACCTTGAGTTATTCAAAATGACATAAACTTCCGTCCATCCATATTATAGACCATTTTGCCGATAAAGCTAGGCATGTTCTGTAGAGCTGATAACAAATACATCGACACACCCTAGTTCGGATATACAAAGTAGTGTAAACTAGGTGATGCCTATCCTATTAGAAAATAATTCATTTTTTTTGGAAAAAGGAGATGGGATAAGTTTTAATGAAAGAAGAAGAATTTGTTAAAAATCTATTTAAATGCTTTAAAACATGGTTTGAACAAACATTAACTCCTTATTCAAAATGTCTCATTATTACCATTTAGAAATACAACCTTTACCTACCATTGATACATATTGCATATAGATATATTCATGTTCGTATAGAAACCTACAAGAACGGTTGGAGTACTTACTCGTTATTTGAGAACCGTTTATTTTAAATGAACAGATGTCCTTTTCGTTGCAGATTTAGAATTTGTCTTTTCCATGGAAGACATGGATCACTACGGCTCAAAAATCTAGTCTTTCCTATATCGCAAACTTAGAGGTAGAAATTTTTTGTAAATTACCATAAATTGATATTGTATTTTACACTCTGATAATAGTTATGTGATTATTTTGTATTAATTCTGAAATAATGTAATTATTTGTTTAGGGGATTATTTTTTGAGTAATAATTTATTGGAAATTGGTCAATGATCGTCAAGCAAGGAAGGGGCATGCAAGCGAGGTAGGGGCACATGGGTGACGAGGTTTGTGGAGGGGCATGAGGATAGGGATGACTAGGCAGGGCTAAAGGGAAGGGAGGATAGGAAGGAGTGAGGGAGCCACTACTACGGAACGGGTGTTCAGTCCCGGTTGAGCAGGCTTGATCCGGTTTTGAGCAGGACAAGACTTGAGGCCGATGCTGCTGGGCATCAGTCTAGGTTACAGGAACCGGGACTAAATCTCTCCTCGATAGGCCGGTCCGAAGCGATAGTTGCGCTATTAGGTCCCAGTTGGTTACTCCAATTGGGACTAAGTTGTATGTATTAGTCCCGGTTTTATCTACCAACGGGACTTAAATCTCACGTGGCCACCATGGTCACAAGCAGGGACACTATTGGTCCCGGTTGGTTGTTCCAACCGGGACTGAGCGGTATTTTTCGAATATTATGCTTATTTAGTCACTAATTAAACCACATTTAACACAATTAGCGGATGCAATTTGGTTGATAACTAAAATCAAACAAACATTAAATATTTCAAATATGTATTACGTCGACCGGCTCTGGGCATGGTAAGGAAATCATCCAGCCATACTGTGCAATTACAAATATTCAGAGTTTACAAACATGTTTTACAAATATTACACTTTCTCCCAATTTGGCAAGATCATCTAGTGTTTCCCTTCCTGAAATGGCTAGAAGCAAACAGGTCCCAAACATGACCATGGCAACAAAAGCAGGGCCAGCAAATTAAGAAGACAGATATGAGCATAGCAGAGATGTATACATTCTTCTTGAGCCAGTTCATCTCCTCTTTCTTGAGCTCCTTGATCTTCGACAAGAAGGCCATTTCCCACCCTTGAAGCTTGACCGTCTCCCCAGTTGAGCGTTGACCCTAGCAGCCTCCTCCTACAATCCAAATTAAACACTATTATTTATCAAAAATAGTAGAAATAGCAACATGCTAGTATTTAAAATTTGCAGTGCCACATGAATAACACCACCAAGCCCACAACAAAACGGATATATAAATTTGATCTTTACCTTCTATCTTCTAGATTTCGTCAAAAACATAAGCAGGGGAAGGGCAGTTCTCAAAAGATAACCTTCTAGGCCCAAAAACTCCAGGACTCCACGCCATGAAATCTTCAATCTGCTCCTTTGTTAAACAACAAATATGTATTAGGTAGCTAGCTAGACATAAGTATCATACAATGTACACAGTGCACATACACTTTTTATCGGGATCTTTTACGTGCATCGCTCTTCGACGGTTGGCTAGTATTTTTTGAAGGCTCTGGAATCTTATTAAGTGTAGGGTGGTGATGCTCGCCATCGGTTTATGACCTCATCTAAAAGGAAGCCGTGATTTGCTCTTAAATTGCTTTGACACGCACCGGCGATAGTTCCGGACCTTTTTCCAAATCTTTTTTTTTTTGCCAACTTTAGGAAAATCTATCATTAAATAGGGAATTAACTTATCAATCTTTCAAACTATAGAAAATGTTTGCAGTAGCTACTTAGGCGTTATTAAGGTAGTAATTATATATTACTCACCCCAAACCCCGCATTTTTCTTGTGTACTCGGTGGTCTTGTCGGGGATTAGATCACGGCCCATTGCCATGGCCCACTCCTGACGGCCCAATCGAATGACCTACCAGGCCCGGCTCCTGGAAGGTTCTATCGAGCCCATGTGCATCTGCCAAACGCCTTCATGGGCGCACTGCGTAATAGCCTAGGATTCTGTTTGAGTCCGACTCGAGCGAGTTACGCAACTACGTGAAGACCTTGACGTGGTTTCGGTTTGGATTAGGAGTCGTGATCCCCAAGACTTGGAGTATGCCTTATCTACCTCGGGATATATTTGGCATGTATGAGTTAGATTCGTACTCGTTGTTAGCCCGGCCCGATATTCCTTCGGTAGGTCGGTTTGCTCAGCACTATATAAACAAGGCCCCTACGGCGTGTAGAGGGGCTCCGGGGCTCCGGGCACTTGATCTTCGCATTGTCGCGCCTGTACACACATAATCTCGCCGAGACTTGTTCATCTCGTCGAGCCATCTCTTGTATTCATCTCTGATATGTAAGAAAGGCCGGCGTAGGGCTATTATCTCTCGAGAGGCTGAACCGGGATAAAACTCGCTCTCCTGTTACATTGTTGTTCGTGGTTGTTCGGCGTGTCTCCTATCTCAATCTTAAAGAACCTTGGTTGACTTGAGATCGATATCTCAACCGTCGACAGCTGGCGCCGACCGTGGGGATACGCAGATCGAGCATGTCGAACTCTATCGGCGACCGGAGATTCTCCACGAGGGCGGCGACTTCGGAAAGGCGGATGTCTCTTCCCTGCCGGATCGGGTCGATCCTTCGATCTTGATCGCCTCCCAGATCTGGTTCCCGGCTCCGTGCTCGGTGGATCTCCTCGCCGGCGGCTCTTCGCCGGGGGCGTCTGTCCCATGACGAACTCTGCGCTCGGGGCTGGATCTCTTGCGCCGGCAGCTCTTCGCCCATGCGCGCAAGTCTGATCCCGCCACGAGCTCCGTGCTCGGTTTGGATCTCTTCGCGCCGGGCGGCTCTTCGCCCAGCGCAAAGTCTGGTCCCCGCGACGAGCTCCGTGCTCGGGGGCTGGATCTCCTCGCACCGGGCAGCTCTTCGCCCGGGGCGCGCGTCTGGTCCCCGCGACGAGCTCCGTGCTCGGGGACTGGATCAAAATTCCTTCCGGATCCGGGCTGTTACGCTGGTGTGGATGACGGAGAGAGGCGACCAGCGCTTGGAACATCGACCAACCGTAAGTTCCTCGTGTAGGTCTTTCGTTTCCTAGCTTCGCGCTTTTTCTCAAACTTCGCGCCTTAGTTCGTCCAAGTCTCTCGGGCTGCCATGTAAAGTTCAATCCAATTCCTCGGTGAATCATCGCGGCCTCTGTGCCCCTTTTCACTGTTCGTCTTCTCAGACTACTCTTTCTCTCTGGTAACACTTGATGGCTGCCCGGTCTTGCGAACTCTTGGCTCCGCAATCTTAAGGGTTTTCCCTGCCCGTATCTGGTTTCAACAAGTTCCTAAACTCAGAGTTGCGTAACACGGCATCCAGCCTCGCGGCTAAGCCTGCTCTCGTAAGCCCTCCGCGGCAGAGGCACTTACCGCTCACGGCACAACCACTTGGCAAAGCTCGCTCTCGTAAGCCCTCCGCGCGAAGCACTTTCCTTGTTCGGTTACCTTCGAATCGCCTAACTTACGTTAACGGCGGTTCACAGAACGAGTCGATCGAGATACGGTGTCGCTCTAACTCTCTGCGCGTGCTTGAAGTCGCAAACTCAGTCTTCATGCATCGTTAAATGCGGGGGGCTAAGCGTCGCTCTTTCTCTTGTGCACTGTTCGAGTTCGCAAACTCAGTCCTCGGCGGTACTGCACAACGTGGGAGTTAGGCTAAGCGTTATACGGTTTTCTTAAAACTTTCTAGCGCTGTTACGCTTGCTCTTGGTTTCTGTTAAATCCTTGTCTTTTCTTTGCTCTTTTTGCGGGAAAAACTGCTCGATCGAACTCTCGCTTTCTGATTCAGCGCCGCTCGACGGTCCTAAGTCGCTCGGCCAGGCTCCTCGGGGATCGTCTCTCCTCGGTCAGTGGGACTTGAACTGAATTTCGCCAACCCCGTGCGTTTCAGTTTTCCGGTTCCTTTCCTCGGCGTTAGTTTTCCAAAACCTCGTTGGTCTTCGCTCCGTAGCGCTCCGCGTCTGAGCATGTCTTTTATCCGCAGCGACACAGACGGCTCCGGTTAACGGCGGTGCACCACCGATGGAGTCACGCCCACCGTAGCGATTCTCGCCATAGCAACGGCATGCCCACCGTAGTCGATTCTCGCCGCAGCGGGCACTCTGGCGCTGGTTCCGCTTTCGCCGAGGCGACCTGCAACGCCAGATGGGTCCATGTCCGGATAAGATTTACGCCTCGCCGTCTTACTGCGGCTAAGGTCCCGACGCCTTCCTTGGTTAGCGGCCTTAGCCACGCTGGGTCAGACTTGCTGCCGCCACGTCTTTTTATCCATACTCGTCCTTCACCGCACGGTAATCGAGCAATGCACCACCAGCGAGTCACGCCCACCGTAAGCGATTCTCGCCGCAGCGGGCACTCCTTGCGTCGGTTCGCATTCGCCGAGGTGACACTAATGCTATCAAGGGCGTGCGGAAAAAATTATGTCTTGTGCGGGTAGGTAAATCTTTAGTGTGTTTTCCAAAACTTCGCTTTGCTCTTCTTAGAGCCTTTTCTTGCTCTCTTTTTCCCCTTGCTTTCGTTTCTTGTTTGTCTTCTGCGGGGATACGGGAGCGGGAACGTCGAACTCCGGTGATGGTCGCGGCGAGGTTCCAGGCTTCCCACCAAAACCGATGTTTGCATCCCTTTCTTCCCGGGTTTGCTCGCGCATGCTCGGAACCGATTCACTTCACCCACGTATGATTTCGTCTTTGCGGCCGACCTTCCTGAGTTCGGCTAAGTCAAGGTATTGCGCCACCAACGAGTCACGCCCACCGTAAGCGATTCTCGCCATAGCGGGCATGCCCACCGTAAGCGATTTCTCATCGCGGGCACTCAGCGTCGGTTCTGCACTTGCCATGACAACGCTAACACCGCGCAAGGAATCGTCATGGGTAAAGCGTTGATTTCACACGTTCTCTTGCGGCTCTGGCGCATCGGGTTGTGATTCACCTCGCCGGGCGGTTCTTCGCCGGAGCGCGCATCGGTCCCATGACGAGCTCCGTGCTCGAGGCTAGATCACCTCGCCGGCGGCTCTTCGCCGGGCGCGAGCTCATACTGCATGCGTCTTCGCTGGTCGTACTTTTCGGTTCCTTTAACGAGCTCCGTGCTTAGGGACTAGATCTCCTTACTTGGTTCCTTCGACGAGCTCTCGCTGCTGGGGTGGTCACCTTTCCCATTCGTATGCATTATGCGCTCCTAGCACACGATCTACGTTTGGGCGCATCACCTTCGCTCTGAGCATAACATTCGCTCGAGGCGCAATTTCTATTTCCTCGGGCAAGCTCTGGCCCGAGAGGTGGTTCCTATCTTTTCCTAGGCATCTGAATGCTTGGATGCAAGCGGACGAGTCCGTCTCGCGACTTGCTATGTTCATTCTCCCGAAAGATCGATCTTACGGATGCGGTGATGCGCTCTTTACTACCAAGAATCCAATCCCTTCTTGATGATGTTCAGCCTCAAGGAGATGATTAAGCCTTGCACCGGCAGCTCTTCGCCGGTCGCGTCTGGTCCCATGACGAGCTCTGCGCTTGGGGATCGGATTTCGATGTCTGCCTGAAGAAGTGAGTGCTCTGCTCGGACGGATGTCGTTCCTGTTCGACCTTAGCGGAGTTACTTCGGCCTTGTCGGGTTTATTCGGTCCCGAACAAGTCTTGTTCGGTTGAACCATAACTTTGTTCGGTCACCGTTACATGCCTTTGTAGCGAAAAAATACCCTCTTCGTGACTTTGAGTCTCAAGAGGGCGACCCCACTCTAGTGAGTCCTTCCACTTGAGTCTCGGGGGCTAGGCTCGGGGATTAGATCACGGCCCATTGCCATGGCCCACTCACTGACGGCCCAATCGAATAACCTACCAGGCCCGGCTCCTGGAAGGTTCTATCGAGCCCATGTGCATCTGCCGAAACGGCTTCATGGGCGGCACGGTGCGTAATGGCCTAGGATTCTGTTTGAGTCCGACTCGAGCGAGTTACTCTGCACGGCTACGTGAAGACCGGGACGTGGTTTCCTGACCGGATTAGGAGTCGTGATCCCCAAGACTTGGGTATGCCTTATCTACCTCGGGATATATTTGGCATGTATGAGTTAGATTACGTACTCGTTGTTAGCGACCGATATTCCTTGGTGGTCGGTTTGCTCGAGACTATATAAACAAGGCCCCTACGGCGTGTAGAGGGCTCGGGGCTCCGGGCACTTGATCTTCGCATTATCGCTACCAGACACACATAATCTCGCCGAGACTTGTTCATCTCGTCGAGCCATCTCTTGTATTCATCTCGATATGTAAGAAAGGCCGGGCGTGGGGCTATTATCTCTCGAGAGGCTGAACCAGGATAAAACTACGTCTCCTGTTCATTTGTTGTTCGTGGTTGTTCGGCGTGTCTCTATCTCAATCTTAAAGAACCTTGGTTGACTTGAGATCGATATCTCAACCGTCGACAGGTGCCCCCGATGAAGTTGTGCATCATCTCGCACACATAGTATCAGCATAAATTGTTTGCAGGTGGTTGATACAAGACACGTAATCGACGAGTTGAAATCGTGAAATAGATCATGGAAATTACGTTAACTAACAAAATACTCTTAATATGATATACATACATATTTAGCGATGTGCAAGTCGAAACGTGTCTTGAATGTTCCCACGGTATTCTTGCGGAACGTTGCGAAGGCACTACACATTTGATTACAAGTTATATATAATTGAGTTTGTTTGATATGGAGAAATGAAATAGTAAGATATGAATGGAAGAGGAATGTCTGGGTTGAGCATGGCGAGGAAGTCTTTGTATTTTCAAGCTGGTCCCTTTTGAGTCCATGACCGTGATCTGCTATGATTTAGCTCTATAATAAAAGGATCCAGTGAAAGCTGCACATATATATTTCAACGCGGTTTACTAATTAGTTCCAACAGTGTTAACAAAAGGAATTAAAATAAAGCGGTACGAAAACACGTACCTATATTCGTAGGGTAGAAGTATATATCTTTTGCTTCGTTGTGCCATTAGCCCTTCGTAAATGGTGGTCTCTGTTGGTTGTGGGCTCATGTTAGCCATGTACTCGTTAATGACCAATGGGTCAAGAAAGCCAAATTCATGGATTCCTCCATTAGCATCTTTTAATCTCCATTCTACATAAGGAAAATTGATTTAGGCCTCGAAATTAGTATAGTATACCGCCGAGCGATCGAAATTTACAAAGAATACACTTACGACTCCCAACAAACCACCATGGCGGCGTCGACCGCTAATCACGATATAGGTAATCTGAACCTCAAATTGAATCAAGAATTCAAAGTCCCCAGAGAAATGGTGTTGCTTGAAGGCGGCGCCTAACATTTCCATACCATTTTCAGTCGCACGCAAATACCAATCATGGAGTTGCCGCATCTTCGTTGTTAGGCGGGGAAGCTCCTCACGCCTTACGAGCGATCCACCTTTCACATATTTCCATTGTAGCTCTGCAACGGGAATGTCCTTAAGGCCTAAGACCATTTCTGGATCAAGCCCAGCTTCAATGTAGAAATTCCTTTGCGCTTCCTCATCTGGAACCTGCTCCTCTGATGTTCCCTTCTCGATTCCTTACGCAAGATCGCGCGTAGTTTGATCTGTTGGTCTTTCTTGTATGTCGATCTTATCCTTCAACGCTAAGATGCACCTCTTGCCTTTGTGCCATTCGTCCGCATCGGCCGGACCCTCGGTGGAGTTGGTTTCTTCATAAAATGTGCGGTGACCTCGCCTCGTACTATCCGCTCGATTTCCTCTTGGTCATATCATCGGCAGCTTGGAGGTGTTTTTTTCTGGATGACCTAGGCCTGTCTTCTTGAGAGGTGAAGGCCCCCATCACGCCGGCTTGACCTAGCCGACACCTTCTTAGGAGCTATTTGTTGATTAGGGTGGTCTGTCTTGGCCGGTGTGTTAGTTGGAGTTTCGTGTGAGAGGACTCGTTCAGGAGTTGATACAGGAGACCGTGGAGAGGACACGGGCATGTTACCTTTGAAAATTATGAACCGTTTAGCCACATGGCGAAATTGTGTCTTGCTTCTCCTAGCCCGTGGTCCCATCACCTCCTTCAATGTCGAGGTCAAGGTCCTCGTACCCCTGGAATACCTCGTCCACGAAGACCTTGGCGTAGCTCTGGGGTATCTGTTGGCCATGGATGACCTGCCCTACCTCTATTGGGAAAGCCATGCCTACAGCTGCCTTGATGGAGAGGTTCAGCTTGAAGTGCAGCTCACAAGGTGTCTGCTGCGTGATGTCGCCCACGGATAGTGGGCCAAGTCTTCTTGGGCGGCCCAAGCTTGCAGTGCTCCGCCGCATGGAGGGGCTAATGGCGTTAGGATTCTTGGGCGGTTCTGTTGACCGGCCTCCCCCTGGCTCAAGGCTAAATTGCACCTCTCGTCGGATTGTTTCTTGTATGCTACTTTGTGTTGCTGCTGATTGCTCTTCAAGGTCGAGGAGGTGTTGTGCTGTCGGCCCTTACTCCTCGACCGACTCTGTAAGTCTCTACATCCTGCGGAAACCAACCTTCCACGGGGCGACGCCAGCGCCTCGTGTACGCGTCCGAGGTGTTCGAGGTTACAGTAGGGCCTGGTTAGCTCATCGTTCTCCCTATTTGGCACGAAGATGCCTTGGGCCGACTCTTCGTGCGCCTCTTGAAGCCTTCTTGCAACATCTACGATCCTTTCACCAAAAAGCGGCCTACCGTCGTCGTCAAGGCCGCCGTCATGACCAAAGAACCAATTCCTCGATCATCGGACTATCTCATTATTACGGGCTCGACATCTTTCACAAGCGTGTCATGTTCCTCTTCTCCCATTTGAGTATCGCCTTGCGGTAACCACCAGGGCCGAGATGATGGTGGTATTGCTTCTTCGCCGCATTTTGCTTATTCTTTTCACTCATACTTTGACCTTGTTGAGAAGTTTTGTACCCTACAAATTCATCCCAATGATCTTGCAGCTTTAGGTATTTATTGAAGTCGGGGTACATTATTCTTAACGTACTCGTTGTTCAACTTCTTCTTGAGCGTCCCGGAATGCCATTGCCATCTTCTTCAATGTGTAACTCTTCACCTTCTGTTCGGTCCCTTCGGGGAAGGTGAATACTTGTTTCATATCGGTCCATAAGGTGTTCTTAAGGTCTGCAGGAACGTCATCCCATTTGACAATGCTAATGGGCACGTGGTCCCTAACAATCGTTCCGAAAGTCGATCTAAACGGCCCAATCGCCGATGCTGGCTTCAGAGGCTCGCCTTCCTCGCTGACTTCGGTGATTATGTGCCTTGACTTCGGCCTCTTATTTTGACCTCGCTGACGTGACTGGCTACTAGTTTGACCGGACCGGGTGACTTCATCGGCCTCGGTGGCTTCTACGGCCTCACCGGCTTCCTCATCGGCCTCGGTGGCTTGTACGGCCTCACCGGCTGTCGCGGGTTCAACTCTGTCATCCGGACCAGTCCCAAACATCTCCATCAAAAATTCTTCACCACCAATCCCTCCGCTCGCCATTTTAACAAATAAAGGCACTGAAAATACAAGTGCATCCTCACATAAGGCCTAGCAAAATCGTGTTGAAGGATATGATAAATTGCTTTCAAGTTTTAACTAACTTGTGAAGCTAAATCGGATAGTGAAGCTAACGACCCTACAAACATTATATAAGAAGAGATGCTTAATGATCATTTTGAGGAAATCAAATAAGCACTTTGCAATTCTTTAGGTCACGTAACAAACAATTCAATAAATCATCTTATTTGTAAAGATCATCAAATAAGCACTGCAATGCTTTAGGTCACAGAACAAACAATTCAATAATTAGAGCAATGCTTTATATAGTGACATTATATTAACAAAGACAAAGATAAGCAATTCTGCAGGCAAATAGAGGATAGAGCAATGCTGTATGTGAAATAGGTCAGGAATTAACAGGCGACACAAAGCGGCGTCGTCGGAGGAGTTATAACAATGGCGCCCTTGGGGTCGTGGTAGGCGCGACTTCACGGCAGCGTCGTCGGAGGATGTAGGTGGCGGCGACACGGACGGAGGTGTCGGAGAGGTTGTAGGGGGCGGCGACACGGGCAGCGGCGTGGTCGGAGGGGGTTGTCGGCGGGGGCGACACGAGCGGCGGCGACGTCGGTGGGTCGTAGTGGGCGGCGACGTCACGGCACGTCGTCCGAGGGTTTGTAGGCGGCGGCGATAGGGACGGTGGCGTCGGAGGGGTTGTAGGCGGCGGCGATTCCGGTGGCGGCGGTGTCGACCTAGGGTTAATTTGGCGCGGTTTAGTGTGAGTGTTTTCGAAGAATTGGGGGAAATGGACATATAGGGGCATCAATCCCGGTTGATTCTAACAACCGACATTATCTGTACCATCAATCCCGGTTCAAACCACCAACCGGGAGTAAAAGGTTACTGACGTGCGGGCCTTCCAAAACTGCACTGTGTCCGCAGGCCTTCAGTCCCTGTTGAAACCCCAACCGAGTAACAGTTTCTTGATGTGGGCCTTCCAAAACTGCACTGTGTTTGCAGGCCTTCATTCCCGGTTGGTTGTTTCAACCGGGAGTAATTGTTCTATTTTTCCAAAAAAATTATGGTCGTAGGGGCCAGAAGCGGGGCTCGAACATGGCGGCGATGAGCCAGCGCTTTCACCGCGCTACTAACGATTGGATGCAATCGCTTATCGTTGTAATAGAGGCGCATTCTTTAAATGGATTGAAAATATCTATTATGAGAATTTCCAGAAAATGAGGTTTGTTGTAATATTGTAAATATTGTTCTTTAATAGTTTATTATCACTGTAACATACGAAATATTTTGAAATATTCACTGTAATGTTTATATTCCTGTCGTCACTAGAAATTACATTAAGTAGTATAAACTTCCAGTTAATTCCGTTTAATAGAAGAAATATCAGTAAATTTCATTAAAATTCTCACAGGATACATTTTTGGACTTAAAAAAAGAAAATTCGCATGAAATTAAGAAAAACTAAAACTACTACATAATGTCTAATCGGCGCCGCCCTCGCCATCACTGCTATCCTCCTCCTCCTCCTCCTCGTTGTCGTCGCTGTCACCCTCGTCCCCGCTGTCAGGGTCTAAAGACGTGCCATTGCCGTCGGCTTCATCTTCACCGTCGAGTTCGGGGTCGGAGTCGTCAGCGCCCTCCGGATCGTCGGAGAGATCGTCGTATATGTCATCGCCGGACCACCATGGCGCCTCCTCCTCTTCGAGTGGTACCCTCGAGAGATGCCACCGGTGGAGTGGCAAAACTGAGAACCTCCACCGCTTGGTGGTGGCGACGCAGGCGGCGATGAATCAGAGCTAGAAGTAGACATGGCGGCCGGAGGTATAAGCGAGGAAAATTAGGATGCCTAGCTAGCTTTGTGTGTGTGATGTGGATTCCGTCCAAATTTATAGGGGGCCTGTAATTCCATTTTCTCTCGTGTGTATTGGAAAATGTAGCTGCAAGCGCGTCGGCTCGCCTCCCCGATTCAAGCGCATTGGGAAGGCGAATAGGCGCGACGCTTAGCTAATCCGGAGGAAGAGGAAAGAACTGACGTGTGGGGCAGCGAAGCCTTTCAATCCCGGTTTAAAACTCGGATCGAGGCCGATCGCAATCATCAATTCGGTTAAAAACTCCAACCGATTAAATGTTCATCGACACGCTGGCCCAACTTAATGCCCAACTTAACCGCTTTGTGGGGGGGTCTTCAGTCCCGGTTGGAGTTTTAAACCGGGAGTGATGGTCGCTTATAAAAAAATTTGGGAGCTGTTGGGGGCAAAAGCGGGGCTCGAACATGGCAACAAGATGAGCTGAGCTTTTGCGATCGCTACTAACCAGTTGGATGCAATACGCTTATCGTTCTATAAGGGGGCGCATTGTTTTTATGGATATCAAAATTCTATTAAGCAAATTTCGAAAATGCGGTGTCTTCTAATATTATAAATGTTGTTCATAAATAGTGCATATTCACTATAACGTCTGAAAAGTTATGAAATATTTTAACATTTGATAAATAGTATACAATTCGATAAATCAATTAAGTGTCATATTTTTATTGAAAAATAATTTAGCTTTGTTTATAAATGGACGAAAACTTATAGTCATCAATATGCAATCAGCCGATCTGCATTGCCCTTTAAATATTTGCATCCGAGCGCATCCAAGTACTTGTCATATGTGATTATCCAAAAAATAATGATAAATAGTACATATATGCAACTACTTTGTTTTTACAAGTGATCATTCGTTGTGGTCATGGCGTACGTAAGGGGCATCGTCATCACCATTGAGGATAGTAATGTCTACATCCACCGAGAATGGCGGCAGCTCGTTAAACTGATTATACCCTTCTTCATCCGTTACGCTCTCAACTCCGACAATCCTTCCTTTACCAGGAAGAACAACATGGTGTCTTGGCCCATTAAAATTACAAGTATTATCCTTCTGCCTTTTGGTACTACGTCCTTTTTGCATTTTCGGTTTGCTATCCATGTCAATCACATAGAAAATCTGTGTGACATCATTGGCGAGCACGAACGGTTCGTCCCTGTAGGCCACTTGCTTAAGGTCCACGGTTGTCATCCGTACTCGTCAATCTGGCACCGTCGGTTTGACCCATTGGCATCGAAATAGAGGGACTTTCAATGGTCCGTACTCGAGCTCCCAGATTTCCTCTATAAAACCATAATAGGTGTCCATGTTTCCATTTTTGTCCAATGCATCAATTCGAACACCGCTATTTTGGTTCGTGCTCTTGCTATCCTGGGATGCAGTGTAAAATGTGTATCCATTTATCTCATACCCTTGCCATGATACGATTGTCATTGATGGTCCCCGAGCTAAGAGTTGCAATTGTTCGTGGACACCCTCTTTGCCCAACAGCTGCTTTTGTAGCCAACCGCCAAAACTCTCTAGTTGCTTGTTTGCGATCTACTTTTCTGACCTCCCTAGGTATTCATCTCGTAGAATCTTCTCGTGGTCATCGACATATGAAGCCACTAAAGCTGCTTGCTTCAATACTGTGAAATGTGCTTGTCTAAATGACAATATATCTTTGCAAGAGGATTCTTTTCTCCCTAAAGTGCCTTTTCCTTGTAGCCTCCCCTCACAGCGTGATACAGGCACGTCAATCGGATTCAATTCATTAATGTAGTCGATGCAAAACTCAATCACCTCTTCTGTGCCAACACCCTGGGCAATGCATCCTTCTGGGCTAGACCGGTTACGAACATATTTTTTCAGGACACCCATGTACCTCTCGAAAGGGAACATGTTGTGTAAGAAAACCGGTCCGAGGATTTCTAACTGTTTCACCATGTGAATCATGAGACGGACCATCATATCAAAGAAGGACGGAGGGAAGATCATCTCAAGATTGATCAAAGCAGCGACAATATCATCCTGTAGATTACATAACTTATCTGGATCTATGACCTTTTGTGATATGGCGTTGAAGAAAGAGCACACATTCACGATTGTCCCTCGTACCTTGTCAGGCAGAACACCTCTCAACATCACTGGTAACAACTGGGTCATCAACACGTAACAATCATGCGATTTCACATTTACGATTTTATTCTCTTTTGTCTTTATAAGTCTTCTTATATTCGACGAGTATCCGAAAGGGACCTTAACATTGTTTAACAACTTAATCATGTTCTTTTTCTCTTCTTTGCTTAGAGTGTAGCTCGCAGGATGGAGATAATGTCCTTTGTCTCTTTCTTACGGATGTAATTTCTACCTGAGTCCTAATAGTCGTAGGTCCTTCCGTGTTTGAATAGTATCTTTTGATTTGCCGTACATATCTAGGAATCCTAGCAAGTTCAAGTAGACATTCTTCGTTATATGCATAAAGTCTAATGAGTGACGAACCTCTAAGTCTTTCCAGTAAGGTAAATCCCAAAAAATTGATTGCTTCTTTCAACTAGCCTTCATCTTAGCTTCTTCAGGAGGGAGTGGTGGGACAGGTTTGCTACCATGACCCTTTTCAAATACGATTTTCAGATCCTTCACCACAGAAAATAAATCTGCCCCACTGTGATGCTTTGGCTTCTTGCGGTTCTCTTCCGTCCCATCAAAATTAACTAAGTTACTCCGTAACGGGTGCTTCAGGTTTAGGAACCTACGATGGTCCATGTATACAACCTTCCGAGAGTTTGTCAGGTACTTGTCTTCCGTATCGTCCAAGCACTCGATGCAGGCTTTATATCCCTTGATAGATAGGCCCAACAAGTTACCAAGTGCTGGCCAGTCATTGATGGTTACGAATAGTAATGCACGTAGGGTGAAGTACTCTCTTTTGTACTCATCCCACACACGTACACCATCGTTCCACAATGTTAGCAGATCTTCGATCAACGGTTTTAGGTACACATCGATGTCGTTCCCCGGTTGCTTGGGGCCTTGGATGAGTAATGTCATCATAATATACTTCCGCTTCTGACACAACCAAGGCGGAAGATTGTAGATACATAGAGTCACTGGCCAAGTACTATGATTGGTGCTCAACTCACCGTAGGGGTTCATCCCATCTGTACTCAACGCAAACCGTATGTTCCTCGCATCGCTTGAAAACTCCGGGTATTTCCTATCAAGTTTTCACCACTGCGACCCATCTGCAGGGTGTTTTAGCTTTCCATCAACGTTACGAGTATCGCTGTGCCAACGCATCATCTTTGTATGCTCTTTGTTCACAAACAGACGCTTCAATCGAGGAATTATAGGAAAGTACCACACCACCTTAGCGGGGGTCTCTTCACCTTACGTGCCCCCTCTACCTCACCTGCGTCATCACGCTTGGTCTTATACCGCGATGTTTTGCACACCGGACAGACTTCCAAATTCTCACACTCATTTGCGATAGAGGATGCAATCGTTACGGTATGCATGTATCTTCTGTACCTCCAAGCCCAAAGGATGTAGAGCTTGCTTGGCTTCAGTCGTAGTTTCAGCAACGTGTTACCCTCTGGAAGCAACTTCTTCATGAGGCCTAACAACTCGTTGAATCCTTGTCGACAATCCATTTGCCGCCTTCCATTGCATTAGTTCTAGTGTGGTACGCAACTTTACGTGCCTGTCCATGCAGCTTTGGATACAACAGTGTTTCATAGTCCTCCCAAAGGCGCTGAAAATTTTTGTGATGCCTTTTATCAACGTATTCTCCCTCTCCATCAAGCAGCATCTGGTCTAGACCATCATCGCCAAACTCCCCACATATGTTGAAATAAGCGTGTTGGCGTGGTCCGAGATATTATCGTCCACCTGTTCTTCTTCAGCCCCTGTAATCTCAACTTCGCCGTGCTTGGACCAACAGGTATAATTTTCCATAAAACCTCTTGAGATCAAATGAAAATGAATTTGCTCACAGTTTGCCCACTCCTTTTGATTCTTGCAATCAATATATGGGCAACATATATAATCTAAGGTAATATTGGTTTCGACATGACGAATAAAAGTTTCTAAACCCTCCACGAACTGCGAGGAACATCGGTCCATATACATCCATTGCCGATCCATCTGCATTATACATATTCATAGCATTGAGTGTGACAGTAGCTTGTGTATCAAATACACATATTGATACCATACAAACAAACATCTTGCAAGGCTAAATACTCCTGAGTGAATCAGCAAGGATCATCCATCATTGATACCATAATAATATTTTTTAACATCCATCATTCATGAAATACCCTTCCCAATCCTCGTCCCCTCCATTAATCAATGCTAGTACACATACAAACATGATTTAACAGTACACATACAAACATGATCCAATACTTCACATACAAGCACCCATACAAGCACGCAATGATAGTACACATTAAAAAACATCACTGAATATACAAAGTCTGCAGCACGTACAATTATACATAAATTTTTCGGACAACAACAATTCTTAAATGCATAAAACTTGAATTAAAAAGTACAACACAGAGTGCGATCTCGATGTCTCAATCACACTCTACGGGAACGTAACTTCCCCTTTGCCTCGCTGCCCTCGCCCTCGCCCTCGCCCTCGCCTTTGCCCTCGCCCTTGCCCTCGCCCTCGCCCTCGCCTTTGCCCTCGCCCTTGCCCTTGCCCTTGCCGCCCTTGCCCTTGCCCTTGCTGCCTTTGCCCTTGCCCTTGCCCTCATTACCACCATTGCCGCCGCCGTCGCCCTCGCCCTCGCCCTCGCCCTCCTCATTACCACCATTCCCGCCACCGCCATCATCGCCGCGACGTGCCACATCATTGGTCGCCACGTATTTTTTGTCTTTTGCGCTACTTCTGTGGGTATTCGTCCACCCACAACAAGCAATGGTGGAGGGCATAGACACTTTAAAAAACAGCACATTTTGGGTCTAGTTGGAGGGAGCGTGGTTTCGATGTTAGTTGCGCTGTCACCAGTCCAACATGACATCCTAAATCTGGACGAAAATTTAATGATAAAAACACAAACAAAGGTCGGCATTTGTGGTTGCGGCGGCGGTGGTGGCGGTGGGAGCAGAAACGAGGATGCGATGCCGGTGGATAATGTACCTCAGCGGCGTGGCCGGGGAGGCGCCGACGAATGGGCGGGCGCGCGGCGATGACGAGAGCGGCGAGGCCGAGGCGGTGGTGACGCGCCGGCCGGCGACACGAAGCGTTGTTCGATGAGATCCGATCCCTTTCACCGCTCCCTCGGTAGCGGCGAGAGGTTCCCCACTCTCAAGAGCTCCTTGCTTTCGCCAGCAGCTCTCCACTCTCACCTCAAGCGCGTGCAAGCTCCTCGGCAAGTGCAACGACGAGAAGACGACGCAGTTGACTTTTTGTACCGGAGGAGAAATGGCTCCATTTATCGGAGTTTCAGATAGTCCCGTTTTAACACCAACCGACTAATAGTTATATCTCGATCCGCTTGTAACACCAACCGGCCTTTTGTGACGGAGAGAAATAGCACCAATTATCGGGTTTAAGTGTTAGTCCCGGTTTGTTACACTAACCGGGACTAATAATACCCAGCTGCCCCGTGTCGCACAAGGCGACCTATCGGTCCCGGTTGGTGGCACCAACCGGCTCGAATCTTGGTCTGCTTTGCCTCTCTCGCAATTGAACAGGATCAAGTTGATCTCGATCCGGTTTGATGGTAATTTGGACTGATGTGCTAGGATGGAAGGGACGTTCCGTAGTAGTGAGCGCACGCGGATGGAATGATGCTAACGGAGATGGAGGTGGCAAACAGTGGGAGGAGGCTGGCATGAATGAGAGAGAAAAGAGAGGGGAAGAGAGAGATAGGATAAAGAAGATGACAAATGGCCCATTGACTTGTCATAGCCCTGTTAAATGCCATGTTGCAGACTTGCAGCCATTTTTTTGGTGCCAAACACCCTCCCGCACCATCTTAGAGTGTCAAACGCAAATACTCGGTTTTTATGTTTTGCATGTTAGAATATATGGTTCATAGTTGAAGAAGCTATGTATATGAAATCTGATAATTTAGGTGCAAAATAAACTTTTTTTCAAATTTAATTAGTGTTGCCACATTGTAATAAAATGGTAATGCATACTTATGGAGTAAAAATTCTTTCCAACCTCCAAACAAGCATGTAAGCTACTCCCTCCAGTTTCATAATGCTTGTCGTTTCGGACACTGACACGGTTTTTAAAATACAACTTTAACCATCAATTACTAATGAAATTTATTTACAAAATCCAAGAAAAAATAATATTGTGAAAGTATTTTTCAAGACAAATTAATATATATGGTTTTTATGTACACAATCCAAATATTTTAAAAAATTTCATAGATAAAGATATAAAATTTTGACTTAAGCCAAACCTAAAACGTCAATTATTACAGAAATATAGGGAATACGTGTTTCATCTAGGGAATGTAAGTGCAAATCATTTGTTCAGTTGGGATAAGTGCTTAATGATTAGATGTTGCTAATCATTTGGTCAGTTTGCGATACGCATGATGATTAAAAGGTCAGCCTTATTAGCTGGAGAACGAGAATGTCTCAGCCTTATTAGCTGGAGAACGAGAATGTTATCAGCCTTATTAGCTGGAGAACGAGAATGTATCATGAATGTAGCCGGCGACGATAGACCATTAGCAAAGATAGGTTTACTTGCCAACAAAATCATTCAAACATATGGCATAAGAAAACTACACATCAATAGAAATACCCACTGCTGAGGTTGCTCAGGTCGTGGTCTGGAGCAGTCGTGTGTGTGTGTGTGTGTGTGTATAAACTAGCTGTTCTTGCCGATCTTAGGAATGGGCTGTTCTTGTAGTTTGTACTAATTAATGTTTTAGTATATGGATCTCTTGCAGGAAGTAGTAGTCTGGATTATTTATGTATAGTAACACATACTTGACCACAGTTGGCAAGTACTCGGTAGTTGTGTAGCATGCTTGCCCAAGCCAGGTCCATAGAAGGAACGAGGCCTCATTGGTTCATCGATCGATTCAGCTTAATGATTTCTTTGGCGATCGGATTAACTTTGAGTGAAGAAAGATGAATGCTGACTTAGTCTACAGAGTTCTAAGCTAGCTAACATGATTATTCAGAACACATGCAATTTTTGTTCTTTCTTAAAAGAGTACCAGCTGCCCTGTGGTTAGCCTTCCCAATAAATAAAAGAAGCGAGTCTAAAACCTAATTAGCATAAGAAATCCAGGCAGCAGAATAGCACTCCACAAACTGCACAAGCTAACAGCTAACTGATGAGATTAATCTGCAGTTAGATTATCTAATTTGTTCCAAAAGGAGGAACCAGCTCACTCCTGGCCATATCACTTGCCCCAATATAAAATTACCAACAATAAAACATAAAAAGAAGTAGCATTATTTAAAAGAAGAAATAACAATGTTAGGTGATGCACTACTGCCCTAGCATTTCCATTTCACTTGATATAAAATTCAGGAGTAAAAGAATTTGTTTTCCTTTCATAAAAAAAAAAAAACGACCAGCCTCACGTATACACGTTGCACGGCAACGCTGGCCCTACCCGGCTATTAAACACGATGCGCCCTTTTCGCCGCGTTCAGACCTCCCGCGGCCGCCCAGAACGCATCCCGTCCGCCCAAACGCCGAAGCGCGGATCTCGGCGCACCGGCGTCGCTACGTGGTCGGCTCGTGGGCGGGCCAGGCAGCCTTGACTCGATCTGGGCTGTCCACGTGTCACGGCGCACCGGCTCAGCCGTTTCTCCTCCCCCTCCTCCTTCTGCCACGCCTCTATAAAACCCAGCCGCACCGTCGCCGTCGCCGTCGCAGATGATCCGCCATTAAAATCTCCCATTCCTTCTTCCAAACACCCGATCGATCGATCAAACCAAATCACAGCTCGCAAGAAAAGATTTTGGCTAAATTTTGGTCTTTTGATCGAATCTTGGCGCGCGCGCGTTTCCGGCTGATCCGCGGAGATCGATGGGGAACTGCGTCAGGAAGTGCAGCCACGGCGAGTTCGGCGGCGGGGCCGACGCCGCCGCCGCCAGCGATGACGCGGCGCATTGCGCCGCCGCAAGGAAGGCCGCGGCGCTGGCGGAGGAGGAGGAGGCGCCGCACGGCGGCAAGGGCGAGAAGGCGGCGGCGCCGGTGACGGAGGTGAAGATCAGGATCACGCGGAAGCAGCTGGAGGAGCTGCTGCGGCGCGTCGACGGCGCGGAGGACGGCGGCGCCGTCATCGCGGAGCTGCTGTGCTTGACGAGCAGCTGCAACTTCCGGCACCGGGGAGGCCAGGCCGCCGGGCAGTGGACGCCGGCGCTGCACAGCATACCGGAGTGAGAGCCCATCGCACTACACGCACCCACCATGCATGCCACTATGCTAGTTGCTAGCTAGCTTCTATTGCTACGTACATGGTGATCAAGTACTTGATTAGGTCACGCCTTGAGGTTCAAAACTACTTGTACTTAATTAGGGCCTAATATATTTGGTAGTTATTAGAATATATGTGGGCTTGATATAGGATACAGGGAGTAAATAAGAAGGGAAAATTTGCTACGGGACACTGCAAATGCAATTTTTATTGGTCCTGATATTGGATTTGGGCTCATGTGAAAAAAAAAACTTATGGAGCAATAGATATGCAATTGTAGCGTCCCACAGGCAATGATAAATTTACCTGATAGGATGTAGACATGGGCATGTAGCTGTGTATGTAAATGGGTACAATTGGCAGCTGCTAGGAGTGCTTCTTGCAGGCCTTGCTGCTTGTGTTTGGTACCGGACATTGGGCTTGTACGATTGTGTACTGGAATTAGCAATATTGGTTAATTAATCAGCTCCTTAATTAATTCTAGCTTAAATTCCTTCTGATGTATTTTCCCTGTCGTTGAATCGTTGGCACTAATTTGGGCCTTTGGCCATCTTGAGATCGATGCTTTTGTTCATGTAGCTTTCTCTGGAAAGGTCTAGACGCAATCACCAATCAGCTGGGCCATGCATGATGAAGATGAAACATCGCAGTAACATGTAGCATGCTGTTTCATTTTAGCTGTCATATGCTCATGTGTGCTTGTCACTGTTAATCATGTCTTAGCTAAATTCAGCACTCTGTAAAGCACTTGGGGACGTGGCTGATCTGCAGTTAGTTTTTGTTGTGTGGAGGATGGAGATCAGGGTGGTTGAGATGGTGAGCCTCCACTCCTTAATTGTGGATGTTTTTATTACTACTTTCTCAAACCTGTTGATCATGCTTTCCAGGGATGTTTTCAGCTTCTTTTTTTCCTTTTTGATTTTTTCTTGAGTGATTTTCCGTTGGGTCCTTCCCGCCACGTTCACTTGCTTCTACACACATGTTTTTGCTTTTTTAGAAAAGATTAATTTGTTTTGATCATCTGGGAAAGATTTTTTTTTTTTGTCAACTTGTATATAGCAGTATAGTATTACCTAATTTAGGCATGCATTATTCTCTCTCCTTGAGGGTCTGAGGGACACGCGTTGGTTTTTCAATGGATTTATGGAGTGGACTTCTGGTTGTCCAGCTTGTTTCTATCTGCTCTATGCTCCTGATTGCATTCAACAGTGGCATTAAATAATACTTTTTTTCGATTGTGTTCTTCAAATATTGATAAAATTTTTTTGTAAGAGATAACCAAGAAGAGAGATTTTAAATATTGAGAATATGTAGAAATAAAATTCTATACACATTACAGAAAACGAATGCAGTCTCGAGAGCCGAAACAAGTATCGACGGCCAGATGAAAACAATCGACAGTAGTCTCGACAGCCCCAACAAGGCCGTCGATATTGGGCCCGCACGGTTCTTAGCCTTGACGGCCACATAACAAACCGTCGAGTCTAATACGCCGTCTTTCAGGGACAGCGAACGACGTTATTTGTCACGACGGCCGACCGTTAGCCGTCGAGAGAGTCCCAATTTAAATATATAATTTTCTTCCTAAAAATTAGAGTTTAATTGATTTTTATTTCTTATAAGTAGAAAATGAATTAAATGAATTTGTTTTTTCACATCAGTATTGAAGTTTTGATGTTATTTGAAATTGAAAATTTTGAATTGAAATATTTTGTGTAGTAACTCACAAAACATACGTACGATAACCTATAACTTATTCGAAAAACACCCCATTTAGTAGTGTTTGTCACATTAGATGCTCTAAAAAATTTTATATTTTCACTGATGATAATATTTGATACATAAAAGTTAACGCATTGTATAAGAATAACAATAATTTTTGTATTTTTAAAAATCAAATTATGTTGGGTTGACCGTCGAGTGCTACAATGGGTAAAACCCTCGAGACAGGAAAGTGTCTCGACGGCTTCAGAGAAAACCGTCGAGACTGATCTATTCTCTCGAGTGTAGTCAAATGAAAATGTCTAGTGTATATTGTTTCGACGACTAATAAATAAATAGCCGTCGAGAGAAAAGTGCACCTCTCTCTCGACGACATTATGTTAGCCGTCGAAAGATGTTCCCCTCCGCATACATACTCGCGACAGCTTCTATGGCCGTTGATAGTATGTTACTCGGGCACGGTCGGCCCGTGCATGGTTTCATGGGACCCGCATCTCTGGTCTCTCGATGATTTGTATGTGGCTGTCGAGAGTACGTTCGTTAGACGAAAACAGTGTCTGTTTCACTAAGTTCGACGGTTTTTTAACCGGCCGTTGAGAGAAGCTGCCTCGAGGCTCGGGCCGTCGAGAACTGGTACCTCTCTGGACGGAGCTCACTCGATGACCTTCTCGTCGAGAGAAAGCTTTCTTGATGGCTAATGTTCTATTGTCGACGGTTTTCACTACAGGAAAAGTGATTATCCATGACAAAAATTTCGTGACGATGTCAATTGTCGTCATAGAAAACTAATTTTTTGTGACAATTTTATTTCCGTCGTCATAACACACATCGCAAGCCGGTTAGCCCTGTTTTTTTGTGACGAAAGTTCGTATTTCGTCACTAAAAAATATACGAATTGTCATAGAAAATCAGACGTCATGTTGGCCTGCTAGTCTGCTACTCTCGGGCTGGTGCCATACATGTATATTTTTGGTGATGATATGTTTTCGTCACGATGGATGTTTTGTCCGAAATGGCTTTATTTCACGGTTTTGGAAAAATGTTGTTTTTTTAAAAAAGTAAAAGTTGTGGAACCATGGGCCCACTGTTGAATAGACGTAGGGCATATCTGCTCAATTTTTTCTTTTCAATTTTTTCAATCCTCAATTTTTCACACGTGCAGGTTCAGGCAAAATTCAAGTGCAGGCGCCCACCCTTCCCGCGTGGAATCCCCCAAAAAAATTGAAGTCACTTAAATCTCCATCATCCACGTCCGTTAGATTTCGTCTCTACCGTCAGGATTCATCCCGCCCCTCTCCATCCAACCCTAAACACCTCGTTTCAGCTTTTAAGTCCCAAATCCTAATCCCCTCCCTCCATCTCTCCCCCACTAGATCCAGCACCTCCCCCTCCTCCAGGCGGCTGGTCCCCACGGCGGTGGCGGTGTCCCCTTCCCACGGTGGCGGCGGCGCATCCCCGCGGTCGTGACGACGCCTCCCCACCTCTTCCAGGTAGCGCCCCCTCCCCACGGCTTGCGGCGGCGCGCCCCACAGCTGACAACGGCACCTTCCCACCTCGACACTGCTGGCGTTTCCTGTAGTGACAATCACGAGAACGGAAACTACTAGACTTATATTAGTTCTTCTCCAAAATTAAGTTGGTCAAGAAGGATCGGTGGTAGTTAACGAATTAATGTTTATAAGTTTATCTTTTGCTGACCAAATTTTTTCTAGTTCATCCAAGACTGGGGGAGGAGGAAAGCATTCTACATTCTGAATACTGTTTTAATTAATTAAAGTGCAATCATTTGCCATTCTTCTGGCCAGTAAATTTCTGGTCCTGGTCTGATCCAACTCCTTTGATTTGATCAATCCCTGATCAGATGAAATGTTCATTGCTATTGACTTCAGAAAGTCATAGTTTGGGATAAAGATTTTGGCCCTTGTTTCCATCCATCGACCAGGCTTGGCACCGTAATTTCAATCAAAGTTAGCATCATCGTAGAAACGTTCTTGGATTGCACCAATGTTACGTGGGCAAAGTTGACAAGTTCTTGTATTTAAAAGCACTACTTGCACTGCATATGAGCATAATATGTAGTTAACTTTATTCTTCTGATGCTTGATGACACACATTTGTTGACCCGATCCAAGATTAAGCAAAAATAATTCTCCTGTGGATATGATTATCTTGCCTACGTCGCAGTAAGTTGAAAAACAAGCCAATGACAGCAGTATTTTTGCTTAGGTAAACAGATGAATCAAACTTAAGGTAATGGCTAATCAATCATAGAAATCACACGAAGATGATGTTACCGTTGCTAAAAGTCAACTCCAATAATCCTGTGCTATGGATAAAATACACACAGTTCTAGATATATTCTAGATCTTTTTCTTCACTAATATATTTTTCTATTTAATAAATTCCATATTCAATAAAAAAATCAATATTTTTTTGCTATCTATTAATGTGCATCTATCCATAATGTTTTTTAATACTATGGAATTAGATAAATTTTCACACTTTCTCATTTCATCCTCAAGGAGGTGGATGAGAGTCAACTCTTTTTTTAGGTAAGCTAACAAAATCTTGTTAGATTCTTTTAGAATGCGACTAGCCAATGGGATACCAATGTGAATAGTACCCACGTCGCAACATGGTGTCGCCACTCCTCTGTCCTCCGCCTCCTTCCCTCCGTAGCGCCCTCAGCCTCCGCCCCGCCCTTGTTCTCCGTCTCCATCGGATTAGGCATCCGCCACCTGTCGCTGCCTCCTACTCCTTCCTCACCATTAGATTTACTCCAAACGAATTCCCAACCACCGTTGCCACTCTGCCATCACCAATTGTCGACGGCGTCGTCGCCCGACATCCCCGCCACCAAGGTCTCTCCGCCCATTCTTGCATCGGGCCACATGTGTCGATCAACCCATTGCCACGGCCCAACAATGGATACCACTGACCGAACCTAGTCTGTTGACCACTGGACTAAGTCCGGTCGACTCCAAAGAGAAACTCCACCTGAGACACACTCCACTGAACCTAGTCCAGCACGACTCTAGAGACAAACACCAGACGAAACACACTCCACCGGAGTTAGTTTGGTGGACTCTAGAGAAAAAGCACTCAGACCTACACACCATCGGACTCGGTTTGGTGACCAGCAAAATAGGGGAAATAAGAAAACCCTAACTCCGACTCCCTCAACGATCCGCACCGCAGCTCTAACCTATCCTACACCCAACCTAAGGCTAAGCGGATAACAAAAGAGACTTGATGTGCGATATGAAAGGTCGATATTTAGCGAAACTACCTACACTCGAACTCCTTTCGAAAATACAACCCAAAGAGCGACCCTTCTCCACCCCTAGGTCACTCCAGCCAACCATTATATATTTTCCTTTTTCAACATGTGTGAGAGGGTTAACAGTGTTTTGACGCCTAGTCCAAAGTAGGGTGAGTCAGGGAACTTGAACAGTGGTTGTGGCAGTGGCACCACTAGTCCACCACTGCAAGGGAGGAGGGCTTGGTGAGCAACAATGGTATTAATAGCCTCTGGTCGGACTCACACAACAAGGAAGGTCTTCTCAGCTTCATAATTTTAGTTTAGTTTTGGTTTTGTTTGAAAATTATGTAATTTTTTGTATAGACCATTTAGTGTTTCAGTTTTAAATTTTTAAGATTTTGTAGGGTTTTTTTCTCAAAGATCTTTAAAATATTTTTTAGAATTTTTTGGTCTTTTTAAAAGGTTCTTAGTTTTTTCAGCTGTAATCAAAACTAAACTAAAACCGTGAACCAAATAGGGTCGAAGTCATAGCGCTCATGTTGAGCACTGAGTAAGCTAGCAACGGTAATCAACCATTTACATGGATCTGATTTTTTAGAAAATGGAAAAGGCATCATGAGTGGTAAAGAATAGACTGGTTGATATTTGGACTGGTATATAATTCTTATAAGAAAAAGAGTGGTGTATGATCAATTCCGCTCTTTAGGGTTATTTGAGAGCCCATTTTATGATTGAGAGGGAGGGTCCCAACTGAATCCCTAGGAACAATCCTACCTAGCATAGTCCCGGTGGAAAACTTTTAGACTTGTTTGGGTGAGTCGTGGATTGGGGAAATCCTACCCTATCCCAAAAAAAACAGGGGTGGGAGGGAAGGAAATTGTATGGCACCTAGTGCCACGCAAGACATCGTGGCACCCCATTTTCTCTCCGTCTCTCTCCTCTCTTTCTATCTCCTCTTTCTCTCTCTATCTCCTCTCTCCCCTCTCTCTATCTCTCTCTGGGTGCCATGGTGGCGCCGGGTGCTATATAATTTCTTTACGTGGGGGTGACTTGGAAGAGAGATCGCTGACAAAAAAACTAGAGTGCTTGTCTAGCGAGGTAATGAATAGTCATTAGCCCTAGGCACATAAAATGACATCTCCGTAGGAAATTTCCTCTTGTCTACCCCTAACTCCCGATGACTCTTGTTTTCTCCCAATGCCACCCAAACTGTAACATACCCGAAATTTCCAATTTTTGCATAAAATTTTTTCACAAAAATCATTATTCAAATCCCCAAAGCCACTCTACATTTTCCAAATGTATTTCCCATTTTATCCCACTAAGAAAATACCTTCTCCTAATTTTCCAAAGAAAACAATATCATAAAATATCTCATATTTTGGTTCCCCTCATTTTTCTAGATTTTTACAACCCAAGATCACATTTTTTGAGCATTCTACAATTTTCTACAAATTCATTAAGCCTTTATCAATTTTTTGGAATTTATTTGTCCATTTAAATCCCACCCTTCCTTTTCCGAAAATTCAGCCAGAATACGCTTACTTTTTCCGTTGTACGTTTTCGACGTCACCACTTCTTCCCCCCCGCTTCAGGTAGGGATGGCAATCGGGCAGGTATCTCAGGGTACACCTCTGATATACCTGAACCCGAAACCCGAATATTCCACCCATACCCGAACCCAAAAATACCTATGGGTATATACCCGCGCCCATACCCGAACCCGATGGGTACCCGATACCCGACGGGTACCCATACCCGAAAGAAAGTATACAAGCACACAGCTAGGGGAGAGGGAGGAGAGAGGGGGCACGGCAGGAGCCGGCTCGGCGGCGGCGACCCGATGCGCCGACGGCGGTCGATGGGGGGCCACAGCAGGAGGCGGCTCGGCATCGGCGACGGTGGAGGCGGCCCGTTGCAGAGAGACCAAGGGCGTGGGGGAGAGAGGAGGACCACGACAGGAGGCGACTTGGAGTCGGCTGGGAGAGCAAGCCTCATGCAGTGGGGTTGGCACTTCACAGTGGCCTGTGTATTTGATACATGGCCCACCGGTCAGGATTCGGCTAACCCATGTGTGGATAACATAGACCCCAGGCACCCACACGGCGGGTCTAAAAGACCACCCTACAAGGGATGGACCAAGTCTGGTGGATATAGACGTGTACCACTCGGACTCTAGAAGGCTTGACCGACAAGGAAGGACATAAAGATATAAGTCTATCCCTAATTAATATGAAAGATACAATTGTAATCCCGGATAACTACGTATCTGGCTAGAGGATAGATATAGGAATCCTACCTCGTAACCGACCAGGACTCAACCTTGTAACCCTGCCCCCTACTATATAAGGCGGGCAGGGAGCCCCTGGTTCGGCATCATCGACATCATCATCATCATCTACATCATCCCCACACTTATCCACGGAGAGATATCTCCCTCCACATTGATCATCAAATCACCATATAATCCCAGAGCACAGGACTAGGGTATTACCTCCATCGATAAGGGCCTAAACCTGTATAAAAAGACCCCCTGTCTTGTGCTACCATCGAGTTTGGATCTTATGCATCGTCTCATATATAATCATTGCCGACGATAACCCCCGTTAGCTACCCGTCGACAGTTAGCGCACCAGGTAGGGGCAGCGTCAAGATCAATCTCATCAAGCTCGATGGCATCGATCACCAGAGTCACCGTCGTCTCCGCCCGCCAGACTTATCGCTTCGGGAGCCGACTACGTCATCAACGACTTCGACGAACTCCACCTCTTGGATTCGGATCAGATCCAATCTGGGGGAACTAAAACAACACCTCCCGCTCGGGTTGGAGAACGCCACGACCATCTACTCATGAGTAATACTCCAACAGCTCACCTCCCGACCCGGATACGGCAATGGCTCGAAGACAAATTTTGGACGTCATCTTGTTTTGACGAGTCCCAATGATCTAGAAATAAATTGAAGTCGGGACTAGATGCATTGCAAAGATAATTTCGTCAGCTTTCCGTGAAGCCCAAGAATGCCCAAAACGGAGTCCGAATGTATCCGGAGTGTCCGTTTGAAGCCAAACTACGTGGGAAGGTTGCGAATCTTAGCAAGCTCGTAAAACCCGTCTGTGGAGGCTGCGGCATGTGAAGAGGCCGTGGTACACCTCCAAGGACATAAAGGATCAGCAAAAAGCTTCTACAAACAATCGACGACCAACACTTCTTCCGAGCTTGGATCCGATCAGTCTGTGTAGTATATCGACATTGATTTGTCTGGAGGGTCGATGAACGTCGCCGCCACCTACTCCCGAGTGGTGCGCCGGGGGCTCAATTCTCGTTTCGGATACGAAGAGGACCTAACCAAGAATAAGTTCATGATGGTGGATGCCTTCAGCAGCAAACCACACGTACTCGACGTCCAAGTCGCTCTTTTGGACTCGGATCAGATCCAATCTAAAGAGAGCTTCGTCATCACTGTAATTCAACTCCCGTTCGATTTAACGAACGTCGCCGGCACCTACTACCGAGTGGTGTGCCATACGGCTCAATTCCCAACTTGGATACGGCTTGAACTTAATCAAGGACCTCTACAACACTTTCACGGGTTCGGACATAATCCAACCCAAGGAAGGAATCGACATCGCTTTGCTCGGGCTTCCGTTCAAGTTACGGAACGCTACTGCTACTTACGCATAGATTGGCTCCCAACTTGGATACGTATAGACTCAGACCAAAGATTCTTGGGTGGTGGATACGTATAGACTCAGACCACAACAATTAACAGATTTGTCATCGCCTTCATCCTCAGCAAAGCTTTTCGCATCGGGAGCATCGACTTCGTCATCGTCAAACTTTGGCAAGATCATCCCCATGGACTCGAACCAGATCCGATCTGACGGAGACTTCAGCGATGACCGGCCTAGACTTCTCTTCAAATTGGAGAACGCCACCACCGCATAGCAATGCATAATGCGCCGGAGGTCTAAGCTTGCTCTTTTGGACTTGGATTAGATCCGATCCGGGAGAGACTTCACCAACACATCAAGATCCACTCTTTTGGACTCGGACAAGATCCGACCAGGGAGGTAATTCAACAGCGCTTCACTCGGACTCCCGGTCGTGTTGGGGAATGCCACCGCCGCCTATCGAATAGTAGTGTGCCGGGTGCTTAATTCTCAACTCGGATACGGCGAGGTCTCGATGTAGAATGAATATCGAATGATGACCGTCATCAGCAGCAAATCACTCGGACTCGATGATCATGGCGTCCATCGTGCGACGCCGGCTTCATCAACCGCAAGGTGAACGTGAGAAAAAGATGTGATCTGTTCTCGTTCATAATTTGGACGGAACTTGTATCGCGATTTTCCGTTGACTTAGAATGAGTTTTGGGGTGATATAAGATACGTTGGAAATCTTATCTCGTTATCTTTCCAACGAATCTAAGAACGCCTAAATCCGATTTCGGATGTGACCATGACTTATGTTTGAAGATAGATTGCGCAGAGAGATCGCGAATTTCGACGAGTCATAAAGCTCGTCGGTGCCAGCCAAGGCATGAGGATTGGTCGTGCCACATCTCGTGGGACGTTGAATAACAACGAGACCTTTCATCGACTTTTATCAAGCTACACCAACCGCGTGGAGATCATTTATGACTACGGCCGACTTTGCCGACCACGGCTGAGACCTCGGCTAGCATGTGTTGTTCGACGCCGACCACGGCGTGTGCTGCTCGGTATTGATCGAGACTTGAACGACTACTTCCGCTACACTGCTACGTGCCTACGCCATCGCTCAACTATACGCCATCGCGTGCCACGAGCGCCCGGTACGCCTACATGGCTACGCCTCCAAGTCTACACCTCAGCGACACACCACTCGGCTACGCGCCTACGCCCGCGCCACAAGTGGCCAAATCTTTATCTCGGTTGTACGCCAACACACGCCACGAGCGCCCGGTATGGCTACACGCCTACTCCTACAAGTATACGGCTCGGCGACAAGCCACTCGGCTACGCACCTACGCCCGCGCCACGAGCGACCGAGTCTTCAACTCGGCTGTACGTCATCACGCGCCACGACCGCCCGGTACGGCTACACGACTATGCCTCCAAATCTATGGCTCGGCGACACGCCACTGAGCTACACGCCTACGTCAGCGCCACGAGCGTCCAAGTCTTCCGCTTGGGTGTACGCCATCGCGCGCCACGAGCGCCCGGTAGGGCTACACGACTACGCCTCCAAATATATGGCTCGGCGATACACCTACGTTCGCGCCACGAGCGCCCAAGTCTTCCGCTTGGACGTACGACGTCGCGCACCACGAGCGCCCGGTACAGCTACATGGCTCCGCCTCCAAGTCTACGGCTCGGCGACACGCCACTCGCCTACGCGCCTACGCCCACTCCACGAGCGGCCAAGTCTTCCGCTCGGCTGTACGCCATCGCGCGACACGAGCGCCCGGTACGGCTACACGGCTCCGCCTTCAAGTCTACAGCTCGGCGACAAGCCACTTAGCTACGTGCCTACGCCCGCGCTATGAGCGCCCAAGTCTTTAGCTCGGCTGTACGCCATCGCGCGCCACGAGAGCCTGGTACGGCTATATGCCTATGCATCCAAGTCTTCGGCTCAGCTGAGCGCCATCGCGCGCCACGAGTGCCTGGCACGGCTACACGCCTACGCCACCAAGTCTGCGGCTCGGCGACACGCTGCTAGGCTGTACGCCATCGTGCGCCACGAGCGCCGGGTGCGGCTACACGTCTAAGCGACCAAGTCTATGGCTCGGCTATACGCATAAACCAGAGCTAAGTTCTCACTACCATAATCTTTCATATAAATTTTAGTTGTTTCTTAACTTGCTACTTAGTTGGTCTTCAACTAAGAAGTAAGTAGGGGGCTACACCTAATAGGTGCACTTGAGTGCACTTTTGTTTCTTTCTCTTAATGATTGTAAAGGAATCCGAGTACTATTCTGAGTAGTGAAGCTCTGACACACGAACAGCGGACTCTAGTCACTCGATGCGCGTGCCTGGAAAAAAAGCCATGAGCCAATTCCCGACGCCCGAGGGCTAGACTAGTCGGGCAGAGTGCATGACAAAAGGAAGATTACTCGGAGGAATTAAAAATCAAAAAGGAAAAGGAGCAAAAGTAAAAAAAAATTATCTACATAAACAAAGCGGTTGGATTTTTGCATCCATATAATTGTTTTCATGATAGTGCCTAAATTCTACGATTACATGTTACAGGGATCCATGGGTTTTTACCTCATCAAGTACCTTCTACGACTCCGTATACGAGTAAGGACCTGCGCAATGACCGACAACTACGGCTTGGCGAGCACCTGGCACGACTACACGCTTACGCCCGCTCCTCGACCGTCCAAATGTATAGCTCAGCGAGCGCTCCGCATGGCTATGCGCCTACGCTCGCACATCGAGCGTTCAAGTCTATGGCACAGCTACACGCCCACGCCAGCTTCGGTACGGCTATACACTTATGCCTCTGGCCACAGGCCACCATGCGCCCCTGAGCGCTAACTACGGCCTTCCAGCTGCGCGTCACAACCAGTGGCTATAAGCGCAGCCGGGCTAAGCCAAATTCAGCCTTGGTACACCCCATGTTGGGTAGACTATAGCAGAGCTATAAAAAATACCCATCTCTTGGTATACCCCATTTTGGGTCACTAGTTGGTCATTGCATGTCAGGATCAGATACCAGTGATGTACACTCCAATTGGGTCCAACGCTGTACGCCGCAACCCGGGTACGGATACCATACGGTCAAACTCTATCCTTAAGGTACGCCCTGTGGTGGGGCCACCAGCTGTATCCCACTCTGGTCGGGTACAGGTACCGTCTGGCTGACAACAATGATATGCTGCATGTTGGAACACTAGCTTTGTGTTGCACCAGTCGGATGCAGGTATCATTGGGCCAAACCCTATCCAGATGATATGCTCCTTGTTGGGCCAATAGCTTTACTCTACGAGTACAGATACCAGATGGTTAAAAATACGATGTCCTTTGGGACCACTTGTCAGATCCCACTCCGATCGGCATGCAGTACCACTCACCTCTTCAACAAAACCACGGATGCCCTCCGGGCCACCAACAGATCCCACTGTCGGTGGTGCGGTACCGCCGCTCTTCAGTCAAAACCAATGGTACGCTCCATGTTAGGTCACCAGTTGTACATCACAAGACGAGTACAGGTACCACTTCATCAAAATCAAAGTGATGCGCCTTACAAAGAGCCAACGGCCAGAACTCCGGCAATCCCGGGATGGATATCATTAACAACTCTCTATGAGTCCTTCACAGTCTCCTCACAGATAGGGGCAAAAGCCAGTCGGAAAGAAATATCAACAATCTACAAGCACTCGGCATAAAGGATGACTCATCCAAGGTGCGACAAAGAGGAGCAGCAACTCGACTATGAAGCACTCGGAGGCCACTGTGGATAACATAGACCCCGGGTACCTACACGGCGGGCCTAAAAGATCACCCGACAGGGGATAGACCAAGTCGGGTGGATAAGGACGTGTACCACTCGGACTCTAAAAGGCTTGACCGGCAAAGAAGGACATAAAGATAGAAGTCTAACCCTAATTAATAGAGAAGATACAATTGTAATCCCGGATAACTACATATCTGGCTAGAGGATAGAGATAGGAATCCTACCTCGTAACCGACCAGGACTATACCTTGTAACTCTGTCCCCCCACTATATAAGGCGGGCAGGGAGCCCCTGGTTCGGCATCATCGACATCATCATCAACATCTTCATCTCCACACCTATCCATGGAGAGACATCTCCCTCCGCATTGATCATCAGATTACCATATAATCCCACTGCACAGGACTAGGGTATTTCCTCCACTGATGAGGGCCTGAACCTGTATAAAAAAGACCACCATGTCTTGTGCTACCATCGAGTTTGGATCTTGTGCATCGCCCCATGTATAATTATTACCAATGATAACCCCCGGTTAGCTACCCGTCGACACCATGGGTGGGTACAAAATAGAACCCATACCCGAACCTAAATTATTCTGGTACCCGAACCCAAAAAACCCATGGGTATAGGTTGCAACCCATACCCATGCCCATCGGGTCGGATACCCATGGGTACCCATACCCATGGGTTTTTCTGCCATCCCTGGCTTCAGGCCTCGGCCCAGCTCGGCCTGTGGCCATCCAACCCACACCAAGTGCACATCAATTACAACGGACGGTTGCGATCAATACCACCCAATCCGACGATCTAGAAGCATCCACATCGCCTAAACCACCGTACCCATTCAGCTGAGAAGATCCAATGGCCATCACTTGTTTCCCCTCCGATCCCATGGCTCCCGGTCGTCCCCTACCTTCGGACGCCAGTGCCGCCCCAAAACCACCGCCGTCGCTGGTTTTCGCCACCGTGCTCACCGAATATCTTCTCTGGCGCCGTCCCTGAGCCCCTCGACGATATTTTTCCTCCTACGGATTTCTCTTCGTCATGGCTACCTAATCCTTCACCTCAGCAACCCTATCCGGCCACGGCATTGCCTGAATTGCTTGTCGCCACATCGCATTGCCACTGCCGCCGTGGCCTGCCATCCCTGGCTAGTCATCATCGCGGTCGGCCTATAAATAGGACCCTCGGTGACCTACTAGAGCTTCAAGCCTCCTTCCCGTTCCCCTTTTCCCTCTCCTCCACCATCGGAAACCCCTCTAGCGCCACCCTTCTTCCCCAACTCCGGCGAGACTCCGCGCCGCCGCCTCTGGCCATATCCCGGTGCGGCATCCACACCAAAAAGGTGCCACTCCTCGCCACCAAGATAGCTCCAACATCGCCAACCTCCCACGCCGCCCGGAGCATCATCGTCGTCGTTTCTCGAAGCTGTCACCGCCACTACCTCGTCTCGCCACCATCTCTAGCCACCTCGAGCACCGCCGCCACCTTGGTTAGCTTCCCCATGTCCCAATTGCATTTTCCAAACACCAACACCCCTCCTCTAGCCGCCGCTTGCCGTCGCCGGTGATCCCAGTCGCCACCTTCCCATTTCCCCTTTCTCTCTTTGACCGTCGGGGCCCGAACGTCAGCCGCAGCAGCTCCACTGCACGCTAGGCCCCACGTGTCAGCCCGTGCTAGTGCACTGCCCACGCACCATTGTTCCCAAGCGGGCTGGCCCAACCCCATCACTTTTGGCCCATTACAATTTCCATTCCATTTTTCCAATTCAAGAAATACCTCTCCATTTTTTATTTAACATCTAAATCTATACAAAAATTCTATCAAAATTCCACAAAATTTATAATTCAGCATAGTATTTTATAAAATCATAAAATACCCCTTTGCAGTTTTAAAAATGAAAAAATAAAATATTTTTCCTACTCTTTTTATTAGAAAAATGTATGTTAAATTCACCCCTATTCCCAAAAAAATCCAAATATGAGCATTTTATCTTGATATTTTATTTAAAACTATATTTTCAAAATTTCTACCCTTTTATCATAAGTAATTTCCATTTCAAGCACGCACTGCTGTTAAATCCGATCCCTGGAAATTCAAACCCTACATCTTTTTCCATCCAGAAGTTTACCAAAATAATGCCAAACAATAATCATCCACCATCCCTTATCATATTAGTTGAGGTAATGCCAAACCCCCTTTTGCCCATTCCAGTTAGGAGAAATTTCCCTGAGACATTGAAAATCATACAAACCATCACCATACAAGTCAACCCTAGCCCTTTTCTGAAAATGGTCCCACCCAAATCCATTTCCCATGCATTCATGCCTCATGCATTTTTATTTTGATTTTAACTTAAATGTTTATCAGATTTTCCTGACTTTTCTTTGAATAGACATCAACGTCTGGATCAATTACTTAGAAATATCCGAAAGATTCGTAGAATCTGAGTAATCTACTTAAAGGCAGGTTTCCTATCCTTTGATGCACTTTGGAATCCCTATTGCCAGTTGTTTATTTAATTATTGCATTACCTTCTAGACATTTACTTATGGAAATTCCCTTACTTTAATTATATATATTTCAACATTTTATGTATTATATATATATATATATATATATATATATATATATATATATATATATATATATATATATATATATATATATATATATATATATATATATATATATATATATACACCTAAATACGGATCCTCAAATACTCTATAGCGTTCGAAATCCGAGATTATTATCGACCGATCCGAACCGTTGATCTTGTTCGTCTCATTTGAAATGTAGCCAGTGACCAAGTTTCGTATTTTTTTGAATTTATTTACTATGTGTTTCCTATTTTCAAAAATCAGCTTGGTCGATAATAATCTCGGATTTCGAAAGCTGATTTTTGAAAATAGGAAACAAATAGTAAATAAATTCAAAAAAATACAAAACTTGGTCACTGGCTACATTTCAGTGAGACGAACAAGATCAACTGTTCGGATCGGTCGATAATAATCTCGGATTTCAAAAACGCGTTAGGAGTACGGAGGGATCCGTACTCTAGGTGTACGCTAGCATTTCTCTCTCTCTCTCTCTCTCTCTCTCTCTCTCTCTATATATATATATATATATATATATATATATCAAAAGGTAGGATAGAAATCATTGTCCATATGATAAAATGGTTTATTGATATGGAAGTGGATCGTGGCGGAAAACGGAAATGTATAGCCTCAAGTCATTAGCAAGGTTACCGTAATGCTTGGAGGGCGGGCCTGTTTTCACAATGCTTGCATGGTTTTCCGCAATGCTTGAGCAAGTGAGTCACTAGCTAGCAAAGTTACCTTGGTAATTGTGCGGAGCTCAGCATTGTTGAGGTTGTTTTCTCAATATCTGCACAGTATGTCGAATATTTCAAAACCTTGAGTTTTAATGAATAAAAATGGCACAATGAGTATCCAACCATATAAGAAGTTGTTATATGGGTAAAGCTGGATAGGTTCTGCAGAGCTGATAACAAAAACATCGATGGACCATATCTCGAGTATATGAGGTTGTGTCAACTGGGCGATGCCTCTTTTATTCATAGTACTCATGATTTTTGGAAAGGTGATTGAGACAAGTTCTAATGAAAGAAGATAGAATTGTCTTAAATCCATTTTAATGTTTTAAAATACGTTTTAATCAAGTGATGAGTCTTTATTTAAATATAGCATTATTACCACATGAAATATAGCTATAACCCTTCTTTGATATTAATTGCTTATAGTTGATACCCGTGTTCCTATAAAAACTTGTAACTACGGTTGGTACTTACCCGTTATTCGGGAACTGTTCATTTTAAATGAACATAAACCCTTTTTTCTTTGCTGCAGATTCAGAATTAATTCTCTCTCTTGGAAGATATGGATCACTCGGCTCAAAAATCTAGTTTATCATGTATCACAAACTTAAAGGTAAGAATATTTTGTATTTTACCGCAAGCTGGTATCTCAATTGTCGTCATAGTCAACACCCATCGCGCCACCTTTATGTTTTGTGCCCACTTGTCAGCCATTGCTTCTTAGTTGTTGAGGAGGACGCCTTGATGTGCTCAGCCTCAGCAACGTCTGTGAAGGTGTGGGCATGCGCTTGGAGTCTTGGGTGGGTTAAGCAGCGGACATAGATAGATGGGATGGAGAGGGAGCCAAGGAAAGTCGTTCCCACATGTACATGCGGATCCATATGCCTCCACAATCATCCGATTCGCGTCAAAGTTCATGCTTAGACCAGCTCCTTTTTGCCTGTACATTTCACAAAAAAAAGTTTTTGTTTACTTTTAGAAAATTGGGTTTTTCTTCTTCCTCCTCTCTCCCATCCTGCTCTCTTCCTCGAGCTGATCGTCGCCTGTTGCGAGTAATCGCCGCCTCCGCCAGCGTGCGACTACCCCGGCAAAACCAGCGGGTGGCTCGGAGGAGGGAGGAGGAAGAAGGACCAGATTGCTTCTTACAAAAACTCTAGAAAAGTTTTTCAAAAATGCCACTTGATGGTTGTGTTTGTTTGAGCATGGATCTTGATGCAAACCATGTCGTTGTGAGGAAATATATGAAGTCATATGTAGGCGTGGAAAATTTGATTTGGGCAGAGCTATGATGAAAGTGAGGTGACAAACGAGGAACACTTTTGGTCATGGATAACTCTCGAGTCTAGCCCCAAAATCAAGGTGCACGAGCAGTTTGGTGTTCCATTTAGGGATTGTTTTCTAGAGAAGATAGATGACAAAAAAAAATCACCCGATGCGATTACTTCATTTTTGGCCAGATAAACCTAAACAAGCCTTAGAGTGACAAGTACTAAATTGCCGCTCTTTAAAGTGATAAATAGTCGATTTTCTCTTGTAAAACTCTTTCATGTGAACATTCAATACACCTCGCCGCTGCTCATTGTCAGCACCCCAATAATGTTGTGACGACTGACGAGTGCGCCCCGCATGTGCCCATGAACACACATAGGTACGGCCCAGCTAGACATACATCACCACACCTAAACATTTTTTGTTCAACCTTAGTGAAGCTTGTTGCATCCACTTGACCTCTTCATCCATCCTCTTCACGGTTCCATCTCCTATTCGTCAGCTCTATCTCCCAACTATTTCTCCCACAAATTGGTCATGAAGGGATGACGCATACGCTGGATGACGGCGGCAAGCTACCATGCCTCCTGCTTCCTCTCCTCTTCTTCCTCCTCTCCCATCTCCTAGGCAAGCTCAAGGGTTGGGGGAGGGGGGGTGGCTGCGTTTGCGAGCTCGTGGGGGTCAATTAGTGAGCATGCCATTTTCCCGATGAATTTGAGCCATGTACATATGAAACTTTGGTTTTCTATGTGAAACTTAGTCTTGTTCTCACAAACATTTTATTTTGCACGGGATGGTTTTTGAACAACAATGGAAATGATGTTTTATCAGTAACTTGGCCAAATTTTATTAGCAAGTCTTCAAGTTTCATCGGTCCTTCAAGTTTCATTGGTATTTCAAATTTCATCGGTAGATAGTAAGTTTCGTTGATTCTTCTTCAAATTTTATTAATTATTTTTCAAGTTTTATCAATAGTTTAGCCAAGTTTCATTAGTAATTTCTCTCAAGTTTTAGCAGGAATTCTACAAATTTCATTAATTTCCATCCTATTTGCATATGTATATTGTCAAGTTTTTTTAGATTTCAGTTGTTTTTCTAACCTTCCCATGGAAACCATCCCATTAAACGAGACGTTCACCTTTTCTATTACTCCCTCCGTTATGAAATAGTTGTCGTTTTGGACATTGACACGGTCTCCAAAATGCAACTTTGACCACTAAAAACTATTGTAATTTAATTTTAACATGCATTAAAATTGTACTTTTATGAAAGTTCTATTCGAAACGAATTCATCTATATGAATTTTATGCTTCAAATCTAAATGGTTTAGAAATATTTTATAGAGAAAATTTTAAAACATTGACTTAAGACATGTCTAAAACGACAACTATTTCAGGATGGAGGGAGTAGTTGATTTGTATTACTTTTGTATGAATTAGGTACGCATTACCTCGGAGGCCTGCCTCCGTGTGTATTCGTTCGTCTGTTCGGTCATGAATAAACCACGGCACACAGTGAGACGCCTGCAAGCAGAAAGCCCAATTTCACACGGGCCAAAAGGCAGAACCATTCCATTCCCAATCTTGCTTATGGGCCCATCCAGAAGTCTGTTGTTTTTGTTTTGAAGTGTGATTTTTGGTTGCTTTATTGATTGAACGAACGAACATTTACAACAGGGATGGTATTCCCTTTTATACACTGATAGGCTGTTTAGTTGCATGCATCCAAGTAGTTTTGCATCTAGCGATACAAAACCAGAGTATTTGGTTGTCTTCTCACCCATCTGAACCAGGCTCTACAGATGCAATTAACCCCTCTGGGCCAGGCTCTAGAGATACGACCAAATTGGGCGTTTCCCCAGAGCCAGGCTCCGCGGATGCAGTAACAACCACATGCGTGACACATTTGATTCATTTATTTGCTATATCTTTTGATTATTATTTTTTATTACCAAACCGATTTTAAAAATGGGTTATTGATATTCTTTCGAACAAAACGAGACCACATTTGCCATATAAATTTTAAAATTTTAAAATTTTCGTTTTTGAATTTATTTATTTATGAGACTTTCTTTTGAATTTTTTATTTTCGTAATTGTTTTTTGTTATTTTGATATTCTAGAATTTATTTTTTTAAATGTTTCATCCCTCTTCTGAAATTTCTCCATGTCATTTTCTCCTTAGTGCAATCAACCAAACAACGTCTCTACGCAGTCTGTACAATCTCATGCACCTAACCAAACAACAACCATTTGTATCATCTTAGCTCTGCTCTAACCACCGGCTTAGACTGCTCATGGGCGGCCTTACGGCGAGCCCGCTTACCGACCCGCCTGAAGTTCTTACCGGCCGGTCTTGGCACGGCCGACCTCGAACCTCGATCTGGCCCGGCCGGGGCGGGCTCGGCCCGAGAAAGCAAACGACAAGCCGTGGTCGGGCCGGGCTTATGGATCGGTAGGGCTTTTTCAGCCTTGGTGGGCTCGAGCTCAAACAGAGGTCTGTGTGTCGGGCGGCCGACTCGGGCTTGTCCCATGGACGGGCTTTGCCAAGCCCGCCCAAAACCCGCCCGTCCGGGTGATGATCAGGTCTAGTCTGGCTCAGCTCATCCAGTCTGGTTCAACTGAGAAGGCAACCAAACAGCCTATGAGAAACATCACGTCTTTTCTCCGAATCTTCCCGTTGGGTCGCGTCCTTGCTTTGCATCGCGTCGGTTGGGACAAGGCGAACTGCCTCTCCGCCTTTCCCGTGTATTTATTGGAGAGAGAAAAGTGTTTTCCTTTTTAAGCATTTAATTAATTATCTCTTAATTAATTAATAAAGATAATTAATCGTAACAGCTTTTAGGCCGTTCTCAGAAAAAAAAATGGTAAATATTTTTTAAAAAATGTTTTACGTAAAAATGGCCGTCCATGTAGAAACTAAGGAAAAATTGGTGCCGCGCAACTTTTGAACGGGCCATTGCTTGTTCATTGGGCGATCACGGCGGCACTGTGCAATGTACGGGAGCGATCGCCTGCTTAGGCCTTATACATTTTAGCTTAGTGTAGTGTAGCGTAGCGTTTCAGCAAAATTTATCTTTTTTATATAGCCTATTTGGTGTAATAATTTGTACTCCCTCCGTGCACAAATGATCTACATCTAAGAGAAATCACAAAGACCAAGAAAAACAATTAAAGGATCAACTACCCATTTAATCTTAGGAATATTGCTACGAAAGTAATGCCATCATTTACTCCTTCTAACTTCTCACCTCAAAAGTTGTGCTCTCCCACCAATCCAAGGACTGCATGCTTGTAGTAGGCCCACAGCAGCCATAACTCTCACCTCGAATTGCAATTAACTACAACCTCATGCAATTAAAACCAGGCTAATACGTAGATCTTTTCTGGACAAACCAAAAAAGCTTATATGTAGATCATTTGTGGACGGAGGAAGTAATGATTTTTCTCGGGTTTTTAGTAGTCCTCTTAAAGATCCTAAAATATTTTTAAATTGTTTTTTATAATTTTTAAATCTTTTTTAAAGACTTTTAAATTTTTCTGAAATGCTACGCCACCCTACGGTAAGCTGAAACGCAAGGCCTTAATGGGCGGAGAAAATTGCTTTTTTGCCACTCTCTACGGTGCGCCTTACCATTTTGCCATCCCCAATGTTTACCTTACGATTTTGCCACCCTCAACACTAGCCTCTTACTTTTTTGCCATTCCAGCCTCTTTCAACCCATTTTAATTTCTTTTTCATCAAATATGCACTGGAAAAGACAGTTTTGCCCTTCTCTAATTAGAGAGAGATTGTGTCCTATATAGCAATTGACCATATGGATAATTGTAGCAATTTTCGATATCATATTATCAGAAGATAGACCGACCCACATAACATAAATTTTTCAATGCCGGATAGAACCCCATAACATAAATTTTTCAATGTCGGATATCATATTATCAAGGCTGCATATGCATGGTTGATAGAACCAATGCCGGACAGGTCACTTTTTGAAAAATTTATGTTATGTGGGGTTGGTATATCTTCTGATAATATGATATCAAAAATTGTTACAATTATCCATATGGTCAATTGCTATATAGGACACAATCTCTCTCTAATTAGAGAAGGGCAAAACCGTCTTTTCCGGTGCATATTTGATGAAAAAGAAATTAAAATGGGTTGAAAGAGGCTGGAATGGCAAAAAAGTAAGAGGGTAATGTTGAGGGTGGCAAAATGGTAAGGTAAACATTGGGGATGGCAAAATGGTAAGGCGCACCGTAGAGAGTGGCAAAAAAGCAATTTTCTCTGATGGGCGAGAGGGCTGCGGTCGCCCGTCCATCGCTGCGAGCCTGCACTGCTGGATTAATTGCTTTCCTATGTATGCAACTATGAAAGCGCTGCGTTGCATGCACGCAGAGCATGATGTGGCCTGCTTGCTTAACCTTTTCTCTGCTTCATTTATTCTACTTGAGTTTTTTAATTGGTATGCGTGCATCAGCGCAAGCATATGTTTACTGTCACGTACGGCTGGCCAATTTAAATCGGAACATATACACACACATGCACGCATGATTCCGTGGAAAATTATGGCCCTCTTTGATAGCTTGTTTAGTTTTAGTTTAGTTTTTGTTGGGAAAATTTGATCACTTTTGAAAGTGGTATTAAAAGGCTAAATAAATTATTAAAAAAAATTTAAGATCTTTGAGAAAAACCCTACAAAGTTATAAAATAATTATTTCCAACAAATAAAGTGAATGGTGTATATAAAAATAACAAAAGTTGCAATCCCAACAAAAACTAAACTAAAACAATTTATCAAAGAGGCCCATATCATGGATCGATTGGTTGTTAATTAAATGTACTATGTCATTATGTTGATTGCACATGCACCATAGTTCTGCTAGCTTTTTGAGTTCTTATCATTGTTTTTTTTTCTCTCTTCCAACATTTAGATAGAGTGTCTTATGTATTGACTTGTCCTAGGGTTATTATCGTCAAACCGAATATATATAAGGAGGTTTTTTAGTTGCTAAGAAACACTTAACTATAAATATGAGAGGCATCTCTTTGTATTCTATATATAAGATTAATAAAGATCTATGCCGGGGCTTCCTCTCTACATCCGTGTGTTCATGTCTCTGATTATTATATATGTGATTGATTCACGTGATTGTGTACGAGCGACTACCGTGTATATTATAACATGTTAGTAGCACGAATTGCTCTTATTAAATCCGGGTATATCGTTCTATATTATTGGCTATTAGATCAATTCTGTTCTAGAAATTAATCACAGATTGATCTATATTTCTTTGCATGGCTTGGTCCGACTCTTGGGTTCTTGATGAAATCGGAGAAAATCAAACATGCATATATCCGTGGATCTGGATGGTTATTTATTGATGGCACCGATCCTTGTCACAACAGGTTAGTAGATCGATAATTAATTATGTCATCGCTAACCACATGTTGATTGATTTTTTACATGCCATGGTCACCAAGGTGATCGATCACAAGTATATCGTGTGATTGAATGGAGACTACCGGCCACTATATCCTACGCCACCCGCAGCCGCTCGCGTACGCAGGATCGTGTCGCCGGCTCGAAGCCGCCGCGGTCGCCGTCGTGTCGCCGGCCTCGGCCCGTGCAGCCGCACGGCCCCGAAGGCCGATGTGGGCTGCACCTGCATGCCTCTGCCTCGTAGGGCATTGCTGGATGGCGTCTTCTTTGGAGAGGCCAGGCAAGGCGAAATCCTAGCGGTGATGGGAGCGAGTGGCTCCGAAAAGTCGACACTCATCGATGCCCTCGCCAGCCCGGCCGCATCTCTCACAACGCGCTAAAGGGCGACAACACCCTCAACGGTGAGCCACTCACCAGCAATATGCTCAAGTCCATCTCCGTGCGTCATGAAGGATGACCTGATGTTCCCGATGCTCACCGTCACTGAGATGCACTACTTCGCCGCCGAGTTCCGCCTGCTGCGTGCAGCCGTGCACTGTCGCTGGCCTCCTCGGCCGCCTCGCCCGATCTTCTTCAGCGGACGACCGCTAGATCTGCGTCACCGACGATCAACACGGTGCGAACGACCTCTAGATCTGTGTCACCACCGATCAAGTGCTTCGTCCCGTCGGCAAGGAAGGAATGGGGAGCCTGGCTAGGGGAGGAGAAAGGAGGAGGGTGACCAGTTGGGGAAGGAAGGAGGGAGGTGGTCGTGGGAAGGTAGAAGGGGCAGGGGAGAGAGGGAGAAGGAGAAGATAGAGGAAGAAGAAGATATACTCAAGAGTATGACATGCGGGCCCATTATAAAAACATTTTTTATAAAATCAAAATTGCATGTATATGAGTACATGTAGCAATATCGTTCCTCTTGGGCTATCATGATGGCAAAACTACCTTAAAACCACCAGCAGGATTGAGGGGGGTATTCACACCACTTAACGTATTTCAGGGAACTAGATAGCCGGTTTTTCAGGCCAGCGGTTTGAGCATGTGCACCATCATAGTTGAGGGAGTAAAACAGACCTTTTCCTTTTCCCCAAAGGAATTTCAGGTCTTGTGCTGACGCTCATCGTCAGGGGCGGAGCCAAGAAGGCCCATGGGGGTGCACAGGAACCCCGGTCCAATAAAAATTTTAGCGAGAGCGAGCCCATATATACAACCGGTGCACCCCCTCAACCCAACACTTGTGCACCAGGGATATTCCGACGCTCGGCTGAAGGAGGTAATTCTAGCCCAAAGTCTAGCATGTACGTACATTTCCACTTTCCAGTGCCCTTCCCTCATGGGCCAATACGAATAGTAGTACTATTTGGTTCTTTCTTTGGGCCGAGTCACACCTCAACCAAGGTGTTCGTGCAAAGAGAAAGAGAGAGATTCACCGAGTGGTTGCGGCGCTTGACGAACAAACTCTTGACGGCACACCGCAGATCTCGTCGACGCCGGTGCCGTGCGCCTACGCAGTCGTCTTCTCGCAGCTTGAAGCCTCAAAACTCATAACTTCCTCAGTTCCTCGCATTCGTTGGTGTCTTCACCATTTGCAGTTCATCAAGGTACTCGGTGATGGCGAGAAGAAGATACAATTAATGGTTGGAGGAATCGTCTTTTCCTCACATATCTTGAATCACCAACTGACATATGGTATTTACTTCATTCTTAATCTCCCTATTTTTTATTGTTGCAATATAGATATTCCACTTGATTGTGAGTCACCGGTTTTGGCCTTTTGAAAATATTAAACTAGCGCTGGGCAATGGAAACGTAAAACCAAATGGGAGACTAGAATGATTATGTGTTTTGGCAATAGTTACCATTTTGCTATAAAAAAAAATGCCTATAGTTTTTCCCCGTGATTTCACTATTGGACCATTTTTACCTATGGTTTCACCTCTAATTTTTTTATTATGTTACTATCACTTAGAAATTATACATATTCACATGTGAACCCTGGAATTTTTTGTTCTAGCTCCGCCCCTCATCGTCTGGCTCCTCCAGAACCCCCGAGTTCTCACGCTACTCCTCCTCTGTGTGCTACGCAGGCCGGGCTTAACCGGATATTTTGAGTCCACATGGATCGAATGATTACTATTATTTATTTATTTTTTCCATCTCTATTTGTATCATCACTATAAATGGATGAAGGTGGGTTAACGATTTTAAAACACGCAGTTTCTTAATCATTATTAAAAATATCCTTTTTAGAATTACTGAATTGAGATCTTGCTAAGGAGGAATATGTATGTCTGTTGTAAAGAAAAGAACATCATGCTAGCCAATGATACAAATACTATTTGGATTATATTATGTTCTATTGGATATCTCTACTCGTGGATGGAACGGGCCAACAAAACAGGCTAATTTCTTACAAGCATTTTGTCGGCATCCGATTTACAAGATCGGATTCCACCTGCGTAAACACGTACTAGTCCCAAGAATTATGGCTAGTACACACATATATACAGAAACGGAACAGTGCCAACGATCTTATTATTACAAATGGAAACATAGTCCAGTACAAACACATACAACGGCTCGCAGGCCGCAAATCAGAGTACACGGAGGTACAGGCCTATTACAATATCTAGAAACTTATCCATCCCACAGGCACGAGGGCTGTAGAAACGCGCAACCCTAGTTTTCATGCTCTTCATCGGAAAACGCCTCCTCGACGTAGTCCGGGTCCTCCTCCTCGGAAGGCGGGCCATACTCGGATGGACCAGCTGTTGAAATTTTAAAAAGGAATAGAAGAAAAAGGAGGGCGAGTACAAATTGTACTCGTAAGTCCGAAATTATGCGAATGTGGTTTAGTACAAGGAGAGCTTAGGATATTTTGCAGAAATTGCAGTTATTTAGCCTAGTTTTGGCAAAGCAATTTAGAAACATTAAATGTTAATATTTTCTTTAGGATCTTCTCAAACGGTTCTCGCCACTTGGCCTCAGTGCCATAGCGAGAACAAAATCCTTTCTCATTTTCCTTTTCTCAAAACCGTTAGGTCCATTCCGCGCGACACTTTCCGGTAGGCCGACTCCCAATCCGGAATATCGCCGGTGGCACCTAACTCAAACGAAATCTTTCTCAAATCCTTTACTCATCTCAAATCCTTTGCTTGAAAAACCCTTTTCTAAATTGGTTTTAAAATGAAGAATCTACCATATAATCAGTCCCTTCGCACGCTCATAACCGCGAGCACGGCTATCATGACAGTTTTAACTCTGCAGAGTGGGTACGCCTTACCCTCGAGAGGCTACGCACCCAGACGGTGTTTCGCCACAAGACCGCCAACCACGAGGGCCAACGATCGGGCACGTCCCATACCGGGGCTCGAGGTCGTACTGTTATGGCTCAGTTCATAGGATCATAGGATGAGCAGTCCTTAGACTAGAGGAGAGTTGATATTTTAGCCCAGTTTTCAAAACGGTGCCACACCGCACCGACCGACAAAATATCTCTCCCTAGTCGGAAGATTTTTGGGGTAAGAGGAAAATCATTTCCTACTAAGCATCACCCTTGATGCGCTACCTTTAAATCACCCTTTCCCAAACATTTCTCATCAATATTCTCATATCACACAAATGATTGAATCATTCCGCATAAATGATTTTAAGCATTTATCCTACCACAACGAGTATATAAATATAAGCAATTTATAGTTTAGCCTCAGGTTTAATCCTATCATATTTCTTACCTTTTCTATTTGGCATGATATCTAATTCTAGTAAATACGGCATTTAATATTTTTGAACTAGCATGCATATTTTCAAGTCTAGCAAGCATTTTCTAAATAACCGAAAATGGCTTCACGATATGATCGAAGGGGGACTTGCCTTGATTGGTTCCGGGGAAAACGAAGGGGACGTCGTCGATCGGGTCTTCGGGGGCTTGACCTCCTAAACGCGCACACACACATGCAAAGCAATACAATACACATAAGAAATATTTCATGACTTGCTGTTTTAGGAAAAGAGAACATGCAGCAACCTCAATGCATTTTTCATTTAAAGGAGATACCATGAAATGGTTTTAGTACATATGAAATGATGCAAACCCTCAATCATGAATCCCTCTAACAAGGACATGCTGCATGGATGGCATGGCAACAACATTTTCTAAGGTCCAGGGACTTGTAAAGTATTTTATTTTCATTTAAAAGAAATAATATGACCATTTCTCAAATGCACATGAAATAATGCACCTCAAGCTATCTATTTAACCAAAAATGAATCCTACAAGGATGATATGCATATCTATAATTTTATTAGGTCCAGAAGACAATAAAGTATTTCTCTGAATTTTTATAGAATATTTACCATGCATTAACTATTTTTAACAAGTGCCTTAGGGTACAAAATAAGGATTTAATTAGAAACTGCAAAATGAAATAAAGGAAAAAGGCTAAACGGCTTTGGGCCGGTTCGACCAGGCGGACCAATGCGGAGGCTGGCTCGGCGCCGCACTGGCGAAGCGAGGCGGGGCTGCGCGGCCTGACGGGTGGGCGTTCCTCGGGTCCCACCTGTCAGCACCTCCCGCACCGGCAAGGGGAAGAACAGGGGAGCTCCCGGCGGCGGCGACGATTTCGGCCATCCCGAGCCAATTGGACGCGCGGGGAGAGAAACACACGCGAGGCTAACATAACGGTGGTTTCGGCGGCGCCGGAAATGTACGGACGTGGCGGCGCGACTGGGCACGGCGGCGAAACCTCACGGTGTCCGCGGCGCCAGTGAAAGACGGGACCCCAACTCAATCCCGTCGGTCGCAAGCAACAACGGAGAAGGAGAAATCGATTGGTGAGCTCACCGGGACAGACAAGATGTCCAGGCGGCAAGACCACGGCGGCGGCGACGGTGCGGGCTCCGGGGACACGCGGACCACGCGGCTCCAATCCGCTCCTGGCGCTGGCTCCACTGGGACAACCTGCGCCACCCCACGGTAAGGTTGAACCGAAGGGAAATGAGGGTGAGGTAGAAGAGGAGGAGAGGGAATGGCGGTGGAACGGGGAAGAGGCTCACCGGCTCGGGGGAAGGGAAATGCGTCGGCGCAAGGCGGGGAAAAACGTGGGAGCAGTTCCCCTTTTATAAGCATGCTTCGCCCGAGAGGGTTTTGACACGACGCGCGAGGGTTGGCGAGCGGCTGCGCGGATTCCGGCCGGTGGCGTGTTGGGGTGCTCAGCAACACACGGTTAGGCCGCGACACTGCACCGGAATGGCGGAAAGGGAAGGGGGGTCCGGGAGGAGGCCATGGGAATGAGCATGCGCCTGGAGAGACGAGCCAGCGAGCTCACGGGTGAGAGGGAGAACAGAGGCGGTGACTGGCGAACAGGACGTGCCGCGGGGAGAAGAAAACAGAGGGGGAAGGAGGGACTGACAAGGCGGGCCCACCCATCGGTGGCACCACGCTCAAGGGCGCAAGGAGGAAAGCATGCAAGGATTGGGCAGAGAGCAATGGCGGCCCGGCAGAGGAAGGGAGGTCGCGGGGGAAAGAAAAGGAAAAAGGAAGAAGTGGGCCGGCTCGGCTGTGGCCCAACCCGAGAGGAAGGAGGGGTGCGGGGAAAAGAAAGGAAAAGGAAGAGTGGGCCGAGACTTGGACCGAGGGGTATTAAAGTATTTTTCTGATTTTTCCTCTGAAATCTATTTTTAATAGATTTTAAATACATTGATACTTTAGGGAAAGTAATTTTGTTTACCCAACATTTATTAACACATTTCCAAATAAATTTCACCTTGAGATTGGCTTTAAGAAAATATTATACAAATATTAGCCAAATGCCAAAATTTTCCACCAAGGTATAAGTTTGGAAAGTTTAAATCATGCCCCTTAATGCAATGCATGCAATGATGATGCCATGATGCAATATAATAAATGATTTAATATTTTAAATCATGCGTTTTAAGAAACTATTAACGTGCCAAATTGGGTTTAAAAATTTGGGATGTTACACATTTTCACTGAACAATTTGAGTACATAACAAAAGAGTAACCTTTAGTTCAGGCTTACACACAATATGTTGTCACGAACTTCTGCTAGAACAATATACTTGTAAGAATTAACTGAGCAGGAGATCAATACCCAACATTTCCATCAATATATCAAAGAACCCTTGTATGTCTTGCATACCAACTCAATCAAACAACATAAAATTACTGCATGAACCAATATCAAGTAAGATAGTGATCAAATGAACACAAATGACAAAGAGAATACCAAATCAAGAGTAGACACCAAGGTTTACATGTAAACCCTTGTGGGGAAAAACCACATGCGACGTCGAGAGAAGCTATCCAGTACGAAGATGAAGCAATACAATATGTGGGAACCAATAAGAGAGGTGAGACAAGCTATCCACTAAATCACTCAATGTTGCCATGACAGAAGCCGAGAGAGTTCGATAGGTGATGGGCCAACATCATCTAGCGATGTGGGGAATCAATTTCAAGGGATGTGTGGAAGTCGAGCAGTCTGCCAACAATTTTGGGAATCAATTCAAAGAGGGATTGTTGAACATGGAGGTCAAGTGGTCAAACCATTGGGATTGGTAGGGTGAGGTTGAGGGTGAGCGGGTGACTTGGGTAACGGGTTAGGATAGAGGAGGAAGGCTTGTTGGCTGGGCCTTAGTAGGATAGCTTAGCATTGGGTTATGTCACTAATATTAGTTAGTTTTGAGCCCCATGGTCTTCAATTCCCACCCAAACTTGACAGTTGAGAATCCCGAGGCCTTGACTCATCAGACCTGTGAGGGACAAAACTGAACCCAAACATGTACCCGCCAGGTGCAGAACCCGTATGTCTAATTGCCATCCTTAACGGCTACTCCTAGCCACTGGAATGGCACGCTCACATCAGGCAACCCTTGGAGGAAGGGACAAGAGAAGCCTCAAACCCTAAGCTTGCCTCCTCTCCTATCCTTATATACGTTTACAAGATGGATCCTCACCCTTGACCACGACAAGGAATAGGATTCATCCATCCTAACATGGGCTTCACATAGCCCAACAATATATTTTACTAATTAATAATTTCCATGTTTCTCAAAGTGACAAACAACTCGATCTAGTAAGACATAACTTGACATAAATTGATCCTAGAACATCCATGCATACACAACAACTTCCCTTGAAGCCTCCTATGCTTCCAAACTACCCTAAACCATCCTAGCTTGTAAAAAGGACCAAGGTTGCATGCTCATTGCATATCGACAATTGTTGCCATATTGAGTCTAATCATCTTGGACAACATCCTTGATCATTCCAAATGTCAATTTTCCAAGAGAGAATTCCCTATATGCCATTGAAAAAGTTATAAATTTCCAATCTGCCATTGAAAATTCTCTCTTCCCTTACATGCCACTGGTTCAAGTTTTTTCTTCCCTCAGTGCCACTCAAGCGGTAAGAATATAACGGAGTTACAAAATGACCATTATGCCCCGGTCTTTTTAATACATTACAAAATATAAAAAAAATCACAAAATAGTATAAAACTCATAAAAACATGAGAAAATTTTCTACAGATTCATAAAATTATGTATAGCTAGATTTGAAAATAAAAATTAAAACTTTCTAGATGTAACTTTTATTTCAAAATTAATCAAACCTACCATGCGTCGTGAAAAAGGAGAACAAAAGTTGAAAATACCAAATATTACAAATATTTGAATAGCAAGTAGAGTATATTTTTCATAAATTTAAAATTTTGAATTACTTAATTTGGAGTTAAAATGAAGGAGATATGATTTTTTAAAGTTTTAAACTGAAGGGGCATTTTAGACATTAATGAACTTTTTAAACGGCTAAAACTAAATGACTTAACGGCAGTGGCACTAAGGGAAGAGAAAACTTAAATCAGCGGCATGTAAGGGAAGAGAGAATTTCGAGTGACAGAAAGGGAATTGTAAACTTTTACAGTGGCATACAGAGAATTCTCACATTTGCTAACCTAGTCTTGATCCGTTGTCGACCATGGTCACCTCCAACTATCTTTAAAAGCTCACCGATCCAACATATTTGTCATACCATGTGATGACCAACTCTTGACCTTGCTCAACCTCCAACTCGACCATTCTAGACCTCATCTTTCTTAGCTAGTCCCAGACCCTCAGCCTCACCACCATGACCTAGCCAGAAATCATGGAACCATCACAAACAAATAAACTATCGCATAGCACCACATACACTACAGGAATCGGAACCGTTGTCCATAGCTTTTACCATCGACACAAGCCAGAAAACCAACAACAGAAGTTTGTGTCGTCAGCCAGCCAACGACAAAGATCCGCCGATAGAGGATCGACGACACAGCTATATGTGTCGACGGCCGTAAAGAAACCCGACGACAAAATCAACTCCGAGGCCATTCCTCCTAGTGAGGACTTGTGTCGGCGGCCATGTCAGCCGCAGTCACAAGCCCTCCTTGACGGCACGACCGCAAAGACAGCGCTATGCGTGTGGGCCCACAGACCAATTGTGGGCAGCCACATGGCAAACTTATGTTGGCGGCCTAGTCTATGGCCGACGACATGTCTCCCGCCGGTGGTCATTGTCGACCACCCATCGAGCATCGTGTGTCGTCGGCTAAGAACTAGACCGTCGACATAGACCCAGATCTGTGTCGGTGACATTGGACAAGCCGCCGACACAAACTGTTGGCCAGCAAAAAAAATTACTAAAAATTCATTTAAAATCTTAATTTCAACCTGCAATAAAACACAATTCTCAATACAATTATATTTCCCAATTCCTCTCAACATATCCACACATAATTAGGTGCTCAGCACCACAATTTCGAGCACATACACATTCACATAACTTCAAAACCACAAAATGACCGATAATAAACCAAAACGTCATTCTCCAAGTCCAAAAGTCCATACAAACAATACATAAAGGTCACACGAGCAGTTGTAAGTCACAAGCAGTTCTTAGTGACAGAAACTTAAATAAAAATTACACTAATGGTTCTGCGAACCATCAAAATGGTCGGCGAAGAACCCCTCGACGATCTGCTCAGCACCTGTTTGTGTGGCACTGGAATCAACCTCCTGTGGAGCATTCGTCGCATCCACGGGAGCAGCTGAGCCACACACATGCAAGATTGGACGAAATCACAATTTAAAAATACATGTACATTTGCAAACCTGCATAAAAAATGTTGTGAAAACTAAAAAAATGAATTACCTCAGGAGAAGGCGTCAGTACAGGGGGGAAGTGTAACCAGGGGATCGAGGCCGGCGGCAAAGGTCGAACGCAGGGAATACGCCCCCCTAAAATGAGTTGTGATGTTTATTACTTGTCATATAACCTTATATTTCACAAAGCAAAGTGTCGGTGGAGCCTAGGGTCGGACGGAAAGTTGACGGCTAGGGGGAAGGAGATCTATGTCGGCGGTCCTCCATAAGGCCACAGACACATGGAGGTCTGAGTCGACAGGACATAGTGTGGCCGTCAATATAGAGAGGTCTGTGTCGGCAGCATAAGCTAGGCCGCCGACACAGGTTGTGGCTACCTTGGTACAAATAAACCTCATGCCCTATTATGACGTGATAAAAAATAATCCCACCTGGTTATTAGCGCGCGGCGCGACGCAGGCTCTCTGTAGGTTGCTGGTTCGAGCCCGCGTTAGCGCTAGGGGTGAAAACGGGTCGGATCGGATCGGATAATGGCTAAACCATATCCTAACTCTGCGGTTTTTCTCGGAACCGGATACGGATACGGATAGGTCGGTTACGGATACGGATACGGATGCAGGAATTGTCGGACACGAATACGGAGCGGATTCGGGTCGAATCGAATACGGTCACGGAAATTTGTCGGAACATAGAAACCTCACAAATTGTACGTCCAGAATCGAATAAAGCAGTATTGCAATTAAATTTATCATAGCATTTATAACATGTATAGGAAATATATTGTAAATAAAAATCTTTCACAACATGATAATCTAACAAAGCAACATAGTTCAAGGTTCACATTAACATAGTTACACATACACGGTCCACGGATACACCAAGACAACTTCATACCACCATAGTTACCAAGACAATTTGGCATGTCATTCCTCCATGTCATCCGGCCCATCATCCATGTATCCAAGTCACATTAGAACAGATCAACAGAGGTTTGAAAATTAGTGTAAATAGGAATATACCTTTTGATTCAGAAGATCTAGCCAATGAGGCGATGGGCAAGGGAAGACGGCCAAGCCAATGTCCGGTGTCCGGTGTCTGAGACGGGCGGCGAGGGACGGCGACGCGGCAAGACGGCGCGCAAAGCGGCAAGACAGCGCCTGAGGCGGCTCACGGGAGGCGGAGACGGGCGAGGCGGCGACGGGCGGCGGCGGCGGCGCAGGGAGGCGACGGCGCCGTGAGGCGGCACATGGGGGCGGCGAAGCCTCACGGGGACGGCGGCGGCGCACAGGGGCGTGCGGCGGCAGGTGGAACGTGGAGAGGGTGCGGGTGCGGAGTGCGGACCGTGCCCTAGCAGCCAGCAAGCCTATAGCTGTTTCAGTTTGGGCCTTGGGCAGTTGGGCCGGATGAAATGGGGATTAAACATTTCCTTAGGTATCGGATATCCGAATATCTAAAACTTCGGATATCCGAATTCGAATCCGGTACCGACGGATATCGCCGTCCCGTATCCGTATCCGTATCAGACAAAAAATATCTGAGTACCGATCCGTATCCGAAAATATCCGATCCGAAGATATCCGAATCCGAATCCGATCGGTCCGGTCCGGGAACTATCCGACCCGTTTTCACCCCTAGTTAGCGCCCCCTGATTTTTTATTTTATCTGTTTCGGCGGCATAAGGGATACTGCCGACAGACGCTGCCTGCCCTCCACTGTTCCAACTCTCAGGTTGTCCCACATGGCAGAGACATCCCCTGCCTGACATGAGGGACTACCTTGAGGTGGTTCCGTCAGGCCATTAGTGCGTCGTGAGAGGGTTGCATCTATGTCAACGGCTCTGGTCAGGCCGCCGACACAGCTTGTTTTGGTGGGCTCAAAATTTGAATTTTGCGTTGCGGTCCGGGATAGGAGCTTAAGTGTGTCGTTGGGGTTTGTTTGGCCACCGATATAAATTGCTTTGGAGGGCACGAATTTTTAATTTTAATTCACGGCCGAGAGAGGGGCTGAGGGGCTGATAGCCACCGATATTGCGCTTCTATGTCGGCGGCTTTCCGTGGGCCGCCAACATAGGTCTGTCGACGGCTTTTCGGCCACCGACACAAATGCATATTCCTGTAGTGATAACACAACCTCTCCACATCAATGCCAACAAATACAACATGAATACACTTGCAAACCAACCAATACGTACACCACAATCTCTCCGAAGACATCGCAGTCTCAAAGCTTTGCCGTAGAAGCAATCCTAGGCTCACAAGTGTTTCGATGCACCTTAGTCCCCAAAGCGTCGAACCTCAACCAAGCTTAAGCTCATGAACTCAATGGATAGCACACATATTACAACATAAAAGTATATAACAAATGTGGTCGCATGGTAAATGCGGTTACACTACTTTTCGCTGATGGTTGCACCGTAAAGCTTGTGACCCAACAAGCAGCGCCTGATCTAGGAGAAATACATTGGGAACAGCAATATGGTGAGTCGGTGACGCCCGATTGCACCGTCTCTCATTGTCGGTCATCATGCAATTATATCGCTAGTCCTCACTTGGCCAAAAAAAAAAAGTCCGAAGCTTCACCTTGTAACCTGTCTGCACAAAAGGCACAATGAGCAAAACCATAGTTGCCGTGTAAGAGTATGGTAACACATCCAATCTTGGTTACTCCAGTGCAAACCTAATGAAAAGCCTATTATCCATATATATTTTGAATTCATACCTAAAGATAAACTTACACCTGACTTAAAACATCTCTCATGTCACATATGCACATCGTTAGCCTCACTATCTCTATCCTACGTATCATATCATATATCCTACGTGTCATATACTCCATATCATAGGTTTATTAATTACTTCCTCCGGTCACAAAAAGAAGTCACCGTTGACTTTTGGATACGACTTTGACCTTATTCAAAAAAGTTATATAAATATTATTTATTTTGTTATGATTTGGTTTATTATTAAATGTATTTTAAGTATTACTTATATTTTTAATATTTGAACTAAATTTTTTAATGAGATGAATGGTCAAAGATATGTTTAAAAGTCAACAGCGACTTCTTTTCGTTAATTTGGATGGTAGTGGCGACAAAAAAAAAAAAAAGGTAGCGCTTTTTCATCATCACCCCTGCCTGCGTGCAACAGCACAGACGTGATGCTGTGACTGAGAGTTGCAAAACGCCAAGACCATCAGAAAGACAAGGACAAAAGCTAGAGCACAGGTCAGGACAAAAGCTAGAGCACAGGTGTCGGATCACTCTCCTAGGTATAGTGTCACTTCACCTGCCACATGCCCGCATTGTCCTCACCTAGCAACATAAGCCAAAGACACTTGATCACTCCACTGCTTGCTCATCGATCGCAATCCAGCGAACGACGCGAGATCGATCTTGCGGTTCTTGCCGCGCGCGGCGGAGACCGGGCGCTGATCGATGGGTCACGCCGGCGCCGTCGACGGCAGGCTGGAGGCCCTCCTCTCCGGCGCTGGCGGCGAGGGAGCGGCGGCGCGGGCGCGGCGCATGGCGTCCGCGACGGCGCTGGAGCTGCGGCTGCTGGCGCCGCTGGCCGCGCCGGCCGTGGTGGTGTACATGCTGATCATCGTGATGTCGTCGGCCACCCAGATCTTCTGCGGCCACCTCGGCAACGTCCAGCTCGCCGCCGCCTCCCTCGGCAACAACGGCATCCAGGTCTTCGCCTACGGCCTCATGGTACGCACGCACGCACACGTTGATCCACGTACACAGCATGGTATTATGCTAATGGCGGCGGCGGCGGCGCAGCTCGGGATGGGGAGCGCGGTGGAGACGCTGTGCGGGCAGGCGTACGGCGCGGAGAAGCACGGGATGCTGGGCGTGTACCTGCAGCGGTCGGCGGTGCTGCTGACGGCGACCGGCGTGCCGCTCGCCGCCGTGTACGCCCTCTCGGAGCCGCTCCTCCTCCTCCTCGGCCAGTCGCCGGCGATCGCCGGCGCCGCCGCGGAGTTCACCTACGGCCTCATCCCGCAGATCTTCGCCTACGCCCTCAACTTCCCCATCCAGAAGTTCCTCCAGGCGCAGAGCATCGTGGCGCCCAGCGCCTACATCCTCGCCGCCAGCTTCGCGCTCCACGTGGCGCTGAGCTGGCTCGTCGTCTACGGGCTGGGCCTGGGCCTGCTCGGCGCCTCGCTCACTCTCAGCCTGACGTGGTGGGTCCTCGTCGTGGGCCAGTTCGTGTACATCGTCAAGAGCCCCAGGTGCAGGGCTACGTGGACCGGGTTCACGTGGGCCGCCTTCGCCGACCTGGCAGCGTTCGCCAGGCTGTCCGCCGCGTCGGCGGTGATGCTGGCGCTCGAGGTGTGGTACTTCCAGGTGCTCATCCTCCTCGCCGGCATGCTGCCCAACCCACAGGTCGCCCTCGACTCGCTCACGGTGTGGTAAGCAGTATGTACTGACTCCCGTGTTTCCATGCGTTAAACTTATTTGCCAAAATGATGAATTTTGAGAGCTTTTACAACAGTGTTGAATGACGACCTACTTTAATTGTTAGACTTGTTTTTTAAATCATTTAAAAGTTGCTTTGCTATTTTTATATAAGCCAAATGATGTAATATTTTACAGTCATTTTTATGGGATTTAAAATAATTATTAATTTTGGAGTCCGTAAAATATTTTTTTCCGTAACTTTTTGAACTTTTTAAAACGTCTTTTAAGGGGTCACAAATTTGTTACAGTAAAACTCAACTTTAATTTAAACTGAAACAAAGGCGATAGAGAGAAGGGACAAGGGCGATGTACGAGCCCCGTAACAAGATCACAAAAGAGTTACTCCTACATTACATCAATATGTTTTAGAATGGTGGCTAAATTCTGCTCAAATCGAACCGACAAGTTCCTTTTGCTTGTGAAGACATTCTAGTAGTCTACTGTCAGGGTCCTGATGCTAAGGACATGTGCAAGTTATTCCCCCTATTCAACATCATTTCCATGATTGATTTGTTCAATGTTTACAGCACCTCAATACAGTCATGGGTGTTCATGATCTCCGTGGGCTTCAATGCTGCTGCCAGGTTGGTTCATCCATGTATTGTCAGTATAGCATCCGCTTTACTCTTGTAGGGACACACGTTTCTACGAACATTTTGCACCGTTTCATTCCTTCTCCAGAATTCCTGTCCTGACTGGCAGGACTACACTGGACCCAAATGTCTTAACTAAAGAAAAAAGGAATCTCACTATATTGTAGGAACACATGTTATCAAACTCGCATATGAGCTAGCTGCATGATCAGCCTATGCATTCATCCCCATCGTCCCTGTGTCCAAACTGGCATCAATGCACTGAACATGATACGTGCTGGACGTCTGGACTCAAATTCCCAATCGCCTTAACTTGATGCACATGTTCATGTCGTCCGATCATTTCACTTGTTGGAGCGGACGATTCTTTACAACAATGCCTGGATTGCTATCCAATAACTTGACCTTGATTTGTTCTCTTCACTTCAACTAATTGCCAGAATTTTGCAACTTTACTTTGCTAAAGTATATATATACTCTTCTCCAGTTCAAGAATCTGTTTCTCTGAATAAGGTTGATCAGTTTCGCATTGTCGCCTGCAGTGTGAGGGTAGGGAATGAGCTGGGCGCCGGCAACCCCAGGTCGGCTTCGTTCTCTGCGTGGGTGGTCACCGCGCTGTCCGCGCTCATGGCGGCCATGGCCGGTATCGTGGTCTTCCTGCTCAGGGACAAGCTCAGCTACATCTTCACCGGAGGCGAGACCGTCTCGCGTGCCGTCTCCGATCTGTGCCCCTTGCTTGTCGGGACCATTCTGCTGTGTGGGATCCAGCCAGTGTTATCAGGTCAGGTTTGATTAAAGCTTGCTTCATCTGAATGTCTGATTGATTGTTGATGCCCTGTAGTTATTTCTAAATGGTGTGTCATTAGCATTCCCCCGTGCACTAGGCACTGGCCTCCTTGTTTAGGACCTAGGTGTCCAGCCCACATAGGTGAACGTAGACGACAATTAGGCGGTTCTAGGTGTAGGCGACGTTTTAGACGACGATTAGGTGATTTTATAGATAGCTATTAGTGATCAATGACATGATTACATAGAATTATTTTGAGAAAAAATAATTTTATCCTTTTAACATATTAAATATGACATATAAATGCACTTCTACATTATAAAATATCAATAAATTTAGAATACTCATATACTCCCTCCGTTAACACGGTCCAAAATAAAACTTTGACCATACAAAACTATTAAAAATTTATTTATAATTCATTAAAAATTATAATATTATGAAAGTTCTTTCCAAAACGAATCTGTCTATATGATTTTTATGTTACCAATCTAAATAGTTAAAAGTTTTATATGAATAAAGTTTTAAAACTCTGACTTATGATAAATATAAAATGACTAATATTTCATTACGGAGGGAATATTATTGTTGAAACAATTGTCCTGGTGAACAAACAACACCTAATCCCAGGTTTCGTGACGACGGGCTGCAGCCGCAAGGGTAAAGACTAGAATCGGGAGGGGAGGAAAAGGTCTCTTAATTTATGGTTGCTCTATTCATCACGAATAGGTGTCTCTTAATGCTAGTATCTTTATATGTTAAATAACATTACATGGAGAACTTTTTGATGATGTGCCAGGGAATTAAATATAGGGAAAGATCGTGATGTCGTCTAGAGGGGGTGAATAAGTATTACCAAAGTAATTTTGCAAAAAAACATCTAACCTAAACAAACAAATATTGGAGACTCTAGTCCATTATATCGGACACTCCGATGAACACCGGACTGTCTGGTTAAGTACTGGATTTTTCGATAGCAAAACTAGAGGTATAATTTAACTTATGGAGAATAAAGTAATTAAGAACACCACATGCAACTTATGGAGAGCAAAAAAATCTAGAGCAGAGAGAATAAATACAAATTTAGATTTTAAGAATATAAATAAAATAAATTAGCACTAAGTAAAGCACGAAGACACAGAGATTTGTTTTCCCAAAGTCTATATCCTTAAGGAGATAGTATGTCTATTTAGATCTGGTCGAGTGTTCCCAGGATGAACAATCACAAGAGTGTCACTCGATCTTACTTCCCTAATACCAAATGAGATCTTTGAAGAACTAGGGTTTGGGGAGACGTTATGGGCACAAGAAGGTTTTTACATTTGAGAATTAACCACGTATTTGTGGTCCCCCCGAGGTGGGGTGTATATAGAGACAACTAGAAAACTAGCCGTTGGAGAGACAGCTAGGTCACATCGAAGATTCCGGTGATAATTGGCACCAAGCGACAGAGAAACCACAAGTTAGAATTCTTTGATACTCTGGACCAAAAGGATATCAGAGACTCCGGTAAAAAAACATCGGAGACTCCAGCTAAAATATGATCAAAAGGCAAAGAATTCAAAAGGCTAAATTTTTTCATGCTATGAAACAATGAATACCAGAGACTCCGATAGAAAATTTGAGACACTCCGATCTTAAAAATGGTGGAGACGCAAAGAATCCAACAACTAGGTTTTTCGGACAATCCGGGTTATAGACACACCGGAGACTCCGATATGGAGACACCGGAGAAAAGATGTATCTTTTCTTTTAGGGGGTCTTTAGAAGACCGTATTTGTTTTGACATTGGACGTTACTACAAAAGGATGACGATCGTAAAGAGACTATAAAAGAGTGTCAATAGTTAGAGCTAGTTTTTACGAATTTTTTCAATAATTATTTTCGTTGGAGAATGAACGATAGATTGTATGTGGCTTAATATTGATTGTTTTTTGAAGTAATGATTTTAAAATGTAATTTGAATGCTTTGTGTGATAAAATTGAGTTGTGCATGTACATCTTTGGTTGTAGTGACCGGTAATAAAAATTTTCATTATCTAAAAGGTATTTCTGCATATCCACTGGTACTGATTTTTTTACTGATTATTGTAGGTGTGGCTGTTGGATGTGGGTGGCAAGCATTGGTAGCATACATTAACATTGGGTGTTATTACTTCATCGGCGTACCCCTTGGTGTGCTTTTGGGGTTCAAGTTTGACTTTGGAATTAAGGTGCTAATTACTCTCAGCCTAATACAGTTTAACGCTAGCTGCTTTGGATTCATCAAAGATAGTGGAAAAACAGTCCATATTGAGCTGACTTTCAGCTGTAGAGTCAACTCAAAAGGGCTAAGATTTATCAATACACTTTCATTAAGTGTGACAAACTGACAATGGAGATTGCATGCAGGGATTGTGGGGAGGCATGATTGGAGGCACACTCATTCAAACACTTATTTTATTGTGGATCACATTCAGAACTGATTGGAACAAGGAGGTAAGCAGCAATTTTTTTTTTTTTGAGCAAAACGGGTAGGAGAACTGCCATGTATTGATCAAATAAAGGAGAAGAAAGAGCTAGGGGGAGACAACGGCCCCTCCCCCAGTGGGCCGACAGGGACAAAATTAACTAATTACAAAACGGGCTCCTGCGGCCACCCAAAACCGCAACTCCTCGATCAAAAGAAAAGAAGAAGTCCTAGGCTGTTCTACCAACCTGACGGAAAATACGGTTGTTCCGCTCAAGCCAAAGATGCCACACCGTTGCGAAGACTACGGAGCGGACTCCGCACTGTGCGGTGCTAGGAAGAATGTCGTGGAGCCTCCAATCAGCTACCGAGCTACGATTCGACCATGTGGCCGGGCTGAGATGCTGGAGGTTTAACCTGACGGCAAGCCGGGACCAGACGGAAGAGCTAAAATCGCACTGGAGCAACAGGTGGTCTGGGGTTTCTAGGTTGCGCCTGCAGAGGGGGCAGAAGTAGTCACTGGGGAGGCCCCGACGCAGCAGGGTGTCTGCGGTCATGACTCTAAAGTGCAACAACTGCCAAAAAAAGAACTTGCATTTTGAAAGGGCCCATGGCTTCCAGACTTTCTGTAGGGCTGGCCTGGTGATGCGGCCCTCAAATTGCAGCAAGTAGGCGGACTTGACGGAGAAGGTCCCATTAGTTGAAAAACGCCAAAGAAACTGGTCGGGCACCTCGGGGTTGAGCTAGATTGCCGCTAACTAGCTAAGCAGGGTGATCAACTCTAGGATCATCTGGCGAGTGAGGTTCCCTGCGAGATCAGAGATCCAGGTGTTGTTTGAAAGTACGTCGCGGACCGTTCTTCCCTTTCTAGTAGAGGCCTTGAACAGTGATAGTGCCAGGTGCCTTGGGGCAGTTTGATGTAGCCAGTGGTCCTCCCAAAAAGAGATAGAAGAGCCGTTACCCAGTGTGACCAGGGTTCCAGCCCTGAGGAGAGCTTGGTCCGAGTCTGAAGCGAGGGAGGGGTGTCCAGCCCAGATTGGGTGCGGGGTGTGCCTACCAAGCCACAACTATCGAAGCCTGAGAGCTCTGGAGAAACGATGGAGGTCTAGGACTCCAAGGCCCCCAAGAGATGATGGAGAAACAAGCGAGGCCCAGTTGACCGTCCACCACCCCGGCGAGTCGGTGCCTTTCCATAGCTGAGCCCACGGATTGAGTCAATCTTCTTAAAACAGAGGGCGGTGGTTGTGCAGACGAGAGGACATATGTTGGGATGGCGAAAGCACGCCTTGAGAAGGTGAGCCTCCCTTTTGACATCAATCGCCCCGCCATCCACCAAGCGGGTGGAGATTTTGTCTAGGAGAGGTTGGAAGTGGACGTGGCGCAAGCGTCGGCGGACGGACGGGATCCCAAGATATTTGATGGGAAAGTTAGCCCTTTCGGCCCGAAAGTCACGAAGGATGTACTCAAAGTCTAGCCCCTCACAACGAATGGGTACCACCTGACTTTTAGAGAAGTTTGTGCGGAGCCCTGTGATTTCCCCGAAGGCGCAGAGGATGTCTGCTAGGGAGGAGACGTCTTCTTTGGTAGGGTTTGTGAAGATAGCCGCATCGTCGTCAAAGAGCGACGTTCTGGTGTTAGAGTATGGGCCCCTCATAGGAGATGGCACACCGGATTCGGTGGCACAATGGAGAAGGGCGACCAACGGTTCGATGGCAAGGTTGAAAAGAAAAGGCGATAAAGAGTCCTCTTGCCGAAGGCCTTTACGATGATGGATGACCTCAGTGTGGTGGCCGTTGATAATCACCTTGGAAGTTGAGGATGCAAGGGATAGAGAAATCTAATCACGCCACCGTTCGCCAAAACATGAGCCTTGAGTTATCGGCGGTAGGTCCAGGATACTGAGTCAAAAGCTTTAGCTAGGTCAAGTTTGAAAAAGAGTGCCGGGGTTCGGGATCTGTGGAGAGCCCTCACTTTGCTTTGGACGAGGAGGAAGTTGTCCTGGATATGCCTTTGCCGGATAAAAGCGCTTTGGCAAGGGGAGATTAGGTTGCTCATGAACGGGGCCAGATGGGAAGAGAGTATCTTGGTGAAGAGCTTCCCGATGCTATGGATTAGGCTGATTGGATGGTAATCTGATGGTGTTAGCGGGCCGTCCTTCTTTGGGAGTAGGACTATAAGAGCGTTGTTGACCGAAGTCAACCCGGTGCTATCCAGTTGGAAGAGGCACTGCAGAGCTACGAAGAGGTCGTCGGAGATGAAGTCCCAGCAGGCTTTGAAGAAATTCTAGGTGAAACCATCTGGGCCGGGGGCCTTATCGTTCGGCAGGGAGAAGAGGACCTGCTTGAGCTCGTCCATGGAGAGGGGAACTTCTAGACCCGAAAGGTCAAAGGTTGGAAGACCCAGGAAGTCCCAGTTGAAAGCTCGTGAGTGGTTCGAAGTGGCATTGTCGCCGAAAATGCCGTTGAAGTGGTTGTGAAGAGCGTTGGTCTTGTCTTGGAGCTCCGTGTGAAGGCCTGAGGGAGTTTGGAGGGAGTGTATGACGCTTCTCCGGCGCCTGCCATTAGCCCTAAGGTGGAAATGCTTGGTGTTTGCATCGCCGAGCTTGTGCCAGTTAAGGCGAGATCGCTGCCGCCACTTGATTTTTTCTATGGTCCTGAGGCCAAGAATTCTGAGCTTGAGTTGGCGATGAAGGTGGACTTCAGCAGAGGAGAGGTCCCGGACCTCCATGGCCACATCAAAAAGGCGGATCACCTCAGAGGCAACAGAAAGTTGAAGTTTGGTATCACCGATAATGGATTGACTCCATGCGCGAAGCGCCTTTGCTGTTCGGGCAAGCTTGAGCTTAAAGCGAAGCAGAGGTTGGGTGGGCGAGCTCACGGCTGGCATCTCCCATGCTTGCTTGGCGATCTCTAGGAAGCCATCCATTTTGATCCAGAAATTCTCGAAGCGGAAATGCCTGGGCGGACGAGGGGGCTGCTCGGCTGTGAGGAGAAGCGGGCAGTGGTCGGAGGTAGCGGATGAGAGCGGCAGAAGAGAACACGAAGAAAAAAGGAGTTTCCAGTCAGCATTAGCGAAGGCCCGGTCAAGCCGCACTAGGGGGCTGCTTGTTCGTTACTCCAGGTGAAACGACGACCCGAAAGATGCACCTCTCGGAAGCAGCAGGCGTCCAGCGTTGCCCGGAAGAGAGACATGAGTCGCCGGTTGAGGTTTAGGTTGTTTTTGTCTGACGCCTTGTAAATCAGGTTGAAGTCGCCCAGGACGAGCCAAGGACCCCCGAAGTGGGAAGAGATGGTCTGCAGCTCTTGGAGGAAGGCCTCTTTATCGTGGTCCGCATTTGGCCCATAGACGTTGGTGATTGTCCACTGGGTTTGGCCATCAGAGGAGGATACCCGGGCCGAGATGGAGTGTTGTAGTATTAGAGGGGCAGAGAGTTGCTTTGATAACCGCATCGTTTCACCGACAAATGATTCTCAAATCTCAGATGCATGCTGTCATGTAAATTATGCGCCACTGCATTATGTTACGTCAATTATTCCATCCAAGATTCCAAGTGCATGCTTGTGTGGTCATTTAGGCTATTTCATTGGTCTTCCCTCAATTTATCATAACAAACTACTATATATCTTTCTTGTTTCTATGTAGGTCGACGAAGCTAGGAGAAGACTAGATAAGTGGGACGACAAGAAGCAGCCTCTCCTCGCTAACAAGTAGTAACTTCTTCAGGACAAAAATAAAAAATTAATAGGCCAGTGAGAGCTAGGCAGATTGATGAAAGGCCAGCCAACCCGCTCTCCCTCGTCGGCGATTTTTCAGAAACTCCCCCTCCTTTTTCAGAAACCGAGGCGCTGGTGGATTAGGGAGGTGGTTGGGGCTCGACCGTTGGGATGAGATCCAAGGGCTGAGGATTGATGTTTGCATTTGTGTACTGAATACTCTTTTGCACTGAATATGTTGCCTCATCAAGTTTTGTTCACTGTGTTCTCATCTTTCGTACTATTATTGGGTTACCTGTAATGGTACCACCCCTAAATCAGAAAGTTTTGTTCAATCAATCTCATATGAGATCATGCTATTTCAGTATTTCTATCCTATTCCTTGAGACAATAATTAAGTAGAAATAGCAAGCAAGTGGCCATAGTGGACAAGATGAAGTGACTTGTGTTGCTCATTGTTTAGGACATGGACCTAGCATTGCTCTGCAGACCTGATTATAATAGAAATTATTCATGGGGCAGGAGGCAACAACTGAAAAGACAAGTGAGCAGTAAACCTCCTCTCAATCTTTTGGATCCTGAGAAGCCGTAATCCAAGATAAAATTCCACGGAAATCCGTCCATGAATAGAATAATATATAAGAGATTGGAGACAGTGCCTCAACACACAACACTTGGACAAATGGCATGCAGACGAGGCAGTATCAGCCTAGAAGGAGAAGTTTTCTCTTGCTCTGATGAAACGTTCACCACTATGCGCATATCCTATGGGCTCGTGGCTGTGCTGTGCTGTGCTTCTTCAGAAATTCATTTTCAGCAAGGCTGGCTGTCTGTACCAAACCTCCAATCCACTAACCTTCAGAAGCTTGGATACCAAGAGTCGGCAATTCTCTCTTAGGAAACCGACATGGCAAAATGCTTCAGGCCTGAGACGGCAGAGTTCAGATGCCAAACTCCAACGTTAATAGAGTTCAGACGGCAAAGTTGGCAACGGCATTTTCGTAGTAGTGCTACAAAGAACGACAATATAAGATAATTATGAATTTGATAAGGTCCACAAACCCTTTTTTCTTGATTGATCCTCACCTGCTGGACTGCACTGATTTCAGCTCAGCTCCGACTATTGAGCAGCGTTCAATCCGTGGCTGAGCTGAATGGTGTAATGGCAGAACTGGCTTAAAACCTGAACTCCAAGAGTTTTAAGAAGCAGCATTAGTAAGGCTAGCTAGACCTTAGTATATTGCTCACCTTTCTTTAAAATAGATTGTTGACACACACACTTCATTAACTTACTAAAAAAATGCCTGAACTTTAACAAAAAGAAAAGCTTAACTTAAAATTTAGGCGTTGCATCCGCCGGTTCTTCATTGACTACATGAGTTGAAGCTTTCAGGCGTCACCTTGGCGAGGCAACGCAAACGCTTAGGTGGGAGGAGCGAGAAGCTGACCTTCGGCGATGCTAAACTAAATTCAGGCGTGAAGCAGAGCATCCAGTGCAGGCCATGCCTAGGCCCGGATGCGATTGCATCTGACAAACTATTGTTTACGCCTGCGTTTCCCTGCTAATAATACATTATAAATCTGTATCTCTCTTTATCAGTTGACTTGCATCAGGCCACAGTGTTTGGCATGATTAAAAGAATGGGCGTCTTTGGGAAGACGAGTTTGGTTGAGATTCTGATGACAAGAGGAAGGAAAAAGGAAGCATTTTGCGGAGTGCTTGTTTGCATGCCTTGAGAGATAAACTCTGAACTTTTAAACCAATCCACAGAGGAAGCTTCAGGATTGCCACTACGTTACGTTGCCTCTGCGGTGTCCCAACCAAATCCTAGCACGAACCTTTCGATCATACGACGCAGAGAGGGTTGGAAATGCATTGCACCGGTCTCACATATCCTTGTTGCAATCTGTTTTTTAATCTATTTGCAACTCCCAGTTCTCATTTAGACCTTTTACTATGTGACTTGACGATATAATAGAGCGGTGATATATTTAGAACTTACTGTTCTAGAACATTTTTCATGAAAAAAACTCTCACTATTTTTTTTAACAATAGATAAGAAGCTTATTCATTCACTAAGAAGAATTGAACAAAGGTTATACAACAAAGAAGCCCACAGCACAGCTTAGCACAATGACTGGACCCACAAGGGCCACCACCAACCTTAGGCCAACGGAGATATGGCTAGGTTTCTACTTTGTACATCATCAAAAACCACCCTCACAACCTCAATCGGCCAACATTGCGTCTGCTAGAAGATTTTACTATTTCGCTCGTTTCAAAGATGCCATAACGTGTAGATGATAATTTCATCATTCCTTGTACAAACCTCTTGAGAGCTCTAAAGCTGGTCCCACCAAGCTCCAATAGAACGGATGTCAGTCGTGCAAGCCTCGGCATTCTGCATGTGGGCCTGAAGCAAACACCACACTTGCCTCGCATGGGGGCAACCCGCGGAGCATTTGCAGTACTCTCTTCCTCCTTGAATGGGAACAGAGGCCACGATGGCATGCATCCATTCTTTCTGATCACATGGGGAGCACATATAAATTATCGTGGTACTAGAAATAGCACTAGCAGCTCATAATTCTGGCCTTCATGTCCACACAACCTGTAAATCCAAGGCACGCTCATTAGTCTCATTTGTGATTCACACACACACACACACACACAGAGAAAAAAAAAAAAAAAGGCAAGATGCAAATTGCATTTGATCATGTAATGTTGTCATGCCATTAATTGCCATCCACTAATTTGCATTAGTCTCGTTTTGTCTGCAGGACCCCCAAAAAAAAAAAGAAAAGAAAGAAAAGAAAGGCAAGATGCAACTTGCATTTGATCCTATAATGACGTCATGTCATTGTCATCCAAGACACCCGCGGTTCTTAGGGCAGTTTTATTTGGCTCTTTCATGAGCTTGGAAGTGCACATACATTATAAGCGAGAAATTACATTCTATAACCCTCAATTTGTATGCACAAATTCACTGGCCATTATTTCCGTCAACAATTTATAAGTAACACCGAGCTTGTAAACTTCTTTATTACATGACATTCTCGCAATTTCACGTCACTTCCACACCTTTCTTTTTAATTTTCTAGATTTTACCCTTTACCATAGATGCGACTTTACCAAATTGCCCCTAAAACAAATAACACTTGTAGTCAAATTCTATCAAATCTCATACTATACCAGATTTCAAATTTCAATCAGATGTGAAAATTAAATTCGTTTAGATTTAAATTTTTCAAATTTCAACCAGATTATGAAATTTCAATTTTTGTCAGATTTTGATCATTCAAATTTGGCTTGAAATTCTGACTAGAATTTATAAATTTTGAAATATGACCAAATCAAAGAATGTTCAAGCCTTTCCAAAAATTTCTATATGTCTGAATTTGAAAATTGTAAAATGTTGCCAACATTTGAGAAATTTGAAATATGTCCGAATTTAAATTTTCAAAATATGATCGAAATTAGAAAATGTGAAATCTGGCTAAATTTTTAGCTTCAAAATCTGGCCGAAATTTATAATTTTGAAACCTGGTCAAATTGAAGTTTTGAAATCTGACCAAATTTGAAATCTTGTTGAAATTTTAAATCAAGTAGAGTTTGAGATTTGGCCGAATTTGACCACAAGTGTTATGTGTGGCAAGGGCAATTTTTTATAAGCTTGCATTTATTGGAAAGGGTAAAATTCAAAAGGGGAAATGCTGATGCCTTCTGAATGCAAGAATGTAAAGAAATTGTCGGCGAAAAATAGTGGCTAATGGAAATGTGCATACGAACTGAATTGAGGGTTGTAAAATGAAATTTCCCAATTATATAAGCAGGCGAAGGAAAAAAACCCGTCTTAAACATTGACATGATCTGCCCAACTAATACTCCCATGATCTCATCAATAATGCCATAGAAATGTAGGCTTCTGAACCAGCCTGCCTGAACCCTACACTGCCCATGCCCATCACCAGCTGCCTATATAACAGGCGCACACGTCCCAGCTGCAGCAGGCAGACAGCTGCAAGAACAAGAAGCTCACCAAGAAACATCCTCCTCCTCCTCCTCTTCTTCCTCCTCCTGATCGCTGCTGCGCGCGGGATGCTGCTGCTGCGAGCGCCGGCGCCGTTCGCCTACGCGAAGGTGGACAAGATCGACGCCGAGGAGGCGCGGCACCTGAAGGCGCAGTTCCTGATCCACAAGGTGCTGGAGGAGTCCGTCGGCGCGACGGCGGCGGCTGCGAGGAGGCGGCCGGTGGCGGCATTGGCGAGGGGCGCCGCCGCGTGCAGGGTGAAGGCGAGGATCGGCGTCAGGCTGAAGAGATTCCGGCTCGCCGTCCGGAGCGCCAGGGCGCGCGTCTACCGGAGCCTGCAGAGGCACCTCAGGATCCTGAGGCTCGTGCCTGCGTGACGCCTGAGAGCTTCCTCTTCTCTTCTTCCGATTGAGTCTTCGGTGTTCATGTGAAACAAACTGCGGTGAATCACAGCGATGGCCAATAGCATCATCGATCTGCGATTCGCTGCTGAAAAGTTTGTAAAATGGAGCAGATCAAGCAAAGCTCCTGTAGGCTCAGGCTTTATCATGTTGATGCCTTCTGTTCTCTGAAACCCTCCTGCCATGTTAGGTTGTTAGCTCTGCCACTAAACAGTTGATTAATCTTCAGTTGTGTATGTGCAGTATGGTTTGTTCCATCTATGTTTGATCGATAAATCAGAGAATATGATTGGCATGATCTGTGGGAACTCTTGTTGTCCTGCTAGTTAGGCCGAGTTCTTTTCAGCGTAACAGTTTAACGGCTTATCTATGTTTTGAAAACACATATGCTTTGAGTTTTTTTAGTCCGGTTTTTCGCTGTTTTGAAAGTGGGTTCTAACGCTTTAAAAAGTAAGTCAAATGAAATGTATCCGAATCTCGAGACTATCTCGAGAAACTTTCGAAGTTCAGTCATTTCAGCCGTTCAACCGTTCAGATCAGCTCAAAAGAACAGGGCCTTAGTATTTCTTTTGCGCTATCTATGAGCATTCACTCCACTGATAAGTTCTGAATGTTATGCTTCAGAAATGCATTCTGAACCTTTGGTTATCTTGTCTGATCTTATTTTCTTCTGGAAGTTATCTGAACATAACAGCTGCAAGAGCTCGTAATTAGCTTACCTGCTACGGACATGTGTTCTGCGCAGAACAAAAAGAGTGTGATCAAGAAACCAGAGGTGGTCAGTTGTTTATGGTGGATGAGAAAGTAGATTTGGGGTCTACCTCGTCCTTCCGTTTTGTCTTAATTTAGATGACCATACAATTAGAAAAATTGGAACTAAGCAACTTAAGAGAAACGCTCACGGACGACTAGCAATAATCTGATGCAGTCAAGTACAAAAGAAAATAGAGAACGTACGTACCAAAAGCCTTAAAAAAATGCATTAAACACTTTCTTGAGTACCTCTTTTCTGATTAAAAGTAGACTAATCCAGGCTGCAGCTAAAAGCCACTATCGAAAAGTTTGAAGGCGAAATGAAACGCTTAAGATTGAATTGAACATAACATCTCAACGAAAAGGGAATATGCTTGAATAGTTGAATTTACGGATGAACGTTTTCCTTCCCTTTGGAAATCCCCGGCTTACCTCGTGCTATTGATTGCGCACCTAGATTCATGTACAGCTCTACTCCTCCCTCACTTAGGGCTTGTTTGCTTCCCGCCGCTCTTGTCCAAAGCCGAGATCTGGCGCTGAATCGTCACGCCCAGGTGAGGCGCGCCGCACCTGCGAAAATGAACTGGGGCGAGGCAGCGAGCTGAGGCGAGCCGCCAAACGCGCGCCGACGCAGGCGTGGCAGCCGCAACTGCGGCGTGGTGCGGTGAGGCATCCATCCAAACATAGTCTTTTGCAAGAAAACTCCTCAAAAATTTTTAAAAAGTGATCGATCCTTCTTCTTCCTACTCTCTCCCTGAGCCGGATGCCACTCACTACCGTCCTAGCCACGCCCGACCATGGCAATGCGACCTTGAACCATGCTTGGCACGGCTGCAGGCTAGCAGCGGGTGATGGCCAGCTTAGGAAAGAGGTAAGGAAAAAGAAAGATATGATTGTTTTTTGTTCGAATTTTTTACGGTTTTTTAAAAAGAAGAAGATCAGAGAGAGGTGGAGATTATGCATGGATCTCGGCAGCACACCACCAACAGCACGAGATAAGCCGCTCTCTTGAATTTATAAATAGGGTGAAGCTGGATGTATCCTTTGTTGACAAATGGTATCAAGGTGTCAAATTTACTCAGACTTGTCATTCTCATGCAGAATTGGTTGAAGTTGGTGACATCAGAGGCGTCTTACAGCATTTTAAAAAGGGATCACCTACTCACAAACTGCCATCAAACGTCAACATTGTCAACAAAGAGTTAGTAATTGCCTGTCAACGCAAAGAACTTTCTTTCTCTCGTTCATTGTCTTTCTTTTTTGTTGCGGAGAAAGCATCGAGATTCCAATAAACAAAACAATCCAAAATAATTGGAGCCACATTTTTCATGGCGCAATATTGGAGCGGGCAGAAGTTTCATGCTACAAAGAAAAATGATAAATTTTTAGTAGTTTGATCAAATGACATCAAGGATCAGCTGCGTGGAAGTTGTGCATTGTGGCATAGAAATCGAAGATAAAATATGGCCATGGCCATTTTTTATTCTTTTCTAGTTTAGTAGTGGATGTAATTGAAAAGGTTGAGGACCACAAAAAATATGTGAAAAGGCTAAATAAATATTTTAAATATTTTTGAGAAAAAACCCACAAAGTATCAAAAAAAAATTCTAAATGTTACACTGAATGATTTGGACAAAAATAACAAAATTTCCAAACCCAACTGTGAGGACCCTAAATCCTGTAAATTCTACCATAAATGTTCCCTCAAAAACACAAATTAACCGGGGTGCTACAGTGCCAGAGCTAATTAAAAAGTCCATCCTTTATTTATGTCATTACATTGTTTTGCTCAAAAACATTACAATACCAGTAAATACAACATACACTACACTGTTACACAGTTGCGAGTGAAGGAAATATATTTTAGAACAAAAGTAACTAAAAGTCTATGTCAAAGTTGTCCAGCTCCTCAGCAGTAAATTCCTCAAATTCAGTATTTGGAGAAAAAACTGAACAAAGGAGAAATAAAGAAGGGCCCACGCAAGGTGGGTAAGTACACACATATATGTACTTGCAGGTTTCCGTGAAGAAAAATTCTACTCTATTACATGTAGGGACAAAACAACGGTATATAGTTCAACCAATGAGTGCATGCAATATTATATAGTAAATTCAAAGGCTAGACTTTAGCACACATTTATAAATAATTAGAGCTGTAAATCTTTTCACAAAACTATCACACTCCATCACTTATCCCGCATACAGCAGTGCCAACCATCCATTTTCTCAAATTTAAATCATGGATTATGTGAACCGGAGAGGCATCACCCAGTTGACAACTTCATATACCCGAAGTAGGGACCATTCCCTGCAGGACCTACCCAGCTTTACGCACATATTGATCAGATATATGAATGAGTGTTATTTGTGTCATTCCTTTCCACTTTACCCAAGTTTTTATATGAACAAACAATGCTAGTTGCACTTCTCCGCAAGCTAGTGCCATGGTTTTTTTTTACCTAGGGTGTTCCCACATTCCGAGTTTACACACATCGACGAAGGTATGTTTCTGAATTTGCTCATATACCTTAGTACCACAGTGCCTTACTTAGGGATTTCCCGTCTAGCGAGCTTGGATCCCTACAGCCTCGCACACTTGGTAATCTAATGCCTAGTACCACGGTGCCTTACTTAGAGATTTCTCGTCTAGTGGGCTTCGATCGCTACAGCCTCTCACACCTGGTAATCTAACGCATTATCATTCTCATATCTAGATAAGCAGAGCCCATAATACTTATCTAGATGACAAATGATTTTCTATCTTACAAATTCTTAAAATACTTTATATACTAAGTTTTCCTATCTATGGTTACCAATGGAAAGGAAAATTCAAATATAGGTGGGTATATGGATTCTAACATTTTGGTTCTTAGCTAATCTACTAAACAAGTAAAATAGCAATCTTGGCAAAGAGTAATAACTAGAAGGTAGTGCGTAAATTCATAAATAATCAGAGAACCAAGATGCATATCAAGGAACGAAAATATGTCTTGGTCGAAGATTTCTTCTTCTGTACTAAGATCTTAGGGAGTTTCTATCTAACTTAGCTAGGCGCTATATAGTAGCGCAGCTAATACGCAATTTCAACATCACCAGTGTCTTGTTCAGCTTTGGATGTAGCAAGAGAGAATTTTGTAACAAATTTATTTTATGTGCAAGGAAAAAGGTTTGGGGGTAATCTTTTGGTTGCATACGTGCCTAGCTATTATTTCATGTGCTTAACTAGCTTGTAAATAGTCTAATTGCAAATCTCTTAGCATTGTCCTACGGTTAATTTATCTATATGTAATGCAGTAGAAAACATATATCTATTTATGCAAGAGAGTTGTTGAATATTTGCCTTCTTTTATTATAGTTTTAAAACTATGCAATTTTGAGTCAAATGGGAGGGTTATTTTTATGTAAAATATTTCTAGGTATGAAGATACTAGAAAACTGGGTAAATAATGCAGATGCTGGGGAAGTGTGCTGGACTTGTGAGTGTGCTTGCACTAGTATAACCTCCAAAGCTCTTAATTTGCTCTTAATCCCATATTTGCTACTTTGTGGTCATTGATGCCTAAGGGGGAGAAATAATTGCAAATCCATGTTTTGGGAACACATTGGGCATTGGCATGTTTTGCGATACAAAGGGGGAGAATTGTCTTTGGGTTACAAGTGGTAGGCTTAGGAGATGCTTTGCTCCTAGGATGGAGATACTTTTCTCCATGTGATAGTACTCTCAAGTGGTATGCATTGATTTAGGGGGAGCCCATGCTTACACGTATATTGCACTTCATTCAATTGGCCTAGTCTCTTATATTTGTGCTATGTTGAATGTTTTGTGCTAACCCATTGCACCAGAGATTATTTTTGCGTTTTGTCATGTTGGATTTGCAGGTGTTGTCATCAATTACCAAAAAAAGGGTCGGGGAGATTGTAAAATCAAGCTTCCCATGGGCTGAATGCTTTTGGTAATTGATAGCAACTGGGCTGTAGAATTGGATCACGTCAAGATTAAGAACATTTGTTTCCTAGTTCTTTTGATTTCTTGCGTGTGTGTAGCCTAGGGCCAACATGCCTGCCGATCGCCGTATCTCTGGCTGCAGGGTCCCACAGAGCACATTTCATTATCCTCATTCGTCTTCGAGAGAGTTCGGGATAGGTCCAGGGGACTCCAGGGGGTAGCCAGTTGTCCGAAGTTTCGTATCCGCCAAGTCTCAAAGCCAGATATTTCCTATGGCCGCGAAACTTCCCGCTTAAGTGTGTTCAAATGTTCCCGCTGAGTTCACAAGGCGACAAACGTGGACTGGATCCAATGGATGAGCGTGTCAGCGGCTAAGTCCTAAAAAATGCAACCCTTCCATCGGTTCCTAGCGACTAAGTCTCTAAATGCAACTCTTTTGTCGGACTGGGTCCGACCACCGTCGGACTGGGTCTGACCAAGCCACTTCCAAGGTGAAACACTTCATCGGACTGGGTCCGACAACCATCGAACTGGGTCTAATTGCATCATGGGAAATTCAATCTAGGCCGTCCAATCTTAGGGTTTTCGCCTTGTACCTATAAATAGGAGCCACTAGCACGGGGGGACTTGAGAGAGCCTCATTTGGCAGCCACCCCTTGCCCTATCCACCCTTGAGAGCTCCTCCTATGGTTCCCACCTCCACCTAGGGTTCCATGTGCTTGAGAGATTGAGGGAGAAGAAGAGAGGAAGGAGAAGAAGAGAGAAAGGAGAAGAAGAAGGTGCCCTCTACCTCCTCCCGTTCATCCCAAGGTACTAGCCTCTCCCATGGTATTCTTGCCCTAGTTTGGGAGAGAAGGGGTAGTGGTGAGGGACGGTCTCCAGTCTTGTGCTGTTGGGACTTCTCTGCCGGGGAGATCGTTGGCACGCCACGGGCTTCATCAACCGAACGACTACATCAACCAAAGCCCTCCGTGTGTCGGGGGTCACTTCCATGTGTCGAAAGTGCGTCGCCTTCATCCTTGAAGGTCGTGTACAAAATCCTCCGTGTGTCGGGGATCGAGGCCGTGTGTCGGCGCCGTGGGTGCGAGAAGCTTCCGCGTGTGGAAGAACTCATATTGTGTGAAGGTTTGGAGCTCGTCTATCATGTGTTGGTGAAGAGCTACCATGAGTAGATTGAGGGCTAGGGACGAAAGGGTCCCGATTTCTCTCTGTGAGAAGTTTTCTCAACGGAGACATCAGTGTTCATGTGTTTACCGAACTTCGGTAAACAACTTGGTTTGCGTCTCCTCATCTCTTGCATTATTTTAATTGTGCATTGCTTGTGTGAGCCATCGAATCACATTTTCTCTGTTGATTGATTGTGCTAACGCTTCCGCATCTAGATTATAAGGATTCATCGGTAGCTTGCGTAAAAACCAGCCTAATCAATCACTCAAACAAAGGTTAAAATTTGAATTAGGCGTCCCATTCACCCCCCTCTGAGCCTAGGTTTCCTACAGGGAGATTGGTGCATTCGGAGGCTTCCGGCCTCACTACGTAGCGTCGTTTCTTTGTCTTAAACTCTGGATGAGATCGGCAATGGATGAAGGGCGGTGAGGGCAAAGAGAGCGACGAGGCATCGGATAGGGTTACACTGGGCGCTACGCGTGAAAATTCTTCACACCAGGTTTGTCGACAGGTGACTAACTGGGGGGTCACCGCCGGCAATGAATTTGTACGAGGGGACGCTAATCAAGAACTAAGCCAGATGGGTAACACAAGACAGGGTTATACATGTTCAGGCCCTCAACGGAGGAGGTAATACCCTACTTCCTGTGCTCTGGGATTATATGGTGTGTCAAGATGCGAGATGCAACTATGCGTATCTGTGTCTATGCCGTTGACCTCTACCCCCTCCCTTTATATAGTGTAGGGGGAGATAGAGTTACAGGATATCTCGGGATCCCTGGTAACTAATTCTGTTATGCGGTTACATGGAATGCATGTGTCGATCTGCTAATTACATGGAGATAGATTATATCCTCGGGAACTTCCTTGCGGCTCAAGCCGTATGTAGCCCAAGTGGTCTTTATCTTCAACCGGGTGAT